>CM035410.1:38655126-39067626 GCA_020310875.1 Ceratopteris richardii | reverse complement strand
TAGGAAGTTTTAAAATAAGTCCAAGTTCCAACTAACTAAACTTAAATCTAGTTCATCTGGTAATGAGCATTGAAATGAAACTTTCACCTACATTTTCCATGTGGATCAAACTTTAAAGGATGCTAAATTATAATGTAATTTAATTTGTGGCAAAATGTGGATTCACCAAATCATGATTTCTCATAGCATCATTCAATGCACTCAAAATCACATGCAATCAAAACATCGCAAAATTCTATGCATCATGGGTCTTTAACTCTAGACCTTTGGCCGAGGGGATAAGGTATTTACTATTGCACAATGCATCTCCAAAATATGGGGGATGCATTGGGTCTCCAAGGTGTGTACATAGTTCTTTTTTATTTTATGCATAATTGGAAGAGTAGTTTGGTGATCCAACTTCAAAAAAAAATGCATGCATTCAATCATCAAGGAAACAATCACTCTAGAGTCCAAAGTCTAAATTTTAGACTTGGGACTCAATCACCAATGAATCATAGACCAATGCTCAATGCTCAGAGGAAAGTTGCAAGCAATGTAAAGATCTTTCTTGATTCTCGTTCTTCTTCTAAATTCTATCGACGAGAAGAGCAAGCTTTGGGGGAACCTTTGTTGGAGCCTAGAATATGTTTGTACTTCAATTCTTCAATGAACCTTCAATCTAGAACTCGTACTGGTTGCACATCTCCATCTTTTGAGTTTTAACATAGAACTGGCATGGTATTTGTTTAGCTACATTCTTGTGAGCATTCTATCATATGTGAGTATCTTCAATATGTACGAATGTGTTTCGATAGTCGAAGAGGTTGATTGTTCTATGTTGCATAGAAGTATTGTGACTTAGTTAGTTGAAAATCCCTTTGAGGTATGTGGGGGACTTTGGCCACTACTAAAGCTTTGGCTTTTGTTCGAACAAACTTTTGGTAGTTAGTGTAGCGATTCACTATGGGTAATGGTAGGGAGAAAAAAATAGACATCGCTCATTTTTATATGCATATCCCAATTGAGATATAGCAATAGGTTGCACAATTCTTGTGAGCAATCTAAGTGAAGTATATGCGTTGGATGAGGAGTCTTTATGTGAGGACGATGCTACAACAAAGCTCGAATCCAATCATCAAGGTGTCAAATGGATGGAAGTAATATTTGCAACCCAAACAACACTTGCAAAATGTCTTACAAAATTCCTCTATGAAGAGGGTAGAGGTTATAACATTGGCTAGAGCACTGATGTCAAAGTAAGTGATCTTATCGTTAATGTGAAGCCTCTAAAGGTCCATCAGAGAACCTTACAATGGTTTATATTGTAGCAAGCTAGTGGTACATCCTCACCTTTGCATGCCAACCAAGCAAGATGTGATCTTTTTAGCTTCTCAAGATATTCACAATATCATGGATAAGTTACGTTTTTGTATGATTCCCAAATATGTTCTTGTATGATCCCCAAAGTTGTGTGCTCAATATTGATTGTAAGTTTATATGTAGGTTTTGTATACTCCATGGACATTTTGCATGTTATACGAAAGCTTAGCCATGACAACTAAAAACTTGAGTTATATCCATTAGTGGTCACCTACAATAATTGAATTTTTAAGATAGGTCGCATTTCACTTGGATCATGGACTATCACATGTTGCAATCATTGGAGAATGTTTGTGCAATGTGTATGCACATGGTAACGGGCACAAGTTGACACTTGGAAGCAAAACAATATCTAGGTAGGGAACCTAGATCATTGCAAACAGCAGCATATGTTCATATTGTATTATTTTTCATCTTATGTGTGATAATATTTAGAGGGAGGTAGTACTTTTTTGTGTTTGTTTATGTGTTTACCACTCACTACCTTTTCCTTTTCAGGTGATTATGAGTACACTGACCTCATGGAAAGCATGATGAGGGCCAAGAAGCAAGGATGTTGCTTTGTGTATTGTTGTGTCCACACATCATATCTAGACTAAAGTCACTCTAACAGATAAACTAGCCTAGCCCACAAGGGGTGAGAGATGCACCATTCCACCCATATATATATGTTACACTTATGCGTCCATCGAGTAGCTTCAATGTGAATCATTTCCCTATATATGGGCACTTCTTACTCTAGTGTTGGCTAGAGGTTCCCTCCCCCCCCCCCCCCCCATGTAATCACATAAACATGATATACTCATATGTGGTGGTACTTTTGTACTTAGGGATTCCCTTATAGCTCCCAGTATACTCATTCCCATGTTACTGATTGTCTATCTAGAAAGAGCTCTTCGAGTTATCGCATGTCTATGTGCTTCAATCTCCTTCTTCACTCTTATGTGTGCTTCTATTCATGCTTTCTCAGTTACACACCCAAAAATGGTATCAAAGCAAGTCTAGCTCCTTCTCAATCTGTTGTTTTTTTTTTGTCATCGTCTTGTGCACTTTTAACAATGCAAACTCACTTCATAACATAGAAATACGAAGCTTGGCACTTGGAGATCATTTTCATCATGTGCATTGTGGTTTTACCCCCTCTTTTGAAGCCATTGCTATAGTCAGATTTTCCATTGAAGTTACAATTTCTGAGCTACATTTAAGCTTGCGTTTCAGCTTTGTTGAAGTTCATACCTTGATACTTTTGAGTTCTTTGGTGCAATGGCAAGCAAAAATGACTTTTTTGTCATGCTTCAAGTTGAATATAATCTTGATGGGACCAACTATCCAGTGTGGTCTTACATGATGAAGTATGTTCTTACTACAAAGAAGCTATGGAACATAGTGGAAGATGTTGACAAGTGACCTAAAGATTTTTTTTACTACATAGCCTATTGTCATAGATTTTGGATCTTCTTTGAGTACAATGACTATGCCTTATCCACCTACACAAGAGAAACTTAGATGGGATGGAAATTATGCTCGAGCTCATGCATTGATTGCCCTTTCTCTGAAGCAGCATATTGTTCCACACATCCAATCATGCACTACTTCAAGACAAGTTTGGGATAAACTTGCTTCCTTGCATGTCATGCATAACGAAGCATGTGTTGCTTACTCGAGAAAGAAACTTGAAGATGGATGTATGGCTAAAAATGAGTCTATGGATGTATATATTACACACATCTAGGATTTGAAAGATCAATTGACAAACATTGATGATACCATTTCGAATGCATCACTCATTTCTGTTGTACTCAATGGATTTCCATATTCTTTTCAAAGGTTTTGCTAGTACACTTCGTTTGTGTTGGAGTTCGAGGTCTGCAGTAGCATGCAAAAAGCACAAGGAAGAAGAAGAAGCTTGGAGCACAGGTCTGCAATGTTCTCCTATGTGGGCAGATATTCCAAACTGATCTCTCTAGCAGAGAACCTCTCACTGACATAATGATAGTGCATCTCAATGTGCTTAGTGCGATCATGGAACACAGGGTTCCTCGCAACTCAGTGAAGATGGTGGTGGTAGAAGATTGACCAACACCCAAAACACCCATAAGGTGTCTAAGCCACACACACTCAAGAGTCACTGTGAAAGCTTTCCTACACTCAACCTCACAACTGGAAGTGGCCACACTAGGCTTCTTCTTGCTCAACCAAGATATGCATGAGCTACCAAGCATGAAGCAAAAACCATTAGTGGGCACACGAGTATCATAGCAACTAGCCCAGTCAAAGTTAGAAAAAGCATGTAAATCTGGCAGTAATGATCCCCCCTTGGGGTAAAACAATCCAAGTAGTCAGGTACCGCTCAAGTAGCAAAAGATGCACTTAACTGCCTTCCAATGCTTGACTTGACACCTAGGCAATGCATAAACGTGCTCATCTGTGAGACAACATGTTATCAACATCTTGCTCACGTGCACACAGAGGTTACGAAGGCAGAAAACACACAGAAAAATAGACACGCCGAGAGATGAGACAAGTCACAAAATATAGTATTGGGTGAAATCTCCCCCCATGCACTCTGTTTCGACAGTCCATAGAGTGCATGTATTTATAGGAATTTTTTATTACGTCGAAATAGTGGTTACATGAGACCGGCTTCAAAAAGCATGCGTGAAAGTAAAAGTTGGTAACTTTTGTAGAAAGCCTTTGCTTTCAATATCAGAAATTATGGTCTACAATGACCCTTATTCTAACCACTACTTTTCTAACTATTTCAAACAATAGAACCTTCTACGCAGGTTTATTTACAAACTAAATTATAAATCAAATTATTGATGTCCCCCTTTTCACGCCTTTCACACCCTCAAGAACCTTCAGTTGCTATATCAAAAACACCAAAACACATTAATACATTAATAATGCCTCTTTCTTGCACATAACTCTTTTCAACAAGCCTAGCCTTATACTTGTCAACTATTCCATCAAGCTTACGCTTCAGCTTGTATACCCACTTAGTGCTTATGGCCTTCTTGCCAGGAGGCAATTCACATAAAGACCAGGTACCATTTTTCATGATAGCATCATATTCTGATTGCATAACAACCATCCAATTTTTAGAATTTTGTGCTTCATCTTACGAAATAGGCTCATTCTCATCACAAAAACTAGAGACAGTCATAGCATAGCAATCTAATGCAAAAGAGGCACTATGAGAGCCTGAACGAGTACGATATGATAGAGCTACATATAATTTTCTGTCACACAAAGTCTGCACCAACCATTTTGGCATAATTTTTGCCTCCTCAAAATTAACTCTCTCATGAACAAGTGCATCATGTAAATTTTCATCAGAAATGGAATGATATGCATCATCACATGAAACCTATAAAGGCTGAGAAGTTGCCTCATTAGGACCAGCACTAGACTGTCCACCTGAGGCAGCAAAGTGTCATACATGTCTTTAGAGCTAACTGATGTCTCCTTAGTACATGAAAGTAATGGCTGAATAGCATCTTCCGTAAAAACAACATCATGACTAACCAAAATGGGTTTAGTTTGTGAATGATACAGATGATAGCCTTTGCTTTCATAACTTTACGCAACAAAAATACATTTCACCACTTTATCATCCAATTTCTTGCTTTGTTGTTCAGGCAGTAATGCATATGCCAAACAACCAAAAACATGTAGGTGAGCAACAGATGGCTTATGGCCATTCAAATCCTCATATGGAGTGATAGACTGCAATGCTTTAGTGGGGCACCTATTTGTTGGGGATGTAAGGGTCATATGATCTTACCCCCATGTTCATATATATACATAATTTATAGAGCATTGCCTCAACGGAGATCATTATGTGGGTTTCAAGGCTCCCATGCATGTGCATGCATCTCTCCTCTCCTCTCTCTCCCTCCATCTCCTCCTTGCTCCTCTTGTTCTGCGCACCAAAATCCCTTCATTGGTATCAGAGCTTGTTGAGGGCTAGTGTGCAAGAAGCTTCAATGGAAGCTTAGGTCACAAGAGGTGAAAGTGCAGGTCGGCACTTCTCAATAGTTGTTCGGTATTTTGGCCATAACTCGAGCTAGAAAGCTCGGATCGGTGTGTTTTAAAGTTCTATGTGTAGCTGAGATAGAGGAATACAATGTCATAGAAGGGTGCAGAACCTGGTTCAAAGTTTTGAATTGCTGAAATTTTGAAACATGCAAATTGATGTAGAAGATGAATCTACAATCACTTGGATAGCAGGTCAATTTTCGGACTGTAAATTGAGTTTTACAAGTCCAATTCAAGCGATTTAACTTGTTGTGCATAGCTTGGAAAAGAAGCTATAAATTTTACAAGAATTCAAATCCAAATTCTGAGTGCTAGGTCTCCGAAATTGCAAAATACAGAGCAATAGTGTTGTAGGCAAAGATGAAATTGGTAATAGATGCTTGTTTTGTGTATATCTTGAGCTACACACATTTGATTGAGGTGTTTTATATATTGTTACGTAGCCAAGAAAGAGTTCTTGAAGTTTGCTGAAGAGAAAAAGTTGAAATTCAGAGTTTATCATCCCTAAAATAGAAAAACATAGAGCAGCATGTTTTCACCATAGGAACCCTAATTGCTTTTGGAGGTTCATTTTGTTGTGGAACTTCTTCGAGAGAGATTTTTGGTGTGCGAGCACTTATTTTTAAAACTTGAAGGCATTGTCCATGTATGATCACTGTGGTAGATCCTCTGTATGAGAGTACAACATGATCTTGTCATGTATTTGGCATGTGAGATGACATTGTGGTATACCTTTTTTGATGTTTATGTCATCATGAGTTTGATCATAGCATTGCTAGTGGATCTCTAGTGGCATTGTGGTCTATATCTTACTTATGCCACCTGGTTATGGATTTATTTGCCAATTGCACATAATTTTATGAGAGTTGATTTTGGATCTTGGTTGGTACTTGTATCCTTGTTTTTCTTTGCAAGTACATGATCCAAATTGGAGCATCAATTATTTTGATTCAGAGTCCATTTCACAGATGAGATGCTATAAAAAATTTGATGGCTTTCATGCTAGAAGAGAACTCTAGTGGATCTTGAAGCTTGTGCAATAGCTTTGGATCGTTGCTTATCTCCATTCACGTGGACTTGTTCATAAGTTATTTGTGAGAGATTGGACCATGTTGTAGGATTCATTCTTGAGTCGCAGGTGTATCGCCATTGTATTGGCATGTATTGCTGTCAGTTTTTGGCATGTGTATTTGCCATTAACTTTGATTGGATCAGTGACAGGTAGTGATAGGTTACTTTTTATTCTTTTATTATTGGTTATCTTTTTTTATTGCTCGGTTTACAAGGGATACTCTGTCAAAAATTTTCTAGAATTCTTTCACATCTACTTGGTCAGTTTGGAGACTTGGTGAGCAGGCTTGTGCTCATGGTTTTATGTGCAATGCTAGATGCATGGTTATGTGAATGGTGGTTCACATGGTTTCTTCTCCAGTGAGACATTTATGATGTGGGTTATGCATATGGATATGCAAGTATGATCCTATTGGGGATACAATATTGTTTCTAGTCTCTTATTATATTTATAGTCTCTTGATTACGAGCGTGGTGTCTTCTCGATTTGATGGCACTGACTTTCCGAGATGGAAAGATCAGATGTGGCATACATTGGTTCGTGCAGGGTTACACATGTATGTGCTTAGAGATGCACATATGCCTCGTGACATGCCCGACCAGCTCCACTATCTGATTATGGGTGCATTGGCAAGCTCCACTATCCAATTATAGCTTGTGGATTCTATATATGAGTCTGTTATGGATGAGAAGACAAGTAATGCATTATGGCAAAGACTACATGAGATGTTTGGGAGTCAGATGACTCATGTGAGACATAGATCACATGGACAACTTTGATGTTGGCACTGTGGTCGTGAGGGCCATACTCGATGACGTTGCTTGAGGAAGATGCAACGATGACGTCAAAGATATGGATGTGATGCAGGTCAGGTAGTGATTTCAGGAGAGTCTATGGCAGTTGATTATGCTAGTGATGGTGATATCACTTTGTCCTATGATTCATCTTAGGATTCATCTTGTTCATTAGAGAGAACATATATGGCTTGGTTGCTTGATGCATTAGCCAAGTTTCATGTTACTCCACATCGTGAGTGGTTTTTTTTATTCTCAGGTGAGAGTCGTGGATGTGTGCACATGCCTGATGGTATGACATATAATATTGAGGGTGTTGGAGATGTATGCCTTATGCTACCTAGTGGAGCATCACTTAGACTCAGACATGTATGCTATGTGCCTTCATTCCCTATGAGCTTGATTTCTGTTAGCCAGCTATAGGAGAGCAGATGTTATGCATTCCTTGGTGAGCATCATTTTCAGTTGTAGTTGGGATAACTTATGCTTGTGAGAGGTGCTAGGATTGGGCACATGTATCCATTACAGGTAATTCATGTTAGAGACAGTCTCATGTCAGTGGAAGTTCAGTCTAATGTGTTGTATGAGACTTTTCATGTCTCATTTTGTCTACCTACACATAGGTCTGTTGACATTCATGATGCACATGTATGGCAGGATTCAGATGTTGAGATGGATGCACGTGTAGAGCATGTTTTGGATGCTTGTGATGCTTATATAGAGCATGATTTATTGATCATGTGGATGCTCTTATGGAGCAAAATTTGGATGATCATTTGGATGCTTTAGAGCATGATGTGGATGCTCATGTAGAGCATTGTGATGATACTCGGTTAGAGTTCGATCATCAGTTTGATCTTGGTGTTAGTTCATGTGGAGCATGATGATACACGATGTGCTAGAGCAAGATAGCTCTTATGATACACAATGTATGCCAAAGCATACTAGATCTTAGGATGCAGAGCTAGCCACATCCTTGGTTGAGACGATGATTGATTTAGATGTTGATGAGCTAGTGATCATGCAGTCATTCTTGGATTCGCTCATGCCAGATGTTGACATAGATATTTTACATGCTGACAGATTTTTAGCCAAAACCAGAAACTGATTGAATCACATGAACACTTTTGACTTTGGTTTCAATGGATATACCCATGCATGCCAGGAAAAATCATCAATGAAAGTCATGAAGTAAAGATAGTTCCCAAAAGAAGGTGTCTGCATAGAACCACAGACATCACTGTGAACAAGCTGCAACTTTTGAGTAGCTCAAACAGAACCATCTTTTGGGAAGGAGGAACGATGCATTTTGTGCAAAATACAGCCTTCACATACATGTTTACCAGGTGCTTCAAGTTTGGGCAAAGAGGACTCCATTTCAGATTTCTGCAGGCGTAACAAACTAGCAAAATTCATATGACCAACGCTTGCATGCCAAAGCTTTGCATTTGACATAGCCTGAGAATTATGCAAAGAATGATGAAGCTAATGTTGCTCAAGATATTTCGGAATTTTTTGTTATATGTCATTGTGATTCATCATCACATTCTACATGTATAATTATGGATGAAGCTGATTCAAATTGGTTTCTTGATATTGGTTCTTCAAAGCATCTCACTTCATGCAAAAAAGACTTTGGATCTTTGAAAGATGCACCCAAGGGAGGACATGTTGTACAATTAAACAATGCTTCTTATCCTATTATTGGAGTTGCAAAAAGTCATCCTTATGGTTACAAATGGAGGTATTGTTACTCTCAAGAATGCATTGTATGTCTGATATCAAGAAAAAATTAATTTTGGTTCCTAATATTGTGAGTGTTAGATTTCATGTACACTTTGTTGATAACAAATGTATGGTTCATGATTTCAACAATGGCGATTTTATTGTGATGTCAGGGATATTGTACAATGTCTTGTATTGTTTGGATACATATAAGAGAGTTGTCTCAAATGCCTTTCTTACACATAGTTCTTCTATGGCTGAGATGGAGTTATGGCATGCTTGCTTTGGTCATTTGAACTTCAATGGTTTGCTTTTCTTGCAAAGGAATGATATGTTTATTGCTTTGCTAACACTTTTGGGGGGGGTTTCTCACACTCTTAAATATCTATCTTTTGAAAGATACACACTGAGGTTTGAGGTGGCACAAGTTGTGCACACACAACTCTCAATGATGTTCCATTTGTAGCTTTCATAAGAGAAAATTCACGAGAATCTAACTCAAGGTCACAGAAGACCTCAACTCTCATGATAGTTTTGTGTGTCCACACAACATATCTACACTAACATCACTATCAACTAGTGTAGCTCACAAGGGGTGAGAGATGCACCTCTCCACCCATATATATAACTCTAGGCAAAGGGGGTTCATGTCCCTGGACACTTCCAAGTGTAACTCCAAGTGTCTGTCATGTGGACACTTGCGAAAGGTCCAACCACATGATATCACTTGGATACTTAATCAAGTGAGCCTTCTCCTCTCATGTGCACCCCAAGGTGACACTAAGAGAAGCTTCTCTCAAGACCAAGGCCTCCAACCCTCATGATAAATTAGTCCTAAGATTGAAACCCTTCAAATGAGAGCTCAAACGATTTAAATCACTCAAGGTTTCAAGGCCTATACTTTGATATACTTTCCTAATGATTTTTCATAGAACTACAAGGGTTTTCCCAAGGACTTTGGATCCTCAAATACCATGTTTTTTGCCATTTGGACCTATAAGTATACAACATGGACATAGATTTCATACCTCAGTTTGAGAATTCCGAGGCATTTAAGGTCCAAGTAGTACACACAACTTCTTGATGCTTGATAGTGAGGCACACGTCCAATATGCTATCATTGGTCTGATTATCTTCAATTATGTTGCATGCCATTGATAAGTTTGATTTATCAATAAGCACATCCTGAGGTATAAAGATAAGAAGAGGACTCTTGATGAACCATGGCATGTGGTGCTACATGCTTGAGAGTAGAGGGATTAGCTCTCATTAATCAATGCTTAATACTCAAGTAGCTGTCCACAATTTATAGTGTTGAAATTACATTCTTCTAATGCTATTGGCTGTCAAGTTTCTATGTTAAACTTTGATGTGCAAATCATGTGGATTCTAAAGTTAAAACTTTGGATTATGGCTGGTGTATTATCCAATGCCAAAACATTTCATGATTCATTTATGTATTTTGAAGTTGTGCAATGTGAAGTATGGAACATTTGAATGTGTTGATGTATTCTATGAGTCTTGATCATCTATAGACTAACAATTAGATCTTAAAACTTGCAACAAAGCTCATAAATCACATGTTCTAGGTGTGAATGTGTCTTTTGTTGGAGCTCTCTCATCTATGATTATCAAATCATTCTATGAAGGTGGTTTCACTATCACAGCTTGCAATCCATTATAACTTGCCATTACTTAGTGCTTCACATCAAACAGATGGACATAGCTAGTTGTTTCACATCAAAAAATGCTATGATTTGTAGGAAGTGTTGTATATCCTCTATTATCACTCTATAATTAATTTAGCCATAATCCAAAATTTCAAAAATAGAAAGCTTGCCATGTGACCTTGACAAGTGGACTTCAAGCTTCAATAGCTTGGACTCCAAAGCCTACAGGCTATATCATCTTCTTTTGACGACAGGTGTATAACCCAATTTCAATCATACATAAACTTGTCCAAAGTAATTTTAGCTTGAGTATTGGCTACATCCACTTCCGTCCATAACTTAGCGTTAGACGTGGAAACCTTTTGATGACCCCACTATGATCTCCATACAACTTCTGTCACTTTAACTTCTGCAAAGTCTGTCGATAACACATCTACAAAGTGTTGATTTGTTGTGGCAGCTTTTATCAATTAAGCATGTAGTGCTTGGATACTTTCTTCCATTTTTACTAAATTCAAATCCCTATTCTCAATCATCAGGTGTAGCTCAGTATTGTTCAAATTCTTAGGTTATCCGAGCTTCCTTCTTCTCTAAGATCTGTCCATTTTTGTACTATCTACTTCACATATGCCAATTGCTTATCCAACTCATCAATGTTGTTCAACATGGCTAGTGCAACATTCAGGTTATCCATGTGAGATACCATCTAGTCTTCTAAAGAAGACTTCTTTACCTTTAAGAGATCAAAGTTCTTTTATAACTCCACTTTATCCATCAAAAGTTTGGATGTTCATACAATCTCCTCTTGGAGTTGTGACTTTAATGCAGTCTTCTCTTCTTCATATCGGCCAATGCAGTTTGCAACATGACAATCGATCTTTTCATAGCTTTCACATGCTCAGTAGAAACATCAACCCTACTAGATAGAATATCCTCCAATTCATGCAACTCTATGTTAACAAGGCATTCTCTTTCTATAGCTCTTTCTTGTTTTGATTAATATATTTATTGTTAGTTTGTGCTTGATTAAAATGTAGAGAAGAGAAATCTAGCAAACATGATGCACTAGCTAAAAGAGTTGCAAAGGGCTTGAACTCTTTCAGGTACGTAGGGTAAATATTATGTGAGCTCGATAATTGACACATTTGGAACTTTCTATATATGCTTCTCCAAGGATCCTTGATTGATCGGTAAACAGAGGGAAATGCATTTGTCCCTACTATTGTTACTTTTGCTCCTAGTTGATTTACTGCCAAGATTCCTCTTTGACTTTTCTTTTTCGTTTAGCCTTTAATCTGGCTACTTCCTTTGTTGCTAATCTTTGTCTTTTTTGTTTAGTTACTATTCCCTTGAGACTTCTTCCTCCTTTATCTTTCTCTTAGCTTTGGCCTCAAGGATCCAACTTTTGATATTCTTCTCTCTTCTTTGGCCCATCTCGCAATAAAGTAAAGATGACCCCAAGCTTGATATCGAGAGTCTGAGGTTCCTTTGTTTGCATGAATAAGTGCTCTACTTGCTTTTTAATTTTGCAGAACATGACTTGACACCAGTTGATGTCCTTGTGCACTTCAAGAGCTTCACACACCAATGAATAAATGGACTATGAGACCCAACAATGCTTTGCTTGAATGTTGATGGCCAAGGTTTCAAGGAACAAAATTAGTTGTAGTAAGGATGTAATAGGTAGTTAGTGTTGATATATTTTGATAGTGATGTGTGTGAACGCACTTAGGATCATCAGGGCACTTTTTCCCTCTTTAGGAGTTTTTTTTTCCCCGAGCTTCTATATATGCCTATAACCCTGACATATCACTTATCTTCATACATTCACTTGGTAATACATTCAATATTGTGTGTTGTGCTCCAAGCTTCTTCTTCTTCTTTGTGTTGTTCACATGCTTTTGCAGACCTCAAAATCCAACAATCGGTATCAGGGTAGGTCACCGCTTCATCTAGGGCATCATTGACACCCCTCGGGTCACATTCTTAGAATCCCATGAAATTTGGTGAGCATACTCAAGGTGATTAGGAATTCAAAATTGCTTCGTTTTGTGGTGTATAAATTTGGATGTGAGCTCATTTTTGGCCTCCAAATGCACTATCACAATGCTTTTGTAGAAAATTTTGTCCTTTTCTACCAAACATATATACACGTTTTGGTTCGCCGATACAAGTAGCTCAAAGTCTCCTACAAGTTTAGCAAAAGTCGACAGGGTAGTTATGCTCAACGTTTTGATATACAATCATTTTTTTGCATCAGGGTATTTTAGTAAGTGGCCATGGCTGAAAGCAATGATGTATTCCGTATGTTGGCTATTGAGGACAAGTTGGATGGTACCAATTACCCGTTGTGGGCATATATGATGCATCATGTATTTGTTGCAAAATTATTGTGGAATATTGTGCAGGGTGTTGAAAAAAAACCTACTACACCTTCAAATATAGTTATTGAAAGTGATGCAGATGGCATTGAAGATGACAATCTTCAAATTCTTGTTCGTGCTTTGGTTTCTACTGCACCTACTATAGAGCAACTTCGATGGGATGGTAGAGACACTCTGATACATGCATTGATAACTTTATCTATCAAATGTGCCATTATCTCTCATATTTGCTTTTGCAAAACAACAAAGGATGCTTGGGATACACTCAACACTTTGTACCAAGCAACAAATGAGGCTTGTGTTGCTTACCTCCAATAATAGTTGGAGAGTGAGCATATGAACGAAGGAGACTCTATGGATATGTTTTGACAAAGATCAAAGATTTGAAGGAACAATTGATTTATGCTCATGAAGTCTTGCCAGACAGTTCACTTGTGTAGAATGCTTTGAATGGTCTTCCATATTCATATCAGAGTTTTGCTTCTACACTTCGGTGGATGATGAAAGGCAATACAAATGCCTTAACGTTTGAGGAGTTTGTAGCTGTTTAGTTGCAGGAAGATCAATCCAGGTAGAACAGGTCCATTATGCATGTAGCAGATCAAGCTTTCTTACCTAGTCAGAACAGCAAAGGTAAATGGACCTCATCTACTAGTAAGCAAAAATTTGTTAATTCTGCACAATAAAAAAAAGAAAGTCAAAGACGAGAAGAAATAAAAAAAGTAGAAATTGTTTTGCGAATATTGTAAAGGAAATGATCATGTCATAAAGAGTTGTCCAAAACTCATTTCAAAAGAGGCAAAGAAAAAACAGGCTAGAATGGTTGTTGCAGACACCTCTACATGACCCAACACATAGTCCACTAATTGCGTAGAATGAAGAATGGGCATTTACTAATCTTTCACTTATGACCCATCTTCTCATGAAAAATGTATGTTTGCAGTAGACTCAAATATTTTGTACTTCGATAGTGGGGCAACCAACATATTACCTCATAGCACAATTTCTTCAGTTCACTTGAGTCTGTCCCTATAGGGAATACTATCACTGGCACCAACAACTCCTCTTATCCAGTCATGGGATTGGAAAGATCATTCTAACTACTATTGATGGTAGTTCTTTCACATTAAGAAATGAGGATAATATCAAGCATATCAAGCATGTAGGCTTGGGTAAAATGCACCAAAAGCTCACCCTCAAGCCTAACATACTTGGCCTCCAAATAAGTCTTCAATTGTCCTTGATTTCTTGCAAGCCAATCATCAACTTGAATCTACTTAACTTTATACCATCAAGAGCTTTAGTCATGTCTGCACATTGCATATCTGTAGAGACATAGGATAGTTGAATATCCTTGCTCATTAGCTTCTCCCTTACATAATGGTACTGGACTTCAATATGCTTGGTTCTAGCATGGTATACCGGATTAGCTGCAAGATGTAGTGAGCTTGTGTTGTCACCAAAAATGTGAGGTGTTGAAGAATGAAGTCCAAGATCTGTGTACAAAGACTTTACCACATGATTTCTTGAGTTGCACTAGCCAAACCTCTATATTCGGCTTCAATAGAAGATAATGCCACGATTGGTTGCTTCTTCGATGACAAAGAAATGATTTTTGAACCTGCAAATGATATATACCCGGATGTGCTTCTTCTATCATCTCTAGATCCGGCCCAATCTACATCTGAGTAGACCTTTAGCTCAATATCTGAAGTATATGAATAAAAAAAACCTTCATTCATGGTCCCCTTTAGGTACTTGAGGACTCTCTTGGCCGCTTCCATATGTGGTCTTCTCGGCTTATGCATAAACTGACTCAATATGCTAACACTATAGCATATATCCACCCTTGTGAGTGTTGCATAGTTCAAACTTCCAACCAAGCTTTGATAGCTTGTGATGTCTTCAATTTTCTCTCCTTCATAAGCACCAAGCTTATGATTCTTCTCAACAGGTGTACCTGCACACTTGGTATTTTCCATCTTGAACTTGCCGAGCATGTCATGCACATACTTCCTTTGTGTGATGTATATACCTGAACCTGTGTAGATTAACTCCAATCCAAGGAAATAAGTGAGTGGTCTGAGGTCACTTATTTTGAACTCCTCCTTCATTGGAGTCTTTACCTGTTTGCTTCCTTCAAGATCATTGCCTATGATAATAATATCATCAACATACACACATAAATAGATCACTTCAGATCCATTCCTCTTTATGAACAAAGAGGTATCCGCTATGCTAGCTTTGAATCCTTGGTCCTACAAATAAGTCACCAATATGAAATTCCAAGCTCTTGGAGGTTGCTTCAATCCATACAAAGCTTTCTTTAGTTTGCATACATAGTTAGGATGATAGAGCTTCCAATTTCTAGATGCAGCAAGACTAATGAGAACCCTAATTGTAGGCATTTTTGCAACAAGAGAGAAAGTCTCCTCATAATCAATACCATGGGTTTGAGCAAGCCCTTTAGCAACTAACCTTGCTTTGTGTCTATTTATACTTCCATTTGGATTCCTCATGATTTTGTATATCCATTGAGATCCAATTACCTTCATAGATGGCTTGTTAGGTAGAAGCTCCCATGTGTCATTCTCCTTCAAGGCTTCCATTTCTTCATCCATTGCATCTCTCCAAGCTTTCTTGCTTTGTGCTTCTTCGAATGTGGTAGGTTCTTCATTGGTTGAGTCCTTTGCAATGTAGATTGAGTGCTTGGTGACCAAAGAAGTATCATAACCAAACCTTTCTAGTTTCTTCTTCTCCCTTGAAGACCTTCTAAGTGGTTGATGTGAGATCTCAGGTCCATATGTAACATCCTGCATCTTTGCTTTACCTTTGTTCTTCCATAGCTTTAGTCTTTCCAAGTCTTCTAGGTCAATCTCTGAATCACTTTCTTCAATCTGCTTTGGCTCCTTTGGTTGAAGTGATGGAAAATCTTCATCCAAGTCATATGGCAGCTTCACTTTCCTGTCATCATTAAGCCATGATTTGTTTTCATAAAAAATTACATCTTTACTCACAGAAAATCCTTTATTGGTTGGATTGTACAATCTATATCCTTTTTGGTTTTGGTCATAACCAATTTGTTTGAGTGTCCTCTCACCAATGTGAGCAAGCCTTTTGTGCCATATCTCCAACTCTATAAGAGTTTGAGATCCATAGCTAAACAAAGCTATGTTCTTTGTATCTTCCACTTCAAAAGTGAATAGCCTTCCTGTCTTTTCTCCTTTGGCAATCCTTCGAAAGCCTTGCCTTGGTCTTCAACATATGCTCCAAATTGGTTGAATCTAACCTGCAATCCTTTTTCAATAATTTGTCCAACACTTATGAAATTTTTGGTAATTGTAGGGACATACAAGACTTTGCTTAAGAGGTTCATATTCCCATCTGATGTCTTCACATTACCTATCTTCTCCACTAAGTGCTTTGTGTCATCTCCTGTCTGCACTTCATGCTTGTTATGAGGATCTTCCAAATCAGAAAGTAAAGCCACATTTCCTGCTACATGGTTTGAGCATCCCGAATCAATGTAAAATATGTGATCATCATCCTTACCCTTCTTCACTGATAGATTCATAATCAATAATGAATCTTCTTGACTTTGGTCCTCTGCATAGTTATTATAGTCTCTTCTTGCTCTATGGCCACTTTGATAGTTGTTGTTGTTGTAATTGTTGTTGTAGTAGTATTTGTTGTTGTTGTTGTAGCCTCCATTGTATCTGCCTCTATTTGATCCATAGCCACCTCTATTGAATCATCTTCCTCTTGAGTTCCTCGGGTTCCTGAAACATTCTTCAATAGTATGATTAGATAAGCCACATATATTGCAAGGCTGAGAGGATTGGAATCTCCCCCTGCCTTTCTTTCCACCTCTGCCTCTTCCTCTAGCTCTTCCTCTACCTGCAAAGTTTGCTTGGAAAGAGTTACCTTCATCTTCATTCTTCCTATTCTTTGACTTTTCCTTGACCTTAGCTTTATCAGAATATAAGGCAGAAGTTTGATTATGTCTTGAGGACTCACCACCTTTGCTAATCTTTGCTTCATGAGTGAAGAGTTGGCCCATGAGTGTGTTGAGGTCGGGTACATGCATATCCATGTATAAATCCATGGCTATTGTGAATGACTCCCACTTGTTGTCTGCTTTGATTCCATTTATGATTTGTCTAATGATTTGCTCCTCTTCAATTACCTCTCCAATGCTTCCAAGTTGGTCGGAAATCTCCTTCATCTTTGTGACATAATCAGTCACACTTTGCTTCAGGCTTTTCTTCATTGTTGTGAATTCCATCCACAATTGGTTCTTCCTTGCTCGAGTGTTGGAAGAGAAGAAAGAAGCAAGTGCATTCCACGTCTCTCTTGATGTCTTGCATCCCTTGATATGAGGTAAAAGAAAATCAGAGATTGAGTTTAGAATATAGGACCTTGCAAGTGCATCCTTCGAACACCAATTTGAAAGTCCTTCCACTTCTTCATGTGATGGTTGCCCTTTGTTCGTCATGGTTGGCATTGCTTCATCTCCGGATATGAATCCATATAGATTCCTCCCTTGAAGGTAAGCATCCATCCTTAGAGACCATGTCGGGTAGTTGTTTCGATCCAATTTGTCAATTGTTGATGGAAATCCATCTCCCATGTTGCTTGACTATGCTTTGATACCACTATGAAGAGAGATGGTGGATGCAATCCAAAGATGAGTTGGTGCTGCTACAACCAGCTTCACACCAGCCAACTGAGACTTCAGATTTGATTAGTAGACCCTTTGAGCTTCCTAAATCCACCAAAATATCAGCCAAGTACTTTGGAACATGTATCCCAAAAGTTTAAGTCAAGACAGACTATTTGCAAAATGACTAGCTCCCAAAACTTGCTATTTTTGGACATACACCTGTTGGAAAAACTGAACAGTGCTCTCAACCTGGTAAGAACTAGATAAATTCCTTTTGGGCATAGCAAATAGACTTTGCAATCTTCCCAATCCAAGTTAAAAGACATCAAATGATGGACTGAGCACAGAGAACAAGATTCATCAATTTCTGGAACATGCCCACCATTCTCGGGGCTCTGCAGAGATAGACCATAAGCAGTAAAATGCATATACCTCCCAAAATATAAATCCAATGACAATGAAGATTTGCGTGCAAAAACTAGACGATACGAGCTATCCAACACACATTAAAACACTGAAAAATGTTGAGTAGAACTTGAGATATGACCTTCTGAAGTTACTAATCTGAGTGAGTATAGCAGAGAACAAAACAGAGAAGTAGATAATGATAAATGTATAGATTCACATATGATTACAACCACATTGGCAATGAATATTTGCACAATGGGAGTAGAATGATAGAGCTATGGAGTAAGCTCTTCAATCTCTACAAAATGACATGAAGTGGTCACGTACAAGGCTTGCTAATCGCCTCTTCCTTCTTGCTCTTTTTATAGCCATTCTTGGAGGGAGTTTTGAATTCGAATTCAAATGGCTCCACCTAAAAGTGATCCCAAAGTTAGGAGATATTCCCTCAGCTCAAAAATTCATGGTTTTAGGTAGTTAGAGCCACGAATTTGCTTTTACATCATGGATGAGGTAAGCCATCTTTTTCCTTTTTCTTTTTTCAATTACAAGAGATAAAATGTACTCTTTTACAAGAGGTGTTCACATGACTACACATGCGACTTACAAATGAGGATAATATCAAGCATATCAAGCATATCAAGCATGTAGGCTTGGGTAAAATGCACCAACAGAAACCACATCGAGAAAGCATAATTTAGCACATAGGGAGTTATATATTCCCTTCTAACGTGAGTCATAGACTTAATTTTTTATCCACCAAAAGGAGGCTCAATCATCAGATGTAGGAGTTCTAAATTGGAAATTCCATCAAAGAGCAATCAAAAAACATAAAATTGGTGTCATAAGAGAATAGGTGAGAGTAGAGTAAATTTGGTTGTGGAACTTCACGAGAGACAAAATAACCACAATAGCTCAAACATTGGAAGTGAAAAATACAAAAAATTCATGCAAAATACTTGAACTTTCACTCCATCACCTCATCAATGTAGGGTGCTTTAGTACCTCACAAACTTGAGATCCATAGCTCAACTAGAGTTTGCAATGTTCCCTAAGGATCCTTTTACCTTCATAGAGAGGGGACATCTATGAAGCATTGATGTGCAACAAAAAGGATACCCGGTCGTCTCATCTAAAAGGACATGAAATACATCGCTCGTCTTTTCCCTTGCTAACCGTTAAATTAACAACTTCCACCCCCCTTTTCCATCAGAATACATCATTCTTTTTCTAATCCTATTCTTCCCCTACAACATTCATCCACTTCACTCATCAAAATTGTTGACGCCCAGATTCCGTAGACGCACGAACGCAGAGGATAGTACACAAACAAATCACACAAAAAGTACTCAGAGATAGAAAGAGACAAGAGATGACACCAGATTGGGTATAATCTCCCCCACATACTCTGATGGAAAACTCTATCAGAGCATGTGTATTTATAGGAAAATTCATATTACGTACTGAATAAAAGATACATGAGGGCCACACTAAAAATAGTGTGATTTTGCTTTATTTACAAAAATAGCTAAAAATAACTATCTTCTAAAAATAACTATCTTCTAAAAATAACTATCTTCTAAAAATAACTTACTCTTTAAAAATACTCTTCTAAATATCTCCAAAAGTATTTGAATAAATCCATGCGCGTTCACACTCGTTCACACCCTCATGGATCTCCATCTTCTAAATCAAAACACAAAACACATTAAAATCCTCAAGGCATTAAACCTTCATTCCAAATATTCCATAAAGTATAACATGCCCCCCAATTGTCGAGCAACTGAACTCAGTTGATAAAAATAAAATAGACATGGATGGCCAATCACATGTCCCATCACTGAACTATCATAAGCATTTTCCATGTAAAAAACACATGCATGGAAATGAAAAACTAGAATTTAATGTGACTGTGAATGATAAGCAGGATTTAAGTCTAAATGCAATCCAAAAGTGATTACAAAAATGCATATCTCAATAGGATAATTACTAACCATGAATTTATATTTGAATGCATGTGCATACAAATTTTGTAAAAATTTTGACAGCATAACAGCGCAATTTTGAAAACTGGAAAAATTCCGACAAATAATTTCTGTGATATCAATGTCGATAAGCATAATCCATCTACAAATAGGCCAAAAGGAGATTATGCACCCTGACAATATATATATTTTCTCCTCGCTAACCTATAAGAAAATACTTTCCTGTCCCTGTAAGAAGATTATATGCACCATACAAGACAAACCATGGCTAAACTACTCGTATACTCTAGGTACGATGCAAAATTATATGTCTTATATGCAATATGATGCAAAAGAGAGAGATGATGTATATAAATAGATAAGAAACTTATCTGGAGGTTCAAAAGATCATTTGCAGGTGTGTTCAGGTGCTGAAGATGATCCACCCTTTGTCGAAATAACTTTTCGAGTCTCTCCCAATAATTTGTGTTTTGGAATGATGCTCGAAAGAGGGTTGTTGAAGGATGAGCGGCCTAACTCCAAGCTTTCCAAATAACTAAGATTAAACCGAACTATGGCTTCCAGCCACTCAATGGAAAAAGCTCTGAGAGAACTATCCACAGCACGAAAAAGCTCCAAGTATGGATAAGATATGCTCAAGTTATGGCTAAAAGAGTGGAGTTATATAGTGCTTATTGGCAAATTAAATAATCATTTAGCTATGGCATCCACGTAAAAATCGAGATTGCCCGTTTCTTCAGAAAAAACGCGTTGAGAATCTCTCCTCTAGTTTGGTAAACAAGCGCTCATCAATCCCACATGCTCGATTACAACACTGTTTAGTATATATGGAGCCGCTCTTCAAACTTCTCCAATGGGAGCGCGCTCTTGCTATCCTCACGGCTGCGTCCGTTGGCTGAGCAATAGCTTGCAGTCATGAGTATCTGCCATAAAGAAAACAAAACAACATCGCCTGTTGCATCATGCATGCCTCAGTGTTGTATTTTGATGGGCAGACCTGTCCTTCATTTTTGCAGGTTAATATAATTTCTTACCTGTATATTTCAATTTTAGTCCATTTTTTGATGGTTAATAAAAATTAGTAGCTTTATTTTACGTTCAAAAACACCTAAAACGGGCAATACGGCCGTCAAAAATCAACACTGCATGCTTGCACGGGAAGCGCCTGTAGATGCTCGAGCAACCCTTGGGGCTGTCGGGCTGACAAGCTCTCTCTCCTCCTCTTGAGGCAAGGTTAGTCCTAAGGGGCCAATGCGCACGCCATCTTCAAATCTAGCTACGTTCGCACATGGAGTCCGTGGATGTAGATGGCCGTGCTGCTATCCCCGAACGATCGGTTAGAGGGGGTTTCCTATGGACCTTCTGAAAGCCTCTGAAACTTTTAATTCAGTGTCTACAGGCGATGACCGACGACGGAAAAATTGTGTGAAACTCTTTGACGAAGATGACAATAAGAAGAAAAGGAAAAAAGAATTAACTCTGCGGACATCTTGGCTCTGATATCACTGTTGACGATCGTATCCCATAGAGCACATACGCAAGAAATAGAAAGAGACAAAAGACAAGAGAGAGAGAGAGAGAAGAGACAACACAAGATTAGGTGCAATCTCCCCCCACATGCTCTCATGGACAACTCTATCAGAGCATGCATATTTATAGGAAAATTCATATTACGTCCTGAATAAAAGATACAGGAGGACAATGCTAAAAATAGCATTTGCTTTATTTACAAAAATAGCTAAAAATAACTATCTTCTAAAAATAACTTATTCTCTAAAAATACTCTTGTAAATATCTCCAAAAGTATTTGAATAAATCCATGCACGTTCACACTCATTCACACTTGTTTACACTTGTTCACACTCATTGACACCCTCATGGATCTCCACCTTCTAAATCAAAACACAAAAGAATAGGAAGTGCCTACACTAGGTGGAATACCTTTTTGCCCTTATCAGGGGTCATACTACTCTCTGGTCCTTTCTTCTTTTCTTGCCCCTTCCTAAGTGGAAAGTTCCATTGTGCATGGCTAGGAGACAAATGCCTGAAACACAAGTTTTCTCTCTTGGCCCTCTCATACTACTCAGTAGGTAACCTAGGCCCTTGTGATCTTTGTTTCTTGATAAAGATTTTGTTTTCCCCCATTAATATTTTCTTCTTGAACTTGGTTGATCCTAAGCTAGTAAAGATCCATAGCTCAACTAGAGTTTGCAATGTTCCCTAGGGATTCTTGTACCTTATTCATAGAGAAGGGATATCTATGAAGCATTGATGTGCAACAAAAAGGATACCCGGTCGTCTCATCTAAAAGGACATGAAATACATCCCTCGTCTTTTCACTTGCTAACTGTTAAATTAACAACTTCCACCCCCCTTTTCCATCAGGATACATCATTCTTTTTCTAATCCTATTCTTCACATACAACATTCATCCACTTCACTCATCAAAATTGTTGACGCCTAGATTCCACAGACGCATGAACTCAGAGGATAGTACACAAACAAATCACACAAAAAGTACTCAGAGATAGAAAGAGACAAGAGATGACACCAGATTGGGTACAATCTCCCCCCACATACTTTGATGGACAACTCTATCAGAGCATGCGTATTTATAGGAAAATTCATATTACGTACTAAATAAAAGATACATGAGGGCCACGCTGTCGTCGAGATTTTCTCTCCTCTCTCACTTGTGAAGGCCTACAAAAAAACATATTTGGTGAAGGTAGCTGGAATTCCCCGAGAAGTCCAAGATGCATCAAGGATGTCAAAGGAAGCTCACATACAAAGTTTCAAAGAAATCAAGAAAGTCCATGGTAGCGGTCAAAGCTGGTCAAAGTTAGGAAATTAAGGCAAAAATTTCATTATCACCAAATTAGATGAAAATTCATATACTTGTAAAGATTGTCAAAGGCAGTCTATAGCCCCAATTTCAGAAGAAAATGGATTTTGTAGCACATTGATATGCTATGTTCATTTTGTAAAAATGTAATTTTTCTAGTTTGACCCTACAAATTCTTGTATAGAAATTTATGTTAGCCATATGGTTTGGCATGTATAAAGATCATATATGGCTACATATTTATACAAATTTTCAAGGCTATCACAGCTTCCTAGACACCTTAATGCCACCTTGCAAGCTTCCAAATGTAGTCAAACTTGTACAAGGGAGATTCAGATGGGAGTTTTTTCTGCATATTCCTGAAGGAGATCTTTGGAAACATAGTCCTACAACGTTTCATCTTCATCAAAGCCTATTTGGAGGGTCAAAGAGTACAAAGTCCAGTTTTCAGGATCACCGCAGTTTTCTAGTTTAAGCAAATTGAAGGGTTGAAGGGCCACCACATGGCGAAAGCTGATTGAGCCATGTTGTACGATCAAGATGAGCTCATATTCAAGGGTGGAGATGCACTTATGCTTAAAGCAAGAAGGATCCACGAGTTTTTCCATAAAAGAAGACTTTTTTTACAATCAAAGATCAATAATGCAATGTTTCTCCAAAAATAGTGGCTTATCTTATCCGAATTGATGTCAGCACAAATCCGACGGTCCAGATCATCCCTAGATCCAATGGTGGAGAATGAGGGCGCCTAAATTTCACTCCTTTAAACTAGATTTGATAGAAAGAACAATTCCAAGCCATTGATTTGATTAATCAAATGGTTGTAATCGAAAGTAGTGATCCTAGAGTTGAGAGTTGATTTCTCTAGATCCAAGGGCCCAAATTCATTCAAAAAACTATATAAACTGTTGGTGCAAGACAAGCCTACACACATTTGGCTTGGACCCTAGGACTTATGGAAGATTAGCATGGATAAAGGTTTATCAAGGCTTCATTCAAAGGAAGGCTCATGTGAACATATGCTTATATGTTCTTACTACTTTACCTCTTGTAAAAGTCTAAGTGACTTATCATTTGGTTGTAATCACTTTAAGTCACTTACCTACCACTAGAGTCGTGGATTTTTTGAATGTTGAGATGGAGAGAATATCTCCCTACTTTTAGAGGAGAGATTCAAGGGAGCCTAAGTTTGAATTTCAAATTCAAATGAGGATCAAACTCCTATAAAGTATGTAGTGAAAAAGTCGCGGGTTACACTGTCATTCTAGCTCACTTCCCGAGGCTAAATCTCTTTGTAATTCATTGTGTGTGAAGGTTACTCCATAGCCAACACCACAATACCTCATCTAGCTGTGCTTGGCAAGCTAATGAGATTGTACAAACACATATATCAATAGAAGTATACATTCATCATCTCTGTTTTGTCTGAGTCACCTACTCCAAGTCTGTCAACTTCATCAGGGCATTTCTCTGGATCTACTGAACCAAATTAAGTGTTCTATAGCTCATTGGAACTAGCTCAAAGTCTACTACAAGCATACAAAATTTCAAAGGATTCCATTCAGCCATTTGGGAGAAAATCAAATCGAGGTGCACACTGGTGTGAAGCAGGTTTTGCAGCACCAACTGATTTCCTGAGTGCATCCATCCATCACTCTCAACAGTGGTATCAGAGCAAAACAAGGTAATCATGGGTGATGGTTTCCCCTCCTTCATTGACAAATTGGACAGAAACAACTATCAAGCTTGGTCACTGAGAATGAAGACCTATCTACAAGGGAGAAGTCTATTTGGATACATATCAGGAGATGAGGAGTTGCCCTCATTCAAGACTAGAGGACTACCTACAAAGGATGAGCATGAAAGACTTAACCAATGGTGTGCAAAGGATGCTTTGGCAAGGTCTTATCTCTTAAACTCTATATCTGACTTTCTTTTACCTCATGTAAGAAACTGTAAGACTTCCCAAGAGACCTGGGAAACCTTGTCAAATTACTTTTCTTCCAACACAAGGGCTAGGAAGAACCAATTATGGATAGAGTTCACAACACTTAGGAAGCAGCCCAAGCAATCAGTCTCAGATTATGTGACAAAGATCAAAGATGTGGCAGACCAACTAGCAAGCATTGGAGAGGAAATTGAAGAGGAGCAAATAGTCAGGCAAGTGACAAATGGACTCAAGGCAGATGATAAGTGGGAAAGTTTCACCACTGCAATGGACCTCTACATGGACATGCATACCCCTGATCTTACAACACTCATGGGCCAACTATTTACACATGAAGCAAAGTTCACCAAAGCTGGAGATCAATCAAAAGGTAATAACCCCTCTGCTCTCTTTACTGATAAGAAAGTTAAAGATAAAGGCAAGAAGAAACAGGATGAAGAAGGCTCTACCTCTCAAGCCAATTATGCAGGGAGAGGTAGGTCATCTAGAGGAAGAGGCAGAGGAGGTAAGTCAGGTAGGGGGAGACCCTACAACTCATCACCATGCAACATCTGTGGGTTGTCCAATCATACCACAGATGAATGCTACAAGAACTTCAAAAATCAGAGAGGAAGAGGCTACTCAAGAGGTGGATACTCTCAAGGAAGAGGCAGATTTAACCAACATCAAAGCTACAATGGGTACAACAACCAATACAACAACAATTACAACAACAACCACAATGGAAGCTACCAAGGTGGATTCAGAAATAGAAGAGACTACAACAACTATACAGAGGAGCAAGATGACTCCTTATTGATCATGAACATGACCTCCAAGATAGGTACAAATGATGATCATTTATTTTACATTGATTCAGGATGTTCTAACCATGTAGCTGGCAATGTGGCATTGCTTTCTGATTTGGAAGAGCCCAAGGGCAAACATCAGGTACAAACAGGTGATGACACTAAGCACTCTGTTGTCAAAATTGGAAATGTGAAGACATGTGATGGTAATCAGAACCTACTAAGCAGGGTACTCTATGTACCAACAATAACTAAGAATTTAATGAGTGTTGGTCAGATTGTGGAGAAAGGTTTGCAGGTCAGATTCACACAACATGGAGCATATGTGGAGGACCCAAAACAAGGATTCAGAAGGATAGCCAAAGGGGAGAAATCAGGTAGATTATTTACATTTGAGCTAGAAGATACAAAAAACATTGCTTTGTATAATTACAAGGATCAGACACTCTCAGAGTTAGAGATATGGCATAAAAGATTAGGGCACATAGGTGAAAGAACTCTCAAGCAAATGTGCAGGGATCAATGTGTGCTTGGGATACCTAATGTATCCAAGCAACACATGATTTATAAATGTGGATCATGTCAATTTGGTAAGTCTCACAGATTACCCTACTCAAGAAAAGGTTTCATGCATGAAGACTACCTAGACTTGGTACACACAGATGTTTGGGGACCTAGCAAGGGCCCTTCCATTTCTGGTTCACGGTATTATGTGTCCTTCATTGATGACTATAGCAGATGGACCATTTTATACTTTATGAAGCATAAAGATGAAGTGTTTAATTGTTTCAAGAGGTATCTTGCACTTGTTGAGAATCAAACAGGTAGAAGCTTGAAGAGGCTAAGGTCAGATGGTGGAGGAGAATACTTCTCCAATGAGTTTGAAGATTTCTTGCAGGAAAGAGGCATCAAGAGAGAGATCACTACCAGATATTCACCTGAACAAAATGGGGTAGCAGAAAGAAGGAATAGACTTATAGTGGAAACAGCTAGGTCTATGCTCAATGAGAAAAAGTTACCAAATTACCTATGGGCAGAGAGTGTGTCCACTGCCACTTACCTCATCAATAGGTTGCCATCCAAATCACTTGATGGCATGACACCTTATGAAGCATGGCATGGTAAGAGACCCTCTCTGGATCATTGTAAAATCTTTGGGTGTGTTGCATATGTGCATATTCCTTCACAGGTAAGGGGAAAGCTAGACCCAAAGGCAGAGAAATGTATCTTCATTGGTTATGATTTGAACCAAAAGGGATACAGATTCTACAACCCCACAAACAAAGGGTTCAAGGTAAGCAGAGATGTCATATTTGATGAGAATGACTCATGGTATGAGAATGAATGCAGGAAAGTGAGTCTACCCTATGACATGGAGGAAGATTTTCCAAAGCTTACCAAGGAAGAGCCAACTCAGCAAGAAGACTCAAGCTCAGATGATGATACCATAAACCTTGAAGAGTTCAAGGCTTGGAAATCCAAAGGAAAGATGAAGATGAAGCAATTGGAGGACAAGGCAGAAACTTCTACTCAAGCTATGAGAAGATCTCAGAGAGAGAAGAAGAAACCCATCAGATTTGGGTATGACACTTCACTTGTAACTAAACATTCTGTATATCTTGCAAAAGACTTGTTGAATGAAGAACCAGGTACCTATGAAGAAGCAATTACAAAGCCAGAATGGAGAGAAGCCATGGATGAGGAGATAGAAGCCCTCCAAGAGAGTGATACTTGGGACTTGGTACCCAAGAAGGATACTATGAAGATAATAGGATCCAGATGGATTTACAAATTAAAGAAGAATTCAGATGGAACAATTAACAGGTACAAAGCTAGGTTGGTAGCCAAGGGTTTTGCACAAACCCAAGGCATTGATTATGAGGAGACATTTTCTCCTGTGGCCAAGATGCCAACTATCAGAGTTTTGGTGAGTGTAGCTGCATCCAAGAATTGGAACATGTACCAATTGGATGTGAAGAATGCATTCCTAAATGGATGGATATCTGAAGAAGTCTACATGTCACAACCACCTGGCTATGAAGATCCAAGAAAGGTACATTATGTTTGTAAATTAAAGAAGGCTCTGTATGGATTAAAGCAGGCACCTAGAGCATGGAACTACAGATTGACCACCTACCTTCAAGACCAAGGATTTGTGATGAGCAAAGCAGACACTTCTCTATTCATAAAGAGAAGTAGTACAGAGGTAATTTACTTATGTGTTTATGTTGATGACATCATCATTACAGGTAATGATGTCAATGGGATTAGACACATCAAGGGTCAGATGATGAAAGAATTCAAGATTAGTGATCTTGGATTACTAAAATATTTTCTAGGTCTTGAATTGATCTACACAAACTCAGGTATATACATTACTCAAAAGAAGTATGTACAGGATATGGTCAAGAAGTTTGGTTTGCAGGATGCTAAGGTATCTACTACTCCAATGGAGGTTAACCAAAAGCTAAGTGCTCATGAAGGAGAAGAAATTAAAGACATTACAGGATACCAAAGTATGGTGGGTAGCTTGAACTATGCTACCTTGACAAGAATTGACATAGCATATGGTGTAAGTGTGCTTAGTCAATTCATGCACAAACCTAGAGTACCTCATCTAGAGGCAGCAAAGAAGATCTTGAAGTACCTCAAGGGAACTCAAAGTCATGGTTTGTATTTTCCTTATACATCAGATATTGACATTAAGGTTTACTCAGATGCAGATTGGGCAGGATGCAAGGATGATAGAAGGAGCACCTCAGGGTACATTTGTTTTGCAGGAGATAAGCCTATCTCTTGGTCAGCTAAGAAGCAACCTACAGTGGCATTGTCATCCACTGAAGCAGAGTATAGAGGCCTTGCAAATGCTACTCAAGAAGCTATATGGTTGAAACTTCTATATACAGAGTTAGGTCTACTCACAAGACCACCTACCATATTTGGAGATAACACTAGCTCTCTTCACCTTGCAGCAAACCCAATTTATCATGCCAGAACAAAGCACATAGAAGTTCATTACCACTATGTGAGAGAGAAATTGCTAAGTAAAGATATACAATTGACATATGTTTCTACTAATATGCAATGTGCAGATTTACTTACCAAGGCATTGGATGGAAACAAGCTGGGAAGATTCAAATCTATGATTGGATTGCAGGAATTGATTGAAGAATGAAAGAGAAGACTTAAGCCAAAGTGTTTGGCTTGAGGGGGAGCTGTTGGTGCAAGACAAGCCTACACACATTTGGCTTGGACCCTAGGACTTATGGAAGATTAGCATGGATAAAGGTTTATCAAGGCTTCATTCAAAGGAAGGCTCATGTGAACATATGCTTATATGTTCTTACTACTTTACCTCTTGTAAAAGTCTAAGTGACTTATCATTTGGTTGTAATCACTTTAAGTCACTTACCTACCACTAGAGTCGTGGATTTTTTGAATGTTGAGATGGAGAGAATATCTCCCTACTTTTAGAGGAGAGATTCAAGGGAGCCTAAGTTTGAATTTCAAATTCAAATGAGGATCAAACTCCTATAAAGTATGTAGTGAAAAAGTCGCGGGTTACACTGTCATTCTAGCTCACTTCCCGAGGCTAAATCTCTTTGTAATTCATTGTGTGTGAAGGTTACTCCATAGCCAACACCACAATACCTCATCTAGCTGTGCTTGGCAAGCTAATGAGATTGTACAAACACATATATCAATAGAAGTATACATTCATCATCTCTGTTTTGTCTGAGTCACCTACTCCAAGTCTGTCAACTTCATCAGGGCATTTCTCTGGATCTACTGAACCAAATCAAGTGTTCTATAGCTCATTGGAACTAGCTCAAAGTCTACTACAAGCATACAAAATTTCAAAGGATTCCATTCAGCCATTTGGGAGAAAATCAAATCGAGGTGCACACTGGTGTGAAGCAGGTTTTGCAGCACCAACTGATTTCCTGAGTGCATCCATCCATCACTCTCAACATAAACCCCCCTCCAAACTCCTAGAGCATCATTGTTAGGCATCCATAGGGCTCATGCTAGCTTACGGTTTCCTTGAGACGATCACCCTCGGTTGAGCGAGTGAGGATCCAAGGTGGGCTAGTATGAGTATAGTACCTAGTTTCAAATTTGAGTTAGAACTCCAATCTAGGATAGGCTCTTGAAATCAGCATCTCTATCTTAACTCACCCTCGGTGGAGCGTGTGAGTGAGTTAGAGCTGATTTTAATGAGTCTTAGACTTCTTTAGTTAGACGTTACGAGCCTAGACATACATAGGGTCACTGGAGTGGAACTCACCTTCTTACGTGTGACATTCGGTTGAACTGTCATGGTTTGAGGGTCGGAACCACCTTTGATCAGTAGACTGCCTAGCTTGACGTACCACGACGATCTTATACATGTATCTTAATTCAAATCCTTTTAATTCATGTCACTTGTCACTTGTGTCTTGTCTCCTCTCTCAGTATCTTAAGTATTTTTACATGTCTTCTATTTCTTCTATGTGTGAGAAGGCTCCACAGTATTGCGTTGAACCAATGAGGATGTTTCTTTGAGCTTGTGAGTAAACTCTATCATCATAATTCACTTGCATGCATATAATCCATACATACCCATACATATTGATTAGTTTCTGAAAGTGTATAAGAAGCTCCAATATTGGACCATTCTTCCTTTCGAAACTGGTTTATGTGTAAGGATTCCATCTATTCACGTCATGCATACATATCATCCAAAGAAGACTATGCATATGAATTAGAATTAGGAAGTGTTTAAGAAGCTCCTTCAATGGACCATTCTTCCTTCCAAATTTGATTCGTGTGTATGGTTCTCTTTCATTCTTATCATTCATGTTCATAAATCTAACTTGCACTCCTACTTTCCCATTCCCATAATCATTTCAACATCTCTCTCTTCTCCATACTCAACATTAATTTCACTTTCATGTCCTTAAACCATCCAACATTCATTAGCTTCATACACCCTGTGTGTGCCACGATCGGACCCGATCCACCCGGATTGCGATCACCTCCACATTTGAACCCGACGTGAAACGCTTCGTGGCATTTGCTTCTGATCTTGTTGGGAGGTTGTGATCCATATCCTTTGTTTCATATTTCATCCTCATCATATCATCATCATCAGTCTTGAGTGTTGCACTGGATTTCTCACAGTATCGTGCACATCTTCGTCGTGAAGTAAACACATTTGTGAGAGATCTAGAGCATCGTGCATCACTTGCTTATTCACATAAGATGGAGGAAGGATTCAAATCCCTTATTGTTGAGAAACAAGGCCAAAGAATAGTCTCTTCTATGTTGAGAGAGAAGGGAAAATTCAATGGCATCAACATCACAAGCTACTTAGATTTGTTTGAAGAGCAAGCTATGACTTTTGGTCTTCCTAAAGATCTTTTGATATCATTCTTTGAACGAATTGTTGATAGCTCTATCATAAACCGTGTCACTCAATGTGATAGTCTTCCTTGGAGTGATTTTAGAAAGGAGATGCTCAAAGAATTCTATCTTGAAGATTATAGCCAACATAATCGGGATGGATTCTTACGATGGGTCAATTCCCCAAAGCCTAGTAGCTCTATTACTCACTTACAAAATGAGTATATTAGACGCTATGAGCAACTTCTTGATGAGGATAAGATAACTTTGGAACCTGATCTTGTGATCAATTTTCTTAAGCTTCTTCATCCTAAAACTCGTAGGGAAGTTGAATGGCGATTAGAAGAGCCAGATAAGCGCTATGGTCTTACTGACAATTGGCAAAAAGTGCGCAAACTAGTAGAGGCTGTAGCCCATAGACATCAAAGACAATCCATGCTTTATGAGCAAACTAGTCTTCCTCAAGCTAGCCTTCCACAAACTAAGGAGCAAGTTAGAGAACAATCCCATGCTATGCTTTTTGACTCTACTCCTATTCCTCAAATGATGGAGCCTACTCAGGGTTTTAAAGTAGAGCCAAATAAAAGTGTAGTTGAACAATCTCAAGTGGAAATTCTCACTAAGCAAATGGAAAGTCTTATTGCTACACAATCCAATTTGGCCAAGACTATAGATGCTTTACAATCTAATTACACCAAAGCTTTCCAAAATCAAATGAACCCAATGACTTTTCAAGAGCCTATTCAACATGTTATAGCTACCAATCAAAATCCACAAGTAGCTCCTACTCAAGCATATCAAGTTCCTCCAATGCATAATCCTTCAATGCAAAATCCTCATCCTCATGTGCAAAATCCTCAAATGTATCAAAACATGTATCCTCAAGCTTCACAAATAGCTTTTCAAAATCCTCAAAATCAAAATTTTCAAAATCATCAACCGTATAATATGGAAGCTCCTCTTGCACCTCAAGTACCACATGTTGCTCCCCAAGCTCCTCAAATACATCAATTGCCTTATAAAAATCCTAATTATCCTATTCAAGCAATACCTTATCAACAAAATCCTCAATTTCAAAATTTCCCACCACAAGTTATTCAAAATCCTCAAAATCAAAATGGTTTTGTGTGTGGCCCTCGTAGGTGTCCTTGATGTGATTCGTTAGAGCACTTTTTGTGAGATTGTGAACTATTGAAGGCTGCTAAAGAGCAACGAATAGTAATAGACATATACAAGAAAATATGTGACTATCGATCTAGGCTACCTTTGCAAGGAAATTATGGTAAGGGAGGAATGAAAAAACACTATAAAAATATAACCATAACAGATGTAGGAACTAGAGGAGTGAAAGTAAAAGCTCTTGATGAACAACAAGTAGAATCAAGTAAACCCACAAAGGAACTTGACTTTTCCATAGAGGCTTTAGTAAGAGCACGAGATGAGATTAGGAGAATAACGGCTTGGGAGTCACCGATAGAAGATCAATCTCTTATTTCTCACATATCCAATGTAGAAGAAAGACGAAAAAGAGATGAAGCTGAGCCTAGTGAAAGAAGAGTGACTCGAAAACAAACCTCAGAGGGAATAGAAACAATCATAGAGCAAGGAGAAACATCACAATCTAAAGATAAAAAACAAGAGTCAGAACCCAATGAACAAAAACAAGAGGAGAAACAAAAAGGGAAGAAGACAAAGCAAAGAAAAACAGAACCAAAGCCTTTAGATAAACCAGAACAATCAAAACAAACTGAAGACCAAACACGAGAACATGAACAAAAACAAGATCCTGAGCAAAAACAAAAGAAACCAAAGAGAAAACCTAAAGCCATCTTGATTTCAGAAATTGATAGAAAAATAGATCCTATGGAGATATTTTGCTTAAGAGTCAAGTGACTATGTCTTTAGAACAAGTTTTCTCTATTGCAAAGCCTGTTTTTAAAGATAACTTTATCAGCCTAATTAAAAGGAAGAGGTTTCCACTTAATCTAGATACTAAGATGCAAGATTCTCTAGATCAAGATCAAGCTATGAATGAAGCCTTAAACTTTGATGAATCTGATGAAGAGGACTTTGATGATGATGAAGTAAATGTTAATAAAAATTTCTTAGGACCTATTCAACCTGACCATGAAAATCATGAATACAATCCTGAAAGCCACTTTAAAAGAACATTTTGGTCTAGAGGTACATCAGAGATGCATGTTAAAATAGGAAATGATAAGAACACTATCACTGTAAATGCATTAGTAGATTCCAGCTCTGAAATCAATGTGATTTCAAGAGAAGTCTATGATAAGTTTCGATGGCCCATAGATAAAGATTGTGGATGGCGTATGAGAACTGCAGATAATGGTGTAGGTATCCTGTATGGAGCTTGTGCTAGTGTGCCCATATCCATAGGAGGAATCACAGAAGAGTTTCACTTTTTTATTCAAGATAATTGCTCCTATGAAGTTCTCTTAGGTCAACCCTTTATTTGTGAGAGTCGTATGGAAACTAAAGCCATGGATGATGGGTCTACCTATGCTAGATTTAAGTCTAAGGATGGAATGCAATCACTTCAAGTCATGACGGTAGGAGTGAATCATCCTATAAATCTATTGTCAATTAGAAAGAAACCTATTGTTACTCAGGGTCATGAGCATGCTTGTAGTGATTGTGCACCTCGATTCATGTTTGGAGCTACATATGATCAAAATCTTGGATAGAATCCATTGTTGAGCGGGACAACAGTGGATATTGGTTTGACATATCGCATCCAACCAACATGTACAATAGTTTGTCACTTTGTTTTCCACATTCTAGATTAGATTTTCTTCATAAGAGTCAATTGTCCAAGTCTTTTATCCAAAAAACCCAAAAAAATTATAAAAACAACAAAATCATGGAACATGATGAGAACATTGAGCATGTGATTGAGACATCTCATTGTTTCTCTACTCTTGAGGAATTAGAGTTATGTCTTCAACAAAATTCTAATTCCCATATTATTCTTATTTCTTCCCTTGATGAGTATGCTCTAATCCAAGAGTATGCTCTCAATGTTGACAAGTGCTCAAAATTTAACCAAACACATGATGCCTTAGTTGAAACAAAGTACAAAACTGTAGACAAAAAAATCAAACCCATAGCTCAACCATTACCTCAAGGAAGTAATGAAAAAATTATTGATGTGAAAAATGATCCAACTCTTCGGGATAAGAAAAACATAGGACATACATTCACGGATGAGACAATCAAACAGGTGAAAATTGGTAGAGATGATGACTTTCTTTTGCCAGCAGAGAGAGATAAATTTGAGAGAGTCATACGTAGCCATGGAAAAGCCTTTACTATGTATCCTCATGAGATTGGTTGTGTAGATCCTAAGCTAGTTGCATCCATGATAATCTTTACTATTCCACATATTCCATGGAATCTTCGTCCTATACCTGTTCCAAAGGCTCACTTACCTGAGCTAATGAAACTACTTAAGGAGAAGATAAACATGAGAATTTTAGAGCCATCTTTTGCACCTTACTCAAACAGATGGTTCACTGTGCCTAAAAAGAATGGGAAACTATGTTTTATTCAAGATCTCCAACCTGTCAATAAAGTCACCATAAGGAATGTAGGAACAGGACCCATTGTAGATGAGTTTGCTGAGTCATTTTCAAGACATTCTATCTATTCAATGGGTGATTTATATTCGGGATATGACCAATTCCAATTAGCAATTGATAGTCGTGACATAACCACAATGAAAACTCCTTTAGGCTTAGTGCAAATGTGTACTTTACCTCAAGGAGTGACCAATTCTGTGGCTCATATGATGAGTGCTATGAATATGGTCTTACATGATTTTATCCCTCATATAACTATGCCATTCATTGATGATATTCCAATTAAAGAGAGTGAGGAACGTGTAAAGGACATTACTTTAGATTCATCTGGATGTCGTAAATTTGTTCTTGACCATATCTCTGATGTGAAAGAATATTTCAACGATTTGAAGAGGTAGGTCTCACATTTTCCATAGAGAAATCTGTTTTTGGTGTCAACGAGGTGCTTATTGTTGGACATTTATGTGGCCATTATGGTCGAAAGCCATACCCACAAAAAGTTGATGCCATTAGCAAGATTTCTGAAACATGTAACAACGTGAGTGAGGTACGTAGATTTATTGGTGCTTGCATCTTTTATGTTATTTGGATCCCACACTTTGCTCATGTTGCTGATTGTCTTTATGACTTGTTGAGAAAGAAACGAAAATTTATTTGGACTGACAAACACACTCACGCTATGCGTAAATTGAAGAATATATTGCTTGAAGCTCCCATCCTTAAGCGTGTAGACTATTTTGCTAACAAACCTATTATATTGATTGTTGATACTAGTCCTATTGGTATAGGTTGGGTCATAAGTCAAGATTATAGTGAAGGGAATAGATATGCAATTAGGTTTGGTGCCAAAATTCTACATGAAACACAACAAAAATATCCACAGATCAAACGAGAACTATGGGGTATGGTAAGAGCTTTGAAAACAGACAAAGAATATTTCATTGGTGCAAATGTCAAAGTTGAGACGTATTGTTTGCCTCTCACTAGAATGATAGCCAATTGTTCATCTCATGATATAGCCATGCTTAGATGGATCTCATATATTAAGTTCATAAATCCTGAGTTAGTTCATATTTCAGGTAAGTCAAACTCAGTTGCTGATATGTTATCGAGAGCTAGATTTGATGATGATCTTGAAAGTGATCTAATAAAGAATGTGAATTTAGTTGACTATGTTCCACATATATATGAGTATGAGAAATTTCATGAGTCTGAGTACGAAGATGAATGGAGAGACATAGGAAAGTATCTCAGTACACTACAACCATTACCTAGCTGGACTACGAATAGATTCCGTAACATTAGGAAACGAGCTTATAACTTTTTCCTATGTAATGGTTATCTTTGGAGACATGCTAAGGGTAAGGTTAAGAATCCACAACGAGTCCTAGGAAAGAGACGTCTTCAATTGCAAGTAATGAAGGAAATGCATGAGACATTATGGGCAGGTCATAAAGGATTTTTTGGAACATATGAAAAAATTAGAAGTACCTATTATTGGCCTAGGATGTATGTTGACATTAGTAGCTATGTTTCTACATGTTCTACTTGTCAACTTCATTCATCAGTCAAACATAGAGATCCATTGCATCCTACTTATCCACCTTGTATTCACTACAAGTGGGTAGTAGATCTTGTAACTATGCCTAAAGGTATCGACAAAATGCGTTACATTGTACTTGCAAGAGAAGACTTAACTAATCATGTAGAGGGATGTGCACTACGATCTAAGACCACTTACAATGTTTGCAAATTCTTGCTTGAAGATTTCATAAGTCGCTTTGGGTACATAGAGAAAGTAGTTGCCGATCGTGGAGAGTTAAATGCGAGAGAAGCTAAAGAGTTCTTTGAGAGTCACGGTATTCGTTTGTCTCTCACTATTGCATATAACCCAAAGGCCAATGGTAAAATAGAGAGAGGGCATCCACCTATTGTGAAAGCCATATCTAAAGCATGTAACTGTGACATCAAACAATGGCCTAAATTCTTACCTTTTGCACTTTGGGAAGATAGAATGACATGCACACGTACTACTGGATATATGCCTGCTGAACTCATGTACTGTCAAAAACCATTGTTTCCAATTCAGTCTCATATTTCTGCATGGTCAAATTTGCCTTGGTCTGAAAACATGTCTACTGATGATTTTTTGAGTTTGCGTATTAAACAGTTAGAACAAGGTAAATTAAGACTTGATAATGCTGTTGAAAAATTAAGAGAATCTAGAATGAAGAACAAGCATTATTTTGATAAAACTCATCGATTGCGTCCTAAGCCAATTGAAGTAGGAGATTGGGTGCTCATTTATGATAGTACATTCGACTCTCAATATGATGCACGCAAAAAGCTCACTCAACGGTGGTTTGGGCCATACATAGTATCAAAAGTCAACAACAATGGTACGTATGGTCTTTGTGAATTAAATGGTGTTGCACTAAAAACTTTGATTGTAGGTAAAAGGATAAAGTTATTCAAGAAGCATGATAATGACGAGTACATTTTGGATGAGGACATTGAAGAAGATGACAACAATGAGGCCGATTCATAAACAGGAGTATCCATGTTATAAAAATAAAAAAAAAGGAAAAAAAAGAATAAAAAATAAAAAACATATAAAAACATCATTAATTTTCAAGTTCATGTTGCTTTGTTTTTTTTCAAGTTCATTCTATTTTGTTTCCATGCTTGTTTCATGCATGTTTTTTTCAGTCTTTGCATTGCATTGCATATCCACATCACTTGAGTCAAAAAAGGCAAATGATGATTTCTCTACTTGTGTAAAATTTTATCTTAAGAACTAACTTATCTACCAAGAAATTGTTTATAATTTAGGATTGTGGAAAGATAGGGCATGTAGATTTGGAGGTTTATTTTGGTGACAAGACTTTCATATATAAACATGCATATGTATCCTGTATCGAAAGCATAATTGTTGAAATCCTAGCTCCTGCTACTGCATGTTTCTACATCCTTAGTCCATCTCACAACACTTGTATCGGAGTTTAAACGACTGTTCTCCGTCATTAAAAATGGTTTTACCTTGTATCGGGGTTTAATTTCTCCCCGTCATTAAAAAAAAAAAAGTTGCTACATGTTACCAAGAAGTTTACACTTTCTTCCACCCCAAAAAAGTGATCATAACCATAAAGTTGCCGAATCATCATTAAAAAAAAAAAAAAAAAAAAGAGCAAGCCATAGGAGGATAAAGAGGCATAGTAGAATAAATCACGGGCTATATAGGTAGATTTATGCATTAGTGGAGTTTAGTTAGATTTCCTTGCATGTTATTAGAGAAAGAGCATATTCATATTTATGTAGGAAAGGAGTTGATTTAAAATAAGCTAAAGATGAAAGATGTCTCTTGAAAATCCTAAATCTTTGTTTATAATCATATTTAAGGTAGATTGCTTTATGAAAAAGGTACAAAATTTTCTTCAAGATGAGAGGAACTGATGCTTAAAACGACTCAATACATCCACTTCCACTTCATATTGATGCTTGTTTTTTTTCTTTCTTGTTGCCAATGTTGCTTGTTCATTTGCATATATGTTGCCTATTTGTTCATGCATATTCATGTTGCCTGTTTCAATTCTTTCTTTCATGCAAATTTTGCTTCATGTCACGTTACCTACTTATTCATGCATATAATCAATTTTCCTTCCATGTTTCTTATGTTGCCTATAAAAGAATTTGATGCCTAGAACATTTTGTTTTTCACAGATGCTAGAGTGGCGCTTCCGGAGGAATCGCAGGTTTAGTGGGGGCGAATGTCGTCGAGATTTTCTCTACTCTCTCACTTGTGAAGGCCTACAAAAAACATATTTGGTGAAGGTAGTCGGAATTCCCCGAGAAGTCCAAGATGCATCAAGGATGTCAAAGGAAGGTCACATACAAAGTTTCAAAGAAATCAAGAAAGTCCATGGTAGCGGTCAAAGCTCGTCAAAGTTGGGAAATTAAGGCAAAAATTTCATTGTCACCAAATTAGATGAAAATTCATATACTTGTAAAGATTGTCAAAGGCAGTCTATAGCCCAAATTTCAGCAGAAAATGGATTTTGTAGCACATTGATATGCTATGTTCATTTTGTAAAAATGTGGCTACATAAAGATCATATGTGGCTACATACAAAAAGGGAAGAAGACAAAGCAAAGAAAAATAGAACCAAGGCCTTTAAATAAACAAGAACAATCAAAACAAACTGAAGACCAAACACGAGAACATGAACAAAAACAAGACCCTGAGCAAAAACAAAAGAAACCAAAGAGAAAACCTAAAGGCATCTTGATTTCAAAAATTGAGAGAAAAATAGATCCTATGGAGATTTTAGATGACATTTTGCTTAAGAGTCAAGTGACTATGTCTTTAGAACAAGTTTTCTCTATTGCAAAGCCTGTTTTTAAAGATAACTTTATCGGCCTAATTAAAAGGAAAAGGTTTCCGCTTAATCTAGATACTGAGATGCAAGATTCTCTAGATCAAGATCAAGCTATGAATGAAGCCTTAAACTTTGATGAATCTGATGAAGAGGACTTTGATGATGATGAAGTAAATGTTAATAAAAATTTCTTAGGACCTATTCAACCTGACCATGAAAATCATGAAAACAATACTGAAAGTCACTTTAAAAGAACATTTTGGTCTAGAGGTACATCAGAGATGCATGTTAAAATAGGAAATGATAAGAACACTATCACTGTAAATGCATTAGTAGATTCCGGCTCTGAAATCAATGTGATTTCAAGAGAAATCTATGATAAGTTTCGATGGCCCATAGATAAAGATTGTGGATGGTGTATGAGAAATGCAGATAATGGTGTAGGTACCCTGTATGGAGCTTGTGCTAGTGTGCCCATATCCATAGGAGGAATCACATAATAGTTTCACTTTTTTATTCAAGAAAATTGCTCCTATGAAGTTCTCTTAGGTCAACCCTTTATTTGTGAGAGTCATATGGAAACTAAAGGCATGGATGATGGGTCTACCTATGCTAGATTTAAGTTTAAGGATGGAATGCAATCACTTCAAGTCATGACGGGAGTGAATCATCCTAGGAATCGATTGTCAATTAGAAAGAAACCTATTGTTACTCAGGGTCATGAGCATGCTTGTAGTGATTGTGCACCTCGATTCATGTTTGGAGCTACATATGATCAAAATTTCGGATAGAATCCATTGTTGAGCGGGACAACAGTGGATATTGGTTTGACATCTCGCATCCAACCAACATGTACAATAGTTTGTCACTTTGTTTTCCACATTCTAGATTAGATTTTCTTCATAAGAGTCAATTGTCCAAGTCTTTTATCCAAAAAACCCAAAAAAATTATAAAATTAACAAAATCATGGACATTGAGCATGTGATTGAAACATCTCATTGTTTCTCTACTCTTGAGGAGTTAGAGTTATGTCTTCAACAAAATTCTAATTCCCATATTATTCTTCTTTCTTCCCTTGATGAGTATGCTCTAATCCAAGAGTATGCTCTCAATGTTGACAAGTGCTCAAAATTTAACCAAACACATGATGCCTTAGTTGAAACAAAGTACAAAACTATAGACAAAAAAATCAAACCCATAGCTCAACCATTACCTCAAGGAAGTAATGAAAAAATTATTGATGTGAAAAATGATCCAATTCTTCGGGATAAGAAAAACATAAGACATAAATTCACGGATAAGACAATCAAACATGTGAAAATTGGTAGAGATGATGACTTTCTTTTGCCAGCAGAGAGAGATAAATTTGAGAGAGTTATACGGAGCCATGGAAAAGCCTTTACTATGTATCCTCATGAGATTGGTTGTGTAGATCCTAAGCTAGTTGCACCCATGATAATCTTTACTATTCCACATATTCCATGGAATCTTCGTCCTATACCTGTTCCAAAGGCCCACTTATATGAGCTTATGAAACTACTCAAGGAGAAGATAAACATGAGAATTTTAGAGCCATCTTTTGCACCTTACTCAAACAGATGGAAACTACGTTTTATTCAAGATCTCCAACCTGTCAATAAAGTCACCATAAGGAATGTAGGAGCAAGACCCATTGTAGATGAGTTTGCTGAATCATTTTCAGGACATTCTATATATTCAATGGGTGATTTATATTCGGGATATGACCAATTCCAATTAGCAACTGATAGTCGTGACATAACCACAATGAAAACTCCTTTAGGCTTAGTGCGAATGTGTACTTTACCTCAAGGAGCGACTAATTATGTGGCTCATATGATGAGTGCTATGAATATGGTCTTACATGACTTTATCCCTCATATAACTATGCCATTCATTGATGATATTCCAATTAAAGGGAGTGAGGAACGTGTAAAGGACATTACTTTAGATTCATCGGGATGTCGTAAATTTGTTCTTGACCATATCTCTGATTGTGAAAGAATATTTCAACGATTTGAAGAGGCAGGTTTCACATTTTAGAGAAATCTGTTTTTGGTGTCAACGAGGTAATTATTGTTGGACATTTATGTGGCCATTATGGTCGAAAGCCATACCCACAAAAAGTTGATGCCATTAGCAAGATTTCTGAAACATGTAACAATGTGAGTGAGGTACGTAGATTTCTTGGTGCTTGCATCTTTTATGTTATTTGGATCCCACACTTTGCTCATGTTGCTGATTGTCTTTATGACTTGTTGAGGAAGAAACAAAAATTTATTTGGACTGACAAACACACTCAGGCTACACGTAAATTGAAGAATATATTGCTTGAAGCTCCCATCCTTAAGCGTGTAGACTATTCTGCTAACAAACCTATTATATTGATTGTTGATACTAGTCCTATTGGTATAGGTTGGGTCATAAGTCAAGATGATAGTAAAGGGAATAGATATGGAATTAGGTTTGGTGCCAAAATTCTACATGAAACACAACGAAAATATCCACAGATCAAACGAGAACTATGGGGTATGGTAACAGCTTTGAAAACAGACAAAGAATATTTCATTGGTGCAAATGTCAAAGTTGAGACTCATTGTTTGCCTCTCATTGGAATGATAGACAATTGTTCATCTCCTGATATAGCCATGCTTAGATGGATTTCATATATTAAGTTCATAAATCCTGAGTTAGTTCATATTTCAGGTAAGTCAAATTCAGTTGCTGATATGTTATCGAGAGCTAGATTTGATGATCTTGAAAATGATCTAATAAAGAATGTGAACTTAATTGACTATGTTCCACATATATACGAGTATGAGCAATTTCATGAATCTGAGTATTAAAATGAATGGAGAGACATAGGAAAGTATCTGAGTACACTACAACCGTTACCTAACTGGACTACAAATAGATTCCATAACATTAGGAAACGAGCTTATAACTTTTTCCTATGTAATGGTTATCTTTGGAGACATGCTAAGGGTAAGGTTAAGAATCCACAACGAGTCCTAGGAAAACGAGGTCTTCAATTGCAAGTAATGAAGGAAATGCATGAGACATTATGGGCAGGTCATAAAGGATTTTTTGGAACATATGAAAAAATTAGAAGTACCTATTATTGGCCGAGGATGTATGTTGACATTAGTAGCTATGTTTCTACATGTTCTACTTGTCAACTTCATTCATCAATCAAACATAGAGATCCGTTGCATCCTACTTATCCACCTTGTATTCACTACAAGTGGGTAGTAGATCTTGTAACTATGCCTAAAGGTATTGACAAAATGCGTTACATTGTACTTGCAAGAGAAGACATAACTAATCATGTAGAGGGACGTGCACTACGATCTAAGACCACTTACAATGTTTGCAAATTCTTGCTTGAAGATGTCATAAGTCGCTTTGGGTACATAGAGAAAGTAGTTGCCGATCGTGGAGAGTTAAATGCGAGAGAAGCTAAAGAGTTCTTTGAGCGTCAGGATATTCGTTTGTCTCTCACTACTGCATATAACCCAGAGGCCAATGGTAAAATAGAGAGAGGGCATCCACCTATTGTGAAAGCCATATCTAAAGCATGTAACGGTGACATCAAACAATGGCCTAAATTCTTACCTTTTGCACTTTGGGCAGATAGAATGACATGCACACGTACTACTAAATATATGCCTGTTGAACTCATGTACTATCAAAAACCATTGTTTCCAATTCAGTCTCATATTTCTGCATGGTCAAATTTGCCTTGGTCTGAAAACATGTCTACTGATGACTTTTTGAGTTTGCGCATTAAACAGTTAGAACAAGGTAAATTAAGACTTGATGATGCTGTTGAAGAATTAAGAGAATCTAGAATGAAGAATAAGCATTATTTTGATAAAACTCATCGACTGCATCCTAATCCAATTGAAGTAGGAGATTGGGTGCTCATTTATGATAGTACATTTGACTCTCAATATGATGCACGCAAAAAGCTCACTCAACGGTGGTTTGGGCCATACATAGTATCAAAAGTCAACAACAATGGTACGTATGCTCTTTGTGAATTAAATGGTGTTGCACTAAAAACTTTGATTGCAGGTAAAAGGATAAAACTATTCAAGAAACGTGATAATGACGAGTACATTTTGGATGAGGACATTGAAGAAGATGACAACAATGAGGCCGATTCATAAACAGGAATATCAATGTATTATAAAAAAAAATAAAAAAAACATATAAAAAGATCATTTATTTTTCAAGTTCATGTTGCTTTGTTTTTTTTTTTTTCAAGTTCATTCTATTTTTTTTCCATGCTTGTTTCATGCATGTTTTTTTCAGTCTTTGCATTGCATTGCATATCCACATCACTTGAGTAAAAAAAAAGGGCAAATGATGATTTCTCTACTTGTGTAAAATTATATCTTGAGTAGTAATTTATCTACTAAGAAATCGGTTATAATCTAGGATTATGGAGAGATAGGACATGTAGATTTGGAGGTTTATTTTGGTGACATGACTTTCATATATAAACATGCATATGTATCCTGTATCGAAAGCATAATTGTTGAAGTCCTAGCTCCTGCTACTGCATGTTTCTACATCCTTAGTCCATCTCACAGCACTTGTATCGGAGTTTAAACGACTGTTCTCCGTCATAAAAAATGGTTGTACCTTGTATCGGGGTTTAATTTTTCCCCGTCATCAAAAGAAAAAGAAAAAAAAAAAGCTACATGTTACCAGGAAGTTTACACTTTCTTCCACCCCAAAAAAGTGATCGTAACCATAAAGTTGCCGAATCATCATCATCATCAAAAAAAAAAGCAAGCCAAAGGAGGATAAATCACGGGCTATATAGGCAGATTTATGCATTAGTGGAGTTTAGTTAGATTTCCTTGCATGTTATTAGAGAAAGAGCATATTCATATTTATGTAGGAAAGGAGTTGATCTAAAATAAGCTAAAGATGAAAGATGTCTCTTGAAAATCCTAAATCTTTGTTTATAATCATATTTAAGGTAGATTGCTTTATGAAAAAGGTACAAAATTTTCTTCAAGATGAGAGGAACTGATGCTTAAAACGACTCAATACATCCACTTCCACTTCCTATTGATGCTTGTTTTTTTTCTTTCTTGTTGCCAATGTTTCTTGTTCATTTGCATATATGGTACCTATTTGTTCATGCATATTCATGTTGCCTGTTTCAATTCTTTCTTTCATGCAAATTTTGCTTCATGTCACGTTACCTACTCATTCATGCATATAATCAATTTTCCTTCCATGTTTCTTATGTTGCCTATAAAAGAATTTGATGCCTGGAACATTTTGTTTTTCACAGATGCTAGAGTGGCGCTTCCGGAGGAATCGCAGGTTTAGTGGGGGCGAATGTCATCGAGATTTTCTCTACTCTCTCACTTGTGAAGGCCTACAAAAAACATATTTGGTGAAGGTAGTCGGAATTCCCCGAGAAGTCCAAGATGCATCAAGGATGTCAAAGGAAGCTCACATACAAAGTTTCAAAGAAATCAAGAAAGTCCATGGTAGCGGTCAAAGCTTGTCAAAGTTAAGAAATTAGGGTAAAAATTTCATTATCACCAAATTAGATGAAAATTCATATACTTGTAAAGATTGTCAAAGGCAGTCTATAGCCCCAATTTCAGCAGAAAATGGATTTTGTAGCACATTGATATGATATGTTCATTTTGTAAAAATGTAATTTTTCTAGTTTGACCCTACAAATTCTTGTATAGAAATTTATGTTAGCCATATGGTTTGGCATGTATAAAGATCGTATATGGCTACATATTTGTACAAATTTTCAAGGCTATCAGAGCTTCCTAGACACCTTAATGCCATCTTGCAAGCTTCCAAATGTAGTCAAACTTGTACAAGGAAGATTCAGATAAGAGTTTTTTCTGCATATTCCTGAAGGAGATCTTTGGGAACATAGTCCTACAAAGTTTCATCTTCATCAAAGCCTATTTGGAGGGTCAAAGAGTACAAAGTCTAGTTTTCAGGATCACCGCAGTTTTCTAGTTTAAGGAAATTGAAGGGTTGAAGGGCCACCACATGGCGAAAGCTGATTGAGCCATGTTGTACGATCAAGATGAGCTCATATTCAAGGGTGGAAATGCACTTATGCTTAAAGCAAGGAGGATCCACGAGTTTTTTCATAAAAGAAAACTTTTTTTACAATCAAAGATCAATAATGCAGTGTTTCTCCAAAAATAGTGGCTTATCTTATCCGAATTGATGTCAGCACTGATCCGACGGTCCAGATCATCCCCAGATCCAATGGTGGAGAATGAGGGCGCCTAAATTTCACTCCTTTACACTAGATTTGATAGAAAGAACAATTCCAAGCCATTGATTTGATTAATCAAATGGTTGTAATCGAAAGTAGTGATCCTAGAGTTGAGAGTTGATTTCTCTAGATCCAATGGCCCAAATTCATTCAAAAAACTATATAAACCTCCCTCCAAACTCCTAAAGCATCATTGTTAGGCATCCATAGGGCTCATGCTAGCTTACGGTTTCCTTGAGACGATCACCCTCGGTTGAGCGAGTGAGGATCCAAGGTGGGCTAGTATGAGTATAGTACCTAGTTTCAAATTTGAGTTAGAACTCCAATCTAGGATAGGCTCTTGAAATCAGCATCTCTATCTTAACTCACCCTCGGTGGAGCGTGTGAGTGAGTTAGAGCTGATTTTAATGAGTCTTAGACTTCTTTAGTTAGACGTTACGAGCCTAGACATACATAGGATCACTGGAGTGGAACTCACCTTCTTACGTGTGACATTCGGTTGAACTGTCATGGTTTGAGGGTCGGAACCACCTTTGATCAGTAGACTGCCTAGCTTGACGTACCACGACGATCTTATACATGTATCTTAATTCAAATCCTTTTAATTCATGTCACTTGTCACTTGTGTCTTGTCTCCTCTCTCAGTATCTTAAGTATTTTTACATGTCTTCTATTTCTTCTATGTGTGAGAAGGCTCCGCAGTATTGCGTTGAACCAGTGAGGATGTTTCTTTGAGCTTGTGAGTAAACTCTATCATCATAATTCACTTGCATGCATATAATCCATACATACCCATAAATATTGATTAGTTTCTGAAAGTGTATAAGAAGCTCCAATATTGGAGCAATGTGACTGTGAATGATAAGTAGGATTTAAGTCTAAATGCAATCCAAAAGTGATTACAAAAATGCATATCTCAATAGGATAATTACTAACTATGAATTTATATTTGAATGCATGTGCATACAAATTTTGTAAAAATTTCAACAGCATAACGGCGTAATTTTGAAAATTGGAAAAATTTCAACAAATAATTTATGTGATATCAATGCCGACAGGCATAATCCATCTACAAATAGACCAAAAGGGGATTACACACCCTGACAATATATATATATTCTCCTCGCTAACCTACAAGAAAATACTTTCCTGTCCCTGTAAGAAGATTACATGCACCATACAAGACAAACCATGGCTAAACTACTCGAATACTCTAGGTACGATGCAAAATTATATGTCTTATATGCAATATGATGCAAAAGAGAGAGTCGATGCATATAAATAGATAAGAAACTTATCTGGAGGTTCAAAAGATCGTTTGCAGGTGTGTTCAGGTGTTGAAGATGATCCACCCTTTGTCGAAATAACTTTTCGAGTCTCTCCTAATAATTTGTGTTTTGGAATGATGCTCGAAAGAGGATTATTGAAGGATGAATGACCTAACTCCAAGCTTTCCAAATAACTAAGATTGAAACCAAACTATGGCTTGCAGCCATTCAATGGAAAAAGCTCTGAGAGAACTATTCATAGCAAGAAAAAGCTCCAAATTTGGATAAGATATGCTCAAGTTATGGCTAAAAGAGTGGAGTTATATAGTGCTTATTGGCAAATTAAATCATCTTTTAGCTATGGCATCCACGTAAAAATCGAGATTGCCCTTTTCTTCAGAAAAATGTGCTGAGAATCTCTCCTCTAGTTTGGTAAACAAGCGCTGATCAATCCCACATGCTGCATTACAATAATGTTCAGTATATATGGAGCCGCTCTTCAAACCTCTTCAATGGGAGCACGCTCTTGCTATCCTCACGAGTCACGGCTGCGTCCGTTGGCTGAGCAGTAGCTTGCAATCATGAGTATCTGCCACAAAGGAAACAAAACAAAATCGACGTGGGGTGTTAGGCCTATTGCATCATGGTTGCAAGTACGAGAAGCACCTGTAGATGCTCGAGCAACCCTTGGGGCTGTCGGCCCGACAAGCTCTCTCTCCTCCTCCTGAAGCAAGGGCAGTCCTGAGGGACCTATGCGCTGCCGTCTTCAAATCTGGCTACGTTCGCACATGGAGTCCGTGGATGTAGACGGCCGGGCTGCTATCCTCAAATGATCGGTTAGAGGGGGTTTCCTATGGACCTTCTGAAAGGCTCTGAAACTTCTACTTCAATGTCTACAGGCGACGGTCGACGACAGAAAATGTTGCGTGAAAGTCTTTGACGAAGATGACAATAAGAAGAAAAGGAAAAAAAAATTAACTCTGCGGACATCTTGGCTCTGATATCACTGTTGATGATCGTATCCCGTAGAGCACATACACAAAAAATAGAAAGAGACAAAAGACAAGAGAGAGAGAAGAGACAACACAAGATTGGTTGCAATCTCCCCCCACATGCTCTCATGGACAACTCTATCACAGCATGCGTATTTATAGGAATTCATATTACGTCCTAAACAAAAGATACATGAGGGCCATGCTAAAAATAGCGTTTGCTTTATTTACAAAAATAGCTAAAAATAACTATCTTCTAAAAATAACTTATTCTCTAAAAATACTCTTTTAAATATCTCCAAAAGTATTTGAATAAATTCATGCGTGTTCACACTCATTCACACTTGTTTACACTTGTTCACACTCGTTCACACCCTCATGGATCTCCACCTGCTAAATCAAAACACAAAACACATTAAAATCCTCAAGGCATTAAACCTTCATTCCAAATATTCCATAAAGTATAACAAAAACCTCATTTCATTTCAATCCCTTCACCCTCATCTCTTCATTCATTGTTTGAAGTCCCATAATCTCCTCCTAATTATTAATGACTACACAAGTATTAACAAAACAAGTGACAAGAAATAGTCGCTTAAGGGGAAAATCTAGCTCAATCTTAGAGGTAATAATAGGCAAATCTTGCATACTTGAAGGCATGCCATGCAAACTCCACGTGTGTTTCTAGAACACATGCGCTAATCTGGATGAGGTGCTTAAGCAATTTTTGAACAAGGCGGTTGGTTTATTGTCTGAGTGTGAGAGTGAACATGCATGTTGCGAGATATTATGAGTGAAGTTCTGCATATGAGTGAAGTTCTTGATCTAAGTTCAAGCTTGGTAAATAACCTATCTTGATGTAATTGATCAAATAGGTTTTCCAACCTAGGCATTGGAAACCTATTTTTGATAGCTACCTTGTTTAGTGCCCTGTAATCTATGCATAATCTCATAGAGCCATCCTTCTTCTTAACTAAGAGCATTAGTGATGCCCAAGGTGAGTTACTAGGTCTAATGAAGCCTTGATCTAAATAATCATATAATTGCTTCTCTACCTCCTCATGTTGAGAAACACTAAGCCTACAAGGTGGCCTACAAATAGGGTTAGTGTTAGTAACTACCTCAATGGCATGGTCAATGTCCCCTCTCTCAGGTGGTAGCCATCTAGGTAAGTCAGTGGAAAAAACATCTCTAAATTCAAACATAATATCCTTAAAACCTTCAACAACACACTCTTGCAAGAAAGAATGGTAAAAAGACCTATCCATATTTACATTTCTAGCATGAAAATATACAATTGATGAAGTGTTTGTACAATGCTCAAAGTCTTGAGTATATAATAAAAACATCTCTTGTACATGCTGAAAATGAAGATGAGATGAGAGGTGCACTAGGTACATTATTCTCTCCCTATATACAAAATTTACTTCTTTTTCTTTATAACTCAGGAGTGTTGTTTTGGTAACTATGTTTGTGTCTCCCAACCCCCATAGCCACTCTCTTCCTAAACAAGAAGTGTCCTCTCCATATTCATGATTTGGAAGTCCATATGGTCGATGTAATCCTATATCTTAACTTCCGAATTGGATACCACAGTATCCCATATCCTCTTGTCTTCCCCTTGCATCATAGATACTATGTATTTATGTGCACTGGGCTATTGGGGAATCTTAAGCTTCTTGACCAGAGCATAATTTATGAAGTTATGAGTAATAGAGTCATCTATCATGACTCACACCCTAGTTCCATGTACACTACCATAAAGTTTAACTAGGTCATGTGGTCCAAACTGAGGTGACGACAATGACTGTGTCAAACAACACGTGTGCTCCATATCCTCATGCATAACTTCCATTCCCTTGCAACTAGAGCTACCATGAATAGGAAGTGCCTACACTAGGTGGACTACCTTTTTGCCCTTATCAGGGGCCATACTACTCTCTGGTCCTTTCTTCTTTTCTTCCCCCTTCCTAAGTTGAAAGTTCCATTGTGCATGGCTAGGAGACAAATGCCTGAAACATAATTTTTCTCTCTTGGCCCTCTCATACTACTCAGTAGGTAACCTAGGCCCTTGTGATCTTTGTTTCTTGATAAAGATTTTGTTTTCCCCCATTAATATTTTCTTCTTGAACTTGGTTGTACTAAGAGGTTTAAGGGGTTGATCCATCTCCATAGGAGCATACTGAGGACGGTTATGATCCTCGTAAATCTAAGCGTACTTGATCACCTCCTCAAATGTCTTAGGCATATTCGTTCTTATTTCTCTCTTGATGGCTTTGTCTAAGCCCTTAATAAACCCTCTGTTCTTCTGGAAATCATCCAAACCCTTAAGTTTCAGTATGATCTCCCTATGGTGGGATACGTAGCTTGACAAAGGCCTACCCCTTTGAGTAATCCTATCCCACTCATCCCGATTCCTCTCTTCCTCAGTCTCAGGATGAAACTAATTCAAGAAAAGAGTTTCAAATTGAGTCAAGTCTGTAGGGATGGAATTCACCTCCTTAAGACTCATCCACCACTTATAAGCACAAGGGCCAAGCGAGAGACTCGCTTCTTGCACATGGTACTCAAGTGTGGTTCCCTAAACACTATAGAGGGATTTTGGTTGAGAAAATCCTTTCCAAATCAAGCATCATTTGTTCCTACCAAAGCTTAGAAGTGTAGCTTTGCAACATGACAAAAATCACTTCAATTGGATGCTGGAACTTGAAGCTATGGGTCAAAGTAGATGGGTATATCAAGATGAGAAGGAGAAAACTAACTTCTTCATGACGAGGTCACTTTTGGAGCTTGAAAATGAATGGTTGAAAAGTATTTCACTTGCTCAAAATGCCCACAACCTATATCAACAACCCAATATACATATATGTATCTATTCCTTTCCCAATAGATGGTATATAAATTTCGATTCGAATCTTCAAAATGAGAAAAATAATGAATTTTTTCCCTTATCTTTTGTGGAGTAACTCAAAAGGTCTTCAATTGACTTCTTCTGGGAGAAGCCTGAATGCGTGCAATTTATCCCACATATGGCTTGTCAGCAGCCTATTCAAAGGTATATAAAGGTGCCATCTTCATATCCCCTCACCCAAGAGGGAGGCTAGGGAGGAGAAGGGGGAAAGAGCTCTCTCACGGGTGCTGCCTGTCAGTTCTCAGTGTGCACGTCTATTGTAGGTGTGGACATCATTGGTCCCACTCATGCCATTGGTCATCGTTGATGGCTCTAATACCAGTTGAGAGTGCACATGAAGAATACTCGATTACATTACCCCCTAGCCATGTACTTGATTCATTAAATCTCTCTCTCTCTCTCTCATACGATACCAAGGAGCCTCCAAACGGTCTCGCACATGGGTGCCACATGGCACTCATGTGTGAGCCTATCTAAGTAAGGCTAAGAGGTGAATCACACATCACTCTCAAGTATTCTCAATGTAACAATGGGATGGTGTGTTTGGGGTCCTTGATGGGCTGCTAATGCATGCATCCCCAATGGGATATTGCAAGGTGCTCCAATGGTCTTCGTTTTCCCTCCCCATTGAGACAAGGAAGCTTATCCGATTGAGACAAGTGAGTTTGCTAAATTGAAGACACTCTTCCCAATACTATTCAATGAAGGGAGATTTGAGCCCCTAACTACACTTTCACTATTAATCACGGATTGGACCTATTTATGGTGGTTGCTAACTATATGGATTCTTAAAAACCAATGTGGCTTTTGCGATCAAGTTTGCTAAGTCAAATTCCAATGAGGCTCTAAGAGATCTAGTTGCCTCTTTGTGATGGGGCTTGGTGCAATGGGCTTTGATAAGACTTCTTCGATATGAATATTACAAATGTCATGGGTGGAGGGGAGGTGAAAGGATGATGGGGTAATGTTTACCCATAGGGTATTAGACATGAGAGTTGGATAAGTGGTGTGAAAGGGCCGCCCATGAAATTTTCATTCAAATCGCTTCAAAAACTCAACTCAATTTAGGGTTTTTAATCTTTTATACTCAAAAGATTGACCTTTTCACATTATTTTGGCCAAAAAGCTTTAAAAAATAGTCCCTAGAGCTCAATAAAACATTTGATTCAAGCCCCAATATATCCTACAAAAATCTAGAAAGGTAAATTATCACTTTAGAGGCTCAATGGATCCTTTGTCTTTACAAAAATAGAGCTAATTACAAGTCATTTTTTATTGACAAAAAAATATACTAAACTATTATAAAATCTTAAGCAATGCCCAAGATCAAAGACTCTTGTGTTTCCACTCCTTCTAATGAAGCTCTTTATTACTTGACTTGAACACCAAGAGATTTGACATGCATCTCCAATGTAAAAATTTTGTGGGCCCCACCTTTCTTGACTTCACTTTCCTTTTTGTCAACACCCCTTTTGGAATAATCCCTGATTTCCCATTTTGAACTTCCAACAATTTTGGAATCTAGACTTGTCAACATCCTAGAGTTTATCTATTGACTTGAGGATTCTTTGACTTCTTGGTCTACTTAGGTGTTCCCTTTTACCTTCATTGAGGAGATGAAGTGATATCTACTTCCTCCTAGGGGATGAGCTGTCCATGATTTTTGAAGAGGTTGTTTGCTTGAATTCTAGCCTCACCTCTCCCAATTATTGAGATTGATCCTCACTTTTAGTCTCATTAGTTTAATCATCATTTATGAAAGCTTTTTTATCCATAGAAGATTGTGATGTCTAAGGAGCACACAAACATTCAGACAAATGTGAAAAAAAAATAGGATTAAAAAATGGCAATACACCATGCATATATTCATTTTTTAATAAGCATAATTTTATGCAAAATTTACAAAGGTTGAGTGCTTGTATAACCAATCTATCCCTAGAACTATTTGTTCCTCCATTCCTGAATTATTGAGTTTAAACTTATGTTAGATGGTCTAGTGCATGGCATAAACCACTTGGAAAGCTTTTGGAACTCACGAGTTATGTGTATCATGCATGTAACATAGGAAAAGTGGGTAAAAAGTAGGATGCATGTAAAATCATAAAAAGATATTCATGAATTCAAGTTTTCCATAGTGCTTTACGATGAACCAAATAAAATAAATTCATTTTAAAGGCATGAAGAAGCTAGGAAAATCTCTCTGTATATGAATTTTGTACTCAATACAAGTAATCTTTGAAGAGTTTTGCATTGTCTATGAAAGTTTGCCAATTTGTTTTGGTTTTTCCTCTTTGCATATTTATCCAAATTCATTTCTATAACTTGAAGTAGGCTTTTCGGGCTTATTAGAAGATATCTTTCAAGTTTCACGTCATTTAGTTCAATGGATTTTGCGCTATAATCAAAATAGTCCATAGTGTTATAAACTATTCATAGGTTGCCTATCTCTGCATATCCTCATCTTCAAACCTATGTTTTCCCTTGATTAATGAAACAAAAAGTGTTCTTACATGCGTTTAAAATCTCTTTAAAATCTCATTCTAATTGAATTTATATTTAGTGAGTTATAATCTCTACAACAGTATAGTGTTTCTCTACAACACTTGCTAGAAATGCCTCTTGTACCAGTATATTCTATTCTAGGAGTCCTATATGATTACTCAAATGTCCATTTAACATGTTTTATGGATCATTAAGAATTTAATACTATCTAGAGTCTCCATCTAAAGCAATTTCGAAAAAGGATTTATACTTCAAGAATTATAACTATTTAACAATTTCGAAAAAGCAAGTTTGAAAAAGGATTTCAGAGAGCTTCTCTATTTGTCTAACAAAATTTCAGCAAATAACTTGTGATGTTCATCTAACTTATTTCTGCATTTGAAGTTGATTTAAAGTTCTCCATCTTCATCCATAACCAAAAATTCCTCAAGTAAGGCTAGACACTCTATGTTTAACAATGATGTAGTTTCACCTATACAAGTTAGCCTGTTATTATGAACTCCTATAAGTGTCCGACCTTGAAAAAGTTGTTCTTTCATGGAAAATGCTAGCTCAAGGTTGATAATACTTCTTGATGCAGCAACATCAAGGAATTCCATTTTTGTCAAAAAATCATGTCCTAGAAAGGCACGCACACATGGTTTTACATAAGACACTCCAACATTACAAACATTCATGGTGTACACTTGGATTGCTGGGCTGATGGGATATCATAAAAAATCATATGTGTTTGTTGTTTATGTCAAGGAATTATAAGTGTTCTTATTTTTTATCCTCTTCAAATATGTGTGGTTCTTCAACCTTCCTATTTTTTTTTTAGCAACTTGGAGTGGGGCCAACATTTTGTTAGCTAGAGGTTGTTGATATATTTAGGAAGTGATGTGTGTGAACACTCTAGGACCACCGGGGCACTTTTTTCCCTCTTTAGGAGGTTTTTTTCCCCCGGCTTGTATATACGCCTATTGCCCTAATGGAATACTTATCTTTGTACATTCTCTAGTAATACATTCAGTATTGTGTGTTTGTGCTCCAAGCTTCTTCTTCTTCCTTGTGTTGTTCGCGTGCTTCCGCAGACGTCTATCTCCAACAATTGGTATCAGAGCAGGTCGTCGCTTCTTCTAGAGCGCCGTCGACACTCCTCCATTTGCAGTCTCAGATTCGCACGAAATTTGGTGAGCATACTTAGGGTGTTTTCGAGATCAAAACTGCTTCGCTTTGTGGTGCCAAAATCGCGATCTTAGCTCGTTTCGGCCTCCGAACGCACTATCGCAGCGCTTGTGCAAGCTCTTTCGTCCTTTTGAGCCAAAGGTATATACTAGTTTTTGTTCGCCAGTTTAAGCGTCTCGAAGTCTGCTACAGGTCTAGCAGAACTCATTTGGGCAGTTCTGTTCAACTTTTTGAGATACAGTCAATTTTCTACATCAAGGTATTTTAATCACCGGCCATGGCTGAAAGCAGTGATGTATTCCGTATATTAGCTGTTGAGGATAAGTTGGATGGTACCAACTACCCATTATGGGCTTATATGATGCGACATGTACTGGTTGCAAAAGGATTGTGGAACATTGTGCAGGGTGTTGAAAGACGTCCTGTTACACCTATAACGACAGGTACTGCAAATACAGGTGTTGAAGCTGATGAAGATGGTGTCGAAGATGATATTCCACAGATTCCTGTTGGTGCTGCCGTTTCTATTGCACCTACTGCAGAGCAGATTCGTCGGGATGGCAGAGATTCCCAGGCACATGCATTGATAGCTTTGTCTGTCAAACGTGCCATTATTCCTCACATTCGCTCTTGCAGAACAGCAAAGGATGCTTGGGATACACTTACCACTTTGTACCAGGCTAGGAATGAGGCTCGTGTTGCTTACCTCTGAAAACAGTTGGAGAGTGAGCACATGAATAAAGGTGATTCTATGGATAGTTTTCTTACAAAGATCAAAGACCTGAAGGAACAATTGATTTCTGTTGATGAGGTTATACCAGATAGCTCACTTGTGCAGACCGTTCTGAATGGTCTTAATATCAGAGTTTTGCCTCTACTCTTCGGTTGATGATGAAAGGCAATCCGAATGCCTTGTCATTTGAGGAATTAGTCTCTGTTCTGTTGCAAGAAGATCAGTCCAGGCAAAACAGGTCCATTATGCGTGTTGCAGATCAAGCTTTCCTGGCTAGTGAGAAGGGCAAAGGAAAATGGAGCTCTTCTACTAGTAAGCAGAAATCTGCAAATGCTGCACAATCGAAGAATCAGGATAAAGATGAAAAGAAATCAGAAAAGCAGAAATTGTTCTGCAAGTACTGTAAAGGAAATGATCATATTATAAAGAATTGTCCAAAACTGGCTGCTAAAGAGGCAAAGAAGAAAGAGGCTGGAATGGTTGTTGCAGAGGCCTCTACACCAAAAATAGAGTCTGCAAATCTTGTGCAGGAAGAAGAATGGGTGTTTACTACTGTCTGCAGTTTTGACCCATCTTCTCATGATCAGTGCATGTCTGCAGTAGACTCAGATGTTTGGTACTTTGACAGTGGGGCGACCAAACATATTACCTCGCAGCGCAGTTTCTTCTCTTCACTCGAGCCTGCCCCTACAAGGAATACTGTCACATGCGCCAATAACTCCTCTTATCCTGTTATGGGAGTTGGTAAGATCATTTTGACTACAGCTGATGGTAGTTCTTTCACTTTTTCAGATGCTTTATTTGTGCCAGGGATCAAAAAGAACCTGTTATCAGTTTCTGCATTAGGCAAGATTGGCTTGGTTGTGAAATTCGTTGATGATAGGTGTACAATCCATGATCTCTCAAATGGCGATGTGATTATTGCTTATTGCATTTTATGTCGTGGGCTGTATAAGCTCATAGACTATGAAAGATCTCTGAATGATTCGGCATGTGCAGTTCATGATTCTCAGGCTATGTTAGATGCAAAGCTTTGGCATGCACGCTTTGGTCATCTGAATTTTGCTAGTTTGTTACGCCTGCAGAAATCTGAAATGGTGTCCTCTTTGCCCAAACTTGAGGCACCTGGAAAACATGTTTGTGAAGGCTGTATTTTGGGCAAAATGCAGCGTTCTTCCTTTCCAAAAGATGGTTCAGTTCGGGCTACCAAGAAATTGCAGCTTGTACATAGTGATGTCTGTGGTCCTATGCAGACACCCTCTTTTGGAAATTACCTTTACTTCGTGACTTTCATTGATGATTTTTCCAGGCATGCATGGTTATATCCACTCAAAGCAAAGTCCGAAGTGTTCATGTGCTTCAAACAGTTTTTGGTTTTGGCTGAAAATCTATCAGCATGTAAAATGGGCACCCTCCATTCTGATCAAGGGGGGGAATATCTGTCTTCCGATTTTAATGCATTTCTGACTGAACGTGGGATAAAACACCAGTGTACAGTGCCGTATACACCTCAACAGAATGGAGTTGCTGAACGAAAGAACAAGTCACTCATGGAGATGGCGAGGTGCATGGTCAAAAGTCAGGCTTTACCACATAGTTCCTAGCTTGAGGCTGTCATGTGTGCAGCATATGTACTGAATAGGTGTCCCACTAAAGCGTTGTAGTCTATCACTCCATATGAGGCTTGGCATGACTGCAAGCCATCTGTTGCTTATCTGCGTGTTTTTGGTTGTTTGGCATATGCATTAGTGCCTGAACAACATCGCAAAAAATTGGATGATAAGGCAGTAAAATGTATTTTTGTTGGGTACAGTTCTGAAAGTAAAGGCTATCGTCTGTATCATCCACAGACTAAACACATTCTGGTTAGCCGTGATGTTGTCTTTGTGGAAGATGCTATTCAGCCATTGCTTTCATGTACTAAGGAGACATCTGTTAGCTCCAAAGACATGTATGATACTTTGATGCCTCTTTTTACAGGTGGACAGGCTAGTGCTGGTCCTAATGAGGCAACTTCTCAGCCTTTGCAGGTTTCATATGATGATGCAAATCATTCCACTTCTGATGCAGATTTACATGATGCACTTGTTGATGAGAGAGCTGATATTGAGCAGGCAAAAACTATGCCAAAATGGCTGGTGCAGACTTTGCGTGACAGCAAATTAGATGCACCTTTGTCATATCGTACTCGTTCAGGCTCTCATAGTGCCTCCTTTGCATCAGATTGCTATGCTATGGCTGCATCTAGTCTCTGTGATGAGAATGAGCCTATTTCTTTTGATGAAGCACAAAATTCAGAAAATTGGATGGCTGCTATGCAATTTGAATATGAAGCTATAATGAAGAATGGTACATGGTCTTTATGTGACTTGCCTCCTGGCAAGAAGGCCATTGGCACTAAGTGGGTATACAAGCTGAAGCGTAAACCTGATGGTACAGTTGACAGGTATAAGGCTAGGCTTGTTGCAAAGGGTTATGCACAGGAAAGAGGCATTGATTTTGATGAGACCTTTGCACCTACATGCCGTATGACTATTGTTCGGAGCATTTCTGCACTTGCAGCCCATCATGGTTGGAATGTACATCAATTGGACATTAAAACAACATTTCTGAATGGTGACTTGCATGAAGAAGTGTATGTTTTTCAGCCCCGTGGCTTTGTGCAGAAAGGGCATGAAAACCAGGTTTGCAGGTTAAAGAAGGCGTTAGATGGTTTAAAGCAAGCACCACGTGCTTGGTATGAGAAGATACATGCCTATCTGATTGCACATGGTTTTGAGAAAAGTCCAACTGAAAGCACCTTATATGTTAAGCGTGCTAATGATGTGCTTCTGATCATTGTTGTCTATGTAGACGACATGCTGGTCACTGGTCCTATTGAGAAGCATATTACTGATTTTAAGGCTGATTTGCATGCCTCATTTGAGATGTCTAATTTGGGGCATTTGCATCACTATTTGGGCATTCAGTTTATGAACGTTGATGGTGGAGTGGCTTTGTCTCAAACGAAATATATTGACACATTATTGCAGCGTTTTGGCCTTAAAGCCTGTAAGCCTATTGCCACTCCTATGGAGATAGGTTTACGATTGAGTCTTCATGATGCTTGAGATGCATTTGATGTTGTTCTCTATCAGCAGGCTGTTGGATGCTTGATTTACTTATGCATTACTCGGCCAGATATTCAGTTTGCTATCTCACAGATGAGCAGGTTTATGCATTGCCCAGGAGTCACACATTGGAAAGCGGTTAAGCGCATCTTTCGCTACTTGAGTGGTACTCGGCTACTTGGGTTGTTTTATCCCAAGGGGGGATCACTACCACCAGATTTGCATGCTTTTTCTGACTCAGATTGGGCTGGTTGCTATGACACTCGTGTGTCCACCAGTGGTTTTTGCTTCATGCTTGGTAGCTCATGTATATCTTGGTTGAGCAAGAAGCAGCCTACTGTGGCCACTTCCAGTTGTGAGGCTGAGTATAGGGAAGCTTTCACAGCGACTGTTGAGTGTGTGTGGCTCAGACGCCTTATGGCTGATTTGGGTGTTGGCCAATCTTCTGCCACCACCATCTTCACTGACAGTCAGAGCACATTGGCAGTTGCGAGGAACCATGTGTTCCATGCTCGCACTAAGCACATTGAGGTGCATTATCACTATGTCAGGGAGAGGTTCTCTACTGGGGAGATCAGCTTGGCATATGTGCCCACGCAAGAGAACATTGCAGACCTTTTCACAAAGGCTCTACCTAGGGAGAAGTTTGAAGCTTTCTGCAAAGCTTTGGGCTTACTTCCTTTTGTGGAGTGATTTACACATAGCTTGGCACTTCCTTATACATGAGTGCTAGCTCCTTGTTCACTGCATCACTCCCAGGGGGGATTTGTTGATATATTTAGGTAGTGATGTGTGTGTACACTCTAGGATCGCCGGGGCACTTTTTTCCCTCTTTGGGAGGTTTTTTTCCCCCGGCTTGTATATACGCCTATTGCCCTAATGGGCTACTTATCTTTGTACATTCTCTAGTAATACATTCAGTATTGTGTGTTTGTGCTCCAAGCTTCTTCTACTTCCTTGTGTTGTTCGCGTGCTTCCGCAGACGTCTATCTCCAACAGAGGTTCTACATATCTGCAAGATCCCTATCTCAAGGTTTGCTAATTGGATCACACCTCCCATGGAGATTTTTTTAATTAAAAAGAATCCATGTACTTTTTTTTTTTAAGCTTCTTAGCATGTCGTTTTAATGTCTATGCTAAAACCCCAACATAATAAGCTTTCTAACCTCTTTTCATAGCATAAATACCTATTTTGGCCCTTATTTTGGTTTCTTCTAATTTTCCCAAGAGGTTAATGTAGTTGGAAGACTCATGTCCTATCCATTCATATGATTCTACCACTGTTCGTGTAGGAATACAAAAATCTATCAGTAGGATGGCATTTTAACCATACAAAAAATTAAATGGTGTTGTTATTAACACTATTTTGTAAATATTTGATAGCCCCAAATAGCATGATGCATTTTTTTTGTCCCAATCAAACACTTATTTCGGTCAAGACTTTGCATAGAATCTTATTCATACTTTCTATTTGATCATTGGCTTGTGGGTGATAAGATGCCAAATATTTGTGCAATATTAGAATCTCCTCTAATAGGCACTGAATGACTTAATACAAATTGTACCTCTATTGCTAATGATTCCATGGGAAGGCCATACTTAGTGAACATTTCTTCAAATAAAAACTTGGTAGTAATCTAGGCATTACATCTTCTTTTTAGCTTGTATTTCAACCCACTTTGTTAGATAATATATTACCAATATTATATACTTAGCATCGGAGTTTTTTGTTGGGGGGCTTGATAGGTTCAATAAATTCTATTGCCTATTTAGCAAATGCACATCCACACATCATAGGTTGTAGCGACATTTAATCTTTTCAGAAACATAAGTGTTTGACATATATCATTCCACTAAAACTCATGTGTCCATATGAAGAATCGGCCACCATGGTCTAGCAAAGAGAATATTCTTGCGAATTCTTTCATGAGAGAAATGTCCTTATGAAGCTTTTGTGTGGGCCATTTCAAGAATTTTCAAGTTTTTAGACTCACAAACATAAACAGTGGAACTACCATTGCCTTCTCAATAATAACATGTAGGATGTTCCAAGTGGATGAAACTTGCTTTATCATTGACCACCATTGTTTGATCATCACTATGATAAAATCATTCCTAACTAGGAATGAGGTTTCCCTAGCAAACTACTATAATAATCTGGCACTCCCACATATAATGAGGACCATAATGTAAGTCCACTAAATAACATGACAAATGGTAAGTAGATGTGTGCACACTCATAGCCTACTAGGCTAAGCATCTAGCTCACCTCATACCATGGCCTATCCTCAGGCATATCAAATAAACTAGTATGTACTCTATGGATTTCTTTTTGATGCAATTTCCTATTCACAGTTCTTATGTGCAAACCTTGCCTTTCACTTCTAGGATACTTGCCTGCGAATTTGCCTTGTTTGCGATCACATATAGAGTGACTGCCTCAATTGCCCCTCTATTGTATAATAAATAAAAGATCATATGAATGAACTCCAAATCATATCAAAATTACAATCTCAAAGACTTCTCTCCCATACCATCTGTCCCACACCTAGGTAGAATACAAAGTTTGGTGTCCCATACCACCAAACTTTATATCCCACATAGATGCATGTATGAGATTAAAGTGAAACACTTCTCTCAAAATGACAAGAATAAATAGGTGAGTACTCACAACCATAAATAATAATAATGAAATCATGAAGTGTTCCTGAAGTGTTTCATTCCCTTGATGGAAAGGAAAAAGTCATTCCTATGAATCTATCACTCATAACTATCTGTAACACCAACTCATCTTGAGTTGAGAAATGAGAAACTATATAATAAATCAACTCAACTAGAGTTGTGAAGGATGCGGCTTGCATCAAATATGAACTCATGTGATTTGAGTCAAATATTAACTCACAAGAAATTGGAATTTTATATAACTCATATCAATCCCAAAATATATGAAATGAGAACAACTACCAAAGTTCTCGTCTTCCATACTCTCATGACATTATATATGTTTTTGAGAATTTTGATAGAGTCTCTTCTGTGCTACTGAGAATGGTCACCATAAACCAACGATCAATAAACAAGTATCTAGGGCATGGATAGCCCATGGTGATCACACCATATCAAAAAAATATCATAAAAACTTATGGAAAATCCTTTCCTTTCAACAAGATCTCTTGCATAAACAATTTTCAATAGCAATAGATCAAAGCTTAACTTTAACTAAATTTTACTGCATAAACAATTTTCAACAACAATAGATTAAAGCTTAACTTTTAACTAACTTTTAAAGCTTAAATAGATTTTTAGCAGAAATAGATTAAAGCATTATAAAGCTTCTCTCAAGATTTTATTAGGCTCCAAAATCACTTGATTTGGACATTTGCTCAGAGTTTTATCACCATTTCATTAGAAGGGTCGAACACTTGATGACCAACTCTAGAATTATATAGGGCCATCTTCTTGAAGCCCTTAGACTGATGAAAGAAACTCCAAATTTCCTTTTCTTTCTATCAAAATCTAGATCTATATCTAGTTTGGTCTCACAAAATTTTAATTTGAAATTCAATCAAGTACTCATTCAAATGTATCATTCTATCTCTGCTACACCTTCGCTTAGGTGAGCCTAAAAACACTTCAAAAACAATTACGATTGGTATACACAAGTTCCATCTATCATTCTTTCATATGAAGAAAAAAATCATGCAATTTGGATCTAGCAATGAAGAGATATGCCCTTTGTAACAGGCCTATGTCGCTTGTTTCAGGCCTCTACCATTATTAGCAGCATTTCTAGTGCAGAGGTCATTCGCCCTATGTAAAAGTAATCAAATTACTTGAAAAATGGTCAGCTTAAAGAAAATTCTATGAGCTACTTTCTCTCCAGATTTCAATAAATTTGAGCATTCCCTCAAAGAGCAGCATCCAAATCTTTATGAGGCTACTACCTCACTAACTATTTGCTCAATCATTTTTTTAAACCTAAAAATGATGAGACATGTTAATCCTTATGATTAGACATACTCAATCATTCTCTTGGATGAATTATGACATGGAGAAATATCCATGCATATAATGGTCGTCTAGATCAATGCAAACCAGTTAACAATCTGATCCAAATCGTCTCATGGAAAATAGATTCTTTACAGTATCCACTTTTCAATGAAAGTGAATATGTATGGATGTCATTCTAATCATTGTGCTTCTTGCACATTAATTAACATCATCACAATAAATCACATAGAAGCATTTAATACTTGCATGGATGATCATAACTATATCACTCTTGTGTCAATTAGGGATACAATTCTATATCAAGTATATAGACCCCCATGAAGAACAATTCACGTGCTCATGGGTTACTCGACAAAAACACATATTAGTTGTTCTTGAAGGATATACCTTTTTCATCAACTTTCTAAAGGAAAAATTAGCCTATTCATGGTACTTCTATCACATAATTCATTCTCACCGTAACTCATCATGGTGATACATAAAAATGATCTTCTATAGATAGAAAATGCATCATGCACTTCACCTTTCTAGAAATCATATCATCTATGTATGCATGCAACCACTCATGCATCTTGTTCTCTACTTAAATTACTTGATATGCTTTTAGTTATGTTGCACACATAAGATTTCCTCTCTCTTAGGACACAATATCTCTCTAGTTCTCACATGGCATATAACGCCATGTGGCTACAAAATTTTCGATAGCATTTCCCCAGAAAATGAAGCCTGAAGAAAATAATAACCATGATACAATGACAGGCATCAGCCTAGTAGTAAGCAAACCACTTTCTTAGCTACAAAAACTTGCAAACAAGAGACTTTTTCCAATATGTGTTGTTCGGCACTACATACCCTCATAACAAGGTCTTTTCTTGCTGCAATTACCTGCAAAATGGTCTTAAAACACACAACAACAACAACTTGTGCATGCTTTTATGAACTAGCATGAGTTAATTTAACTTCATGTGCATAGATGAATTCATATCAAAACTAACTTTAATGCACATTCCAATGTTAGTTTCATAACATTAGAAGAGAATACAATGCAAAATTATAAAGTTTGATGCAAAAAGTATTCAAATGAATATATTTTTGAGCAAAAATATGATGCAAAAGTATGAAAATAAATTCATTCCTATCCAAAATGGATCAAAATATTATTAGGAACTCTTAAGTATCATAGTTGGACACTCAGATAATTCAAAAAGAGTTTCTCACCAACCACCAACCATATAAAAGCTTGTGCAGAGATAGCTTGCAATGGTCAAAATATGAGATGTGAACAAGTCAGAAGAAAGGGCTACGGTAGCTACAAGACCAAACATTGCATTTGCAGTGGGACTTGTGAGCAGATATGTGTCTAATCCTGACAAGAAACATTGGGAAGTAGTCAAGATGATTTTGAGTTTGAGTGGGACTAAGGACAAGTGTCTATGCTTAGATAGAGGGAAAGAATCCATTATTGGTTACACATATTTTGACTATGGTGGTTGTGTACACAATTGTAATTCTACATTGCTGGAGTTAGACATCTGTGGAAGCACACGAATAGCACAAGGAAGAAGAAGAAGAAGTTTGGATCACAACACACATTACCACTAGAATGTGCAAAGATAAGTAACCAGTTAGAGCTATAGGTGTATATACAAGCCGGGGGAAATAAACCTCCTAAAGAGGGAAAAAAGTCCCCTAATGGTCTTTGTGTGTTCACACACATCACTAGCTAAATATATCAACAAATCCCCCTTGGGAGTGATGCAATGAAGAAGGAGTTGGCGCTCATGTATAAGGAAGTGCCAAGCTATGTGGAATCAATCCACAAAAGGAAGTAAGCCCAAAGCTTTGCGGAAAGCTTCAAACTTCTCCCTAGGTAGAGCCTTCGTGAAAAGGTATGCAATGTCCTCCTGCGTGGGCTCATATGCCAAGCTGATCTCTCTAGCATAGAATCTATCCTTGACATAATGATAATGCACCTCAATGTGCTTAGTGCAAGCATGGAACACAAAGTTCCTCGCAACTGCCAATGCTCTCTGACTGTCAGTGAAGATGGTGGTGGCAGAAGACTGACCAACACCCATATCAGCCATAAGGCATCTGAGCCACACCCACTCAACAGTCATTATGAAAGCTGCCCTATACTCAACCTCATAACCGGAAGTGGCCAAAGTAGGTTGCTTCTTTCTCAGCCAAGATATGCATGACCTACCAAGCATGAAGCAAAAACCACTAGTGGACACACGAGTGTCATAACAACCAACCCAGCCAGAGTTAAAAAAAGCATGTAAATTTGGTGGTAGTGATATCCCCTTGGGATAAAACAATCCAAGTAGCCAGGTACCACTCAAGTATCGAAAGATGTGCTTAATTGCCTGCCAATGCTTGACTCTTAGGAAATGTTTAAACTTGCTCATCTCTGAGACAACAAATTGAATATCTGGCCAAGTAATGCATAAGTAAATCAGGCATCCAACAGCCTGCTGATAGAGAATAGCATCAAATGCATCTCTAGCATCATGAAGTCTCAATCCTAAACCTGTCTCCATAGGAGTGGCAATAGGTTTACATTCTTCAAGGTCAAAACACTCCAATAATGTGTCAATATATTTTGTTTGACACAAATCCATTCCACCATCAACACACATAAACTGAATGCCCAAATAATGGTGCAAATGCCCCAAATCAGACATCTCAAAAGAGGCATGCAAAGCAGCCTTAAAATCAGCAATATGCTTCTCATGGGGACTAGTGAAAAGCATGTCATCAACATACATAACAATGATCAAAAGTACATCATTAGCATGCTTAACATATAAGGTGCTTTCAATTGGACTATTCTCAAAACCATTTGCAATAAGACAAGCATATATCTTTTTATACCAAGCACGTGGTGCTTGCTTTAAACCATATAATGCCTTCTTTAACCTGCACACCTGGTTTTCATGCCCTTTCTGCACAAAACCACGGGGCTGAAAAACATACAATTCTTCATGCAAGTCACCATTCAAAAATGCTATTTTAATGTCCAACTGATGCAAATTCCAACCATGGTGAGCTGCAAGTGCACAAATGGTACGAACCGTAGACATTCGGCAAGTAGGTGCAAAGGTTTCATCAAAATCAATGCCCCTTTCCTGCACATAGCCCTTTGCAACAAGCCTAGCGTTATACCTGTCAACTATTCCATCAGGTTTACGCTTCAACTTGTATACCCACTTAGTGCTAATGGCCTTTTTTCATGATAGCATCATATTCAAATTGCATTGCAACCATCCAATGTTTAGGATTTTGTGCTTCATCAAACGAAATAGGTTCAGTCTCATAACAAAGACTAGAGATAGCCATAGCATACAAATCTGATGCAAAAGAGGCACTATGAGAGCCTGAACGAGTACGGTATGACAGAGGTGCATCTAATTTGCTAAAGTCTAGACCAGCCATTTTGGCATAATTTTTGCCTGCTCAATATCACCTCTGTCATCAACAAGTGCATCATGTAAATCTACATAAAAAATGGAATGATCTACATCATCAAATGAAACCTGCAAAGGCTAAGAAGTTGCCTCATTAGGACCAGCACTAGACTATCCACGTGTAAAAAGAGGCAACAAAGTATCATACATGTCTTTGGAGCTAACAAATGTCTCCTTAGTAAATGAAAATAAAGGTTGAATAGCATATTCCACAAAAACAACATCACGGCTAACCAAAATGTGTTTATTATGTGGATGATATAGATGTTAGCCTTTGCTTTCAAAACTGTACCCAACAAAAAAATACATTTTATTGCTTTATCATCCAATTTTCTATGATGTTGTTTAGGCACTAATTCATATGCCAGACAACCAAAAACGTGCAGATGAGCAACAGATGGCTTGCGACGATGCCAAGACTCATATGGAGTGATAGACTGCAGTGCTTTAGTGGGACACCTGTTAAGTACATATGCTGCACACATGACAACCTCAAGCCAAAAACTATGTGATAAAGCCTGACTCTTGACCATGCACCTCACCATCTCCATGAGTGACTTGTTCTTTCATTCAACATTGAGGCGTATATGGCACTTTGGACTGGTGTTTTATCCCATGTTCAACCAGAAATGCATTAAAGTCATAAGACATATATTCCCCCCCTCAATCAAAACAGAGGGTGCCCATTTTACATGCTGACAGATTTTAAGCAAAAACCAAAAACTATTTGAAGCACATGAACACTTCGGACTTTGCTTTCAATGGATATACCCATGCATGCCTAGAAAAATCATCAATGAAAGCCACAAAGTAAAGATACTTTCCAAAAGAGGGTGTGAACATTCTGCAATTTCTGAGTAGCTAGAACTGAACCATCTTTTGGAAAGGAGGAATGCTGCATTTTGCCCAAAATACAACCTTCACAAACATGTTTACCGGGTGCCTCAAGTTTGGGAAAAGAGGACACCATTTCAAATTTCTAGAGGCATAGAAAACTAGCAAAATTCAAATGAACAAAGTGCACATGCCGAAGCTTTGCATCTGACATAGCCTGAGAATCATGTATTGCACATGTTGAATCGTTCATAGATTTTTCATAGTTTATGAGCTTATACAGCCCAGGACATAAAATGCCAGAAGCAATAATCATGTTGCCATTTGATAGATCATGAACTGTATATCTATCATCAACAAAATTTCACAACCAAGCCAATCTTGGCTAATGTAGAAATTGATAACAGATTTTTCTTGGTCCTTGGCACAAATAAAGCATCTGACAAAGTTAAAGAACTACCATAAGTAGTAGTCCGAATGAACTTACCAACTCCCATAACAGGATAAGAGGAGTTATTGGTGCATGTGACAGCATTCCCTACAGGGGCAAGCTCAAGTGAAGTGAAAAAAATCCGCTATGATGTATATGTTTGGTTGCCCCACTATCAAAATAACAAACATCTGCTCATGAGAAGATGGTTAAAAACTGCAACAATAGTAAATACCCATTCTTCATTCTGCACAAGATTAGTAGACTCTAGTTTCCGTGTAGAGACCTCTACAACAACCATTCTGGCCTCTTTCTTCTTTGCCTCTTTAGCATCCAGTTTTGGACAGCTCTTAATGACATGATTATTTGCTTTACAATATTTGCAAAACAATTTCTGCTTTTCTGATTTCTTCTCATCTTTTTCTTCCTTTCCGAATTCTTTGAGGCAACATATAGCTTCCTGCTCCAAATCTTCAACTTATACATAACTCATACACATATGAGTTAAAACATATAAGCTGCCTTAGGTATCTGTTGCTTTTCTCTCAATGCAATTCTTTGTCAAAATCTACTAAAACATGACCAAGTGTAATGCAAAACAAGAAACTGCTTCTTCTTTAAACTTTCTTCACCCAAGATGTTCTCATAGACTTGTCTTTGGATGTAGATGATAAAGTAGGAAAAGTATATGGAAAATATAAGAGAAAAGGAAGTCTTACTTTCCCTTTGGAAATGTTGGACTTTCTTCTTTTGCATCATTCTTCCACCTGATGATGTTAACATCTTCAAACTTCTCTTCCATACCTTTTGTTCTCTTCATCTTGAAGTAGCAAGCATTCTTGACTTCTTTAAATGAATTTTTCTCTTCCTCTAGTGCTAAGAATAAGAGACAAAACAAACATGGTATACAAATGGAAGTGAATATAGAATCATGTTTAACCATCTCCTCATGTCTCTGATTCAAAAATCTGCTTCAAATGTGATTGATATGATTGATATGATTGATATGATTGAATTCACCAATCTTTTTGCTAAATGCTGAATTACCTCTCTAGGTACACAATGTGATAAAAAACTTCCAACCGTCTTTTCAACACAAGATTGGTTGAAAACAAAACTCATCTCATCTTCAAATTTGTCTTCTTAGATGAGCTTTCTTGTCATGAAAGAGATTATCAAAACTGTCAAGAACAATCTCTAGATACCTGTTTTGATGTAGCTAATGCTTTTACTTTCAAAGAATGAAAGTGTATGAAAGCACTTCTTCAATCCTTCAAATCTCTTCATAACTGCTCTTCTAAGATATGACCTGCAAATGACAACCTGATAGTAGGAACTAATACCTGTGATTTGATGATCTGGCTCCTTCATCTTCTCCAAACCATTGTTTTTCCTTGAATTTGAAGTAGCCTTCTCTTCATCAAGTCTTGGTCTTCTACTTTTGTAAAGTATCTTTACTCTTCAAAAGTATTCGGCTGCTAACAAACCATCAACTTCATACTCCACACTGATGAATAAACATGTGACTGAATTGTCTAATTCTCAAATCTCTACTCATCAAGATTAAGTGTGTATGTTATATGTCAAATGTTAGAAGATGCTCTTAAATCATATGTTGTAAACCTGGAAGTCTAGGAACCTGGGAATCTGAGAGCCTGAATGCTCTAATACCAAATGTTGGAAATTTAGTAGGCCCATAACTAGTTTGACAGGTCCATGGTTCCATAGGTCCAATATCTAAAACATAGAATCCATCAATCTTCAATATTGACAAAACATGAACATACCACACTTAATCATACAAATAATGAGACAAAGATAGAGAAACATTAGACAACATGAGTAAAGTGTTACATAAGCCACTGCTTACTCACACTATCAGATATACAAATGTCAATTTACAATGTGGGAGTCAAAATCTCAACCACTCTATGTGAACATAAATAGACGGATGAGTGAATATACAAATGTAACAAACATATTCAGATGTATGGACAAAAATCTGAATATATATGAGATGTATGACCTAATAGGTTGTAGAAGAGTGAATATGAGTGACAAAAAGAGGAAGGATCAGTCTAAAACTGATAATCGACAAACCTTCATCTGATTTTACGCTATGGAAGACCCTAAGTTAGATACATGTGTGAAAGATCACATACTTACAAAAGTAGAAAAAAATGCTAACAAGTTTGTTGCCAGAAATCCTCATACTAATGTGAACCACCTTCTCTAACACCTCATCCAAATGCATGTAGCATGCATGTACTGATTCTCCTTTAGATATGCCGAATAGGACTCCTCCTGATATGGATGCCACTACCTCCATAAACTCCAAGTACTACCTGTGTGCATAAAGAGAATATGTACCTAAATTCTTAACATAAGATGCAAATATTATGTTAACCTCCATCCAATGTCTTTGAAGCACACCGAAATCTTCATGTAGAAGACAATCTTCAAATACATTATGTAGATGGCTGATCCACACCACCAAGCTGCTGATGGGCAAGTCCTCTCCATAAGCAAGAGTGTGAGCACACTCTTCTCCAAGAAGAACTCCATAACTGCTCCTCACCATGCTCCTAGAGTGCACCATGGCTGCCCCATGTGTGCTAGAGCACCACCTCTACTAAGGGACCAAAGCAAGCATTGCAATTGGTGTACAAAGTGACCCAAGATTCTCTTTTATAATTTTTTAAGCTCCATGCAAAAACTCACAAAAAAGCACTTTATTTTAATCACATCGCTTTTCAAATTGTTTTTTCTTTATTTTAAGTGAGTTTGCTTTATTTTTAAAGTTGCTTTTAGCTAACTTTAAAAATAGCTTCTTGACCTACTTTTTCACACTTCTGAGTACCTGATGAATGATCTGACAACATTTTTATGATCCTCATGCCGAGAGCTATCAAATGAGGTCAAAACCCTAAATCAATAGAAAATTAGGGCTAGGGTTTTCTCCCAAAATTGATCTCTGATGACTGCATGTCATATACCATTAGAAAGCTCTCTTCAAGCTCTACAAGATAGGTTCATAAAAATTTTACCCATTTTTGTGCCAAAAATGACTAAGGACCAAAATTAGGGGTTTTGCCCTAAATGGATTTTGGACTCATGTGACATTGTTTTCCAATAGGTATGCAATACGAGCCTCATTCCTACTTGGTACAATATAGTAAGTGTATCCCAAGCATCCTTAGTTGTTTTGCAAGAGCGAATGTGAGGAATAATGGCATGTTTGATAGACAAGGATCTCAATGGGTGTGCATGAGCATCTCTGCCATCCCAATGAATTCAATATGCACTAGGTGAAGCAAAAACGACAGCACAAATAGGAATCTAAAGAATATTAACATCTTCAACACCATCTGCATGAGCTTCAATACATGTATTTGCAGGTGTAATAGGATGTTTTTCAACACCATGCACAATGTTCCACAATCCTTGCAACCAATACATGTCCCATCATATAAGCCCACAATGGGTAATTGGTATTGTCCAACTTATCCTCAATAGCCAACATACGGAATACATCACTGCTTTCAGCCATGGCCACTGACTAAAATACCTTGATGCAAAAAAATGCCTATATCTAAAAAAGTTGAACAAAACTACCTTGATGAGTTCCGCTAGACCTGTAGCAGACTTTGAGATGCTTATACTGCATTAGAGATTGCTTAGCCACTGAGCACATTATTCTTGAGAAGTTTCATACTCGAGATAATGCTACAGATGCTTTGACTAAAGCTTTGCTCTACCATAGGATAGCTTTCAACACTTTTGTCATTTGATGGGGGGTTACTTGATTCATGATCTTATACAATCATGTATATACTATGTAACATGCCCATCAGCTGGGAGGTATAGTTTGTATACTTACACTCAGGTATTCTTTATCATTCTTTATTTTTCTCCCATAGTTACTTTGGCCATATTGGCCTTTAGTGGGAGATTTTTACCATTAGTGTCCATGTGAAAGGCCAAATGGCCATCGGACACTTCTCTATATATGTTCTTTAATAAAACATATAGTGGCCTACTCAGCCACATGCTATAAGTTTGACCATATTTGTAACACCTAAGACAAGTTTGTGTTTGTGCTCCCTGCGTACTGTGTTTTTTTGTTTATTCTGTGGCCTCTGTGTGGAGTATTGTGTGTGGCATTTGGGTTCGGTTTTCTACTCTGAGGATATCATCGTGGAGCTCTAAAGAAGGAGACCGCATTATGGTGCACACCATCAAAATACTTCAGTACTTTTGATCATTGTTGTATATGTTGATGATATATTGCTCATTGGTCCTGATGAGAATCATATTAGTCAATTTAAATCTAATTTGCATGCCTCTTTTAAGATGTCCAATTTGAGGCATTTGCATCATTATTTGGGCATTCAGTTTATGCAAGTTGATGGGGGAATATCTTTGTGTCAAATAAAATATATTCAAACATTATTGAAGTGTTTTGCCCTTCAAGATTGCAAATCTATTGCCATTTCCATGGAAACACGTTCACAATTGAGCCTTTATGATGTTGGAGATGCATTTAATGTTGTTCTCTATCAACAAGCTATTGGACACTTGATTTACTTATGCATAACTCCGTCTAATATTCAATTTGTTGTCTTTTTAGATGAGTAGATTTATGTATTGCTTATGTGTCAAGCATTGGTAGGTGGTTAATCACATGTTTTGCTACTTGAGTATAGCCCACGAATCTGACTGTTTTATCCCAAGACAAAGCTATCAATGCATGTGTCTGGGCATCACTGCCATCCCAGCAAATCTGCTTTGCAGTAGATGTAGCAGAAACCACAACACAAACAAGAATATGCAGAATATCATCATCTTTGACACCTTCTGCATCAGCTTCAGTACCTACAGTTGTAACAGTTGCAGGTGTGATAGGACGTTTTTCGACACCCTGCACAATGTTCCACAGTCCTTTTGCAACCAACACATGTCGCATCATATAAGCCCATAATGGGTAGTTGGTACCATCCAACTTATCCTCAACAACCAACATACGGAATACATCACTGCTTTCAACCATGGCCGGTGACTAAAATACCTTGATGCAGAATATTGACTGTATCTCAAAAAGTTGAACAGAACTGCCTAGATGAATTCCGCTAGACCTGTAGCAATTTTTGAGACGCTTATATTGGCGAACAGAAACTGGTATATACCTTTGGCACAAAAAGATGAAATAGCCTGCACAAGTGCTACGATAGTGCGTTCGGAGGCCGAAACGAGCTCATATCGTGATTTCGGCACCACAAAGTGAAGATGTTTTGATCTTGAAAACACGTTGAGTATGCTCACCAAAATTCGTGCGATTTTTAGATTGCAACCGGAGGAGTGTCGACAATGCCTTAGATGAAGCGACAGCTTGCTCTGATACCAATTGTTGGAGTAAGACGTCTGCGAAAGCACACAAACAGCACAAGGAAGAAGAAGAAGAAGCTTGGAGCACAACACACAATATTGAATGTATTACTAGAGAATGTACAAAGATAAGTAGCCCATTAGGGCAATAGGCGTATATACAAGCCAGGGGAAAAAAACCTCCTAAAGAGGGAAAAAAGTGCCCCGACGGTCGTAGTGTGTTCACACACATCACTACCTAAATATATCAATAATACATTCATTTTTTTGTATCAAGGTATTTTAGTCAATGGCCATGGCTGAAAGCAGTGATGTATTCTGTATAATGATTGTTGAGGATAAGTTGGACGTTACCAATTACCCATTGTGGGCTTATATGATACGACATGTATTGGTTGTAAGAGGAATGTGGAACATTGTGCATGGTGTTGAAAAACTTCCTATTATACCTGCAAATACAGTATTGAAGCTAATGTAGATGGTGTTGAAAATGCTGATATTCTTCAAATTCCTGTTTGTGCTACGATTTCTACTACACTTATTGTAGAGCGATTTTTTTGGAATGGTAGAGATTCTAAAGAGATGGATTTGTACTTGGAGAAGATGAAGTGGTGCTGTAGAATTGTGTTTTATAAAATATAATATAGTCCATCTATTGCAATCATCAATGAAGGAGACATAATACCTTGATCCAGATATTGAAGCATCCTTGCTTGGTCCCCATACATCTGTATGAACCAAATCCAAGAGATCTCCATGCATATAACCTTTCTTCATGAATGGTAACATGTGAGACTTTCCAAATTGACATGCACTACGCTTATAAATCATGTGTTGTTTTGATAAGTTAGGGAGTCCAAGTACACTTTGGTCCCTGCAAACTTGCTTTAATGATCTTTCACCAATATGTGCTAACCTTTTGTGCCATACTTCCAATTTTGTGAGTGTCTGACTACCATAATTAAAGAGAGCAATGTTTCTAGTGTCTTGTAATTCAAATGTGAACAATCTACCTATCTTTTCACCCTTTGCAATTCTCCTAAATCCTTGACTTGGATCTTCAACAAATGCTCCTGCTTTTGTGAGCCTAACTTGTAGGCCTTTCTCCACAATTTGTCCTACACTTATCAAATTCTTTCTGATGGTAGGGACATAGAGTACCTTGCTAAGTAGGTTGATATTTCCATCAAGTGCTTTCACATTTCCTATCTTTCCCACCAAATGCCTTGTATCATCACCTGTCTGCACTTCATGCTTGTTCCTTGGATCTTCTAAATCTGATCGGAGGGCCACATTTCCTGCCACATGATTGGAACAACTTGAATCTTTGTAGAAAACATGCTCATCAGATTTACCTTGTGTCATGGCCATATTCATGATCAGCAATGAGTCCTCTTGATTTGAGTCTTCTATGTAGTTATTGAATTTCTTCCCCTATTGCCTCCTTGATAGTTTGAATGGTTTTAATTACTGTGGTAGCCATTGCAGTTGTCGTTCCTTCCTCTAGAATAGCCATAATTTCCTCTATTGTATCCTCTACCTCTTTGATTCTTTGAATTCCTAAAGAAATTTTCAGTTGTATGATTAGCTCATCCACAAATAGAGCATGAATTAGGGTCTTGGAATCTCCCCTTGCCTTGCCTTCCTCCTCTGCCTCTACCTCTACCTCTACCATGTCTTCCTCTACCTGCATAGTTAGCTTGATGTGTACCTGCTTTATCATCCACTTTCTTTCCTCTTCCTTTTTTTTCTTTGGACTTGCTTTTATCATTATACAAGGCGGAAGATTGATTACCTTTGGAGCTTTCTCCATTCTTGATAAGCTTCGCCTCTTGAGTAAGTAGTTGTCCTATGAGTGTATTGAAATCTAGTACATGCATATTCATGTATAGATCCATAGTTGTGGTGAATGCTTCCCACTTATCATCTGCCTTCAAGCCATTGATGACCTGCCTTACAATCTGCCCTTCCTCTATTACCTCTCCAATTGCTTCTCAACTGATCTGCTATGTCTTTGAGCTTTGTGGCCAAATTAGTCACATTTTGTTTGGGAGCTTTCTTGAGAGTTTTGAAGTCCAACCATAGTTGATGCTTCCTAGCCTTCGTACTTGAAGAGAAGAAGGATTCAAGTGCATTCCACACTTCCTAAGATGTTTTGCAACTTCTAATGTGAGGCAACAAAAAATCTGAGATAGAGTTGAAGAGAAATGACCTTGCAAGTGCATCCTTGGAGCACCATGTGTTCAATCTTTCTTGCTCTTCTTGTGTTGGTTGACCTTTCTTCCTGAAACTTGGCATAACTTCATCTCCAGCTACATAACCATATAAATTCTGTTGATCGATATCCAAAATAAATCAACTATTGGGTTCTTGGGATGATCAGGGATCTGTATTACAGAGGCCCTATGATTATTTTCCCAAGAAAAACATTCACTGTGTAGGATTACTCATCACTTTACTCTGACTATCCACCAACAAACTTATAATTAACAATTTCACCACCAAACTTTCCAACAACATATGGAACATGTCACCACGATAAAATTATGAAAAATCATTAATGCACAATAACATTGTTTCTCCACCGGTGATTGACGCGCAACCACAATTAAACTTATATCCTCATCAACAAAGTATTACACAGACAAGGTCACTGAATTGACTTAATACTCGGAATAGTAAGAGATCCATACACCAAATTAAGTAAAACTTGTGTTGAAAACGACCCACAGGTGCACCGCATAGACCCACATTTCGGCATCTTACTCTCCTGTGCATTTGCTTTCACACTTTTTCATTATCAAAAAGTTACAAGTGTTACGCTACATCCTTTCGATGTGCGTCCTTTCCAATTACATTTTCTAGTAATTACAATTACATTCTGGCGTCCTAAGACTGGCACGCACGGTGGACTCGAACCCAAAATTGGTTAATTACAAAAAAGAGCTAAGAATCATCGACAATGCCTTGAATATACATAGCGCGATCTAATTTGAAAGTGTGTGAAATTTTTTGCTTTAATGACTCTAACATCTCCTGGAGAACATGCGGTTCTACCAGATGAGCATCTATGTGCACCGAACTAGAAGCAATGACTTGAGAGAGAAAAATTTCACTTTGGCTCTATAAGAAGGCTTCTTGTAGGTAGAAGTCATTGGTGATAGCTGTGTCTCTACATAATTTGGCATCAGCAATCTCTACACCTATTTGAGAAAGTCGATTTTGCTGAATACCTAATTGCTTTTACGGTGATCCAACTCCTGTTGCTGGAACTGCATTGTCCTAAAAAAGTCTTGGTGCTCCTTTTGAATTGCTTCAATTTCTTTCTTTAACTTAATTGTGCGACCGATTTCTGCATCCAACACGTTTTTGGAACAGTTCTTCTCTAGCCTGCCTAAGCTCTGTTTCACCCTGTAGTGCTTTGTCAGATAGTCCCTTATAAGCTTGTTCAATTTCTACAAATCTGGTGCGAGTATTGGCCAATTCACAATCGAAAGCTATAATAGCATCATCTTTGTCAATTAGCGCCTGCTTGAGAAGAGCGATTTCAGCATCTTTGGCTGCAATAACATCATCCTTAGCTTTAAGCTATTCTTGTAATAAACATTCATGTGCGTGAGCCGCCAAAATATCTTCCTGCACTGGAGCAATATCTACCTCTAACACATCAACCTTCGATTGATATTCAGTGCATAGGAACTGTTGAGCATCATGATGCTGAGAAGGGAACTAGTTGCTTGGATCATTGAAGAAGGAATTCACCGATCTGGGCCAATTGCAAAAATGCATGTGGTACTAAAAAACTGATAACGGTAGAGAAGGTTTTACAAACACCGTAGTAGAAGAGGAAGGGGGAGAATAATCAGGTGAAGAAGGTATAGGACTGTTGATATATTTAGGTAGTGATGTGTGTGAACACACTAGGACCGCCGGGGCACTTTTTTCCCTCTTTAGGAGGTTTTTTTCCCCTGGCTTGTATATACGCATATTGCCCCAATGGGCTACTTATCTTTGTACATTCGCTAGTAATACATTCAGTATTATGTGTTGTGCTCCAAGCTTCTTCTTCTTCCTTGTGTTGTTTGCGTGCTTCCGCAGACGTCTAACTCCAACAATGGGTATCAGAGGAGGTCGTCACTTCATCTAGGGCACCGTCGACACTCCTCCGGTTGCACTCTCAGAATTGCACCAATTTTTGTGAGCATACTTAGCATGTTTTTGAGATCAAAACGGCTTCGCTTTATGGTGCCGAAATCGCGATCTGAGCTCGTTTTGGCCTTCGAATGCACTATCGCAGTGCTTGTGCAAGCTATTTCATCTTTTTGTGCCAAAGGTATATACCAGTTTTTGTTCGCTAGTATAAGCATCTCGAAGTCTGCTACAGGTCTAGCGGAGTTCGTCTGGGCAGTTTTGTTCAACTTTTTGAGATACAGTCAATTTTTTGCATCAAGGTATTTTAGTCACCGACCATGGCTGAAAGCAGTCATGTATTCCGTATGTTGGCTGTTGAGGATAAGTTGGATGGTACCAACTACCCGTTATGGGCTTATATAATGTGACATGTGTTGGTTGCAAAAGGACTATGGAACATTGTGCAGGGTGTCGAAAAACGTCTTATCACACCTGTACCTGTTACAACTGCAGGTACTGAAGTTGATGGAGAAGGTATCAAAGATGATGATATTCTAAATATTCTTGTTCGTGCTGCGGTTTTTTCTGCACATATTGCAGAGTAGATTCACTGGGATGGTAGAGATGCCCAGGCACATGCATTGATAGCTTTGTCTGTCAAACATGCCATTATTCCTCACATTCGCTCTTACAGAACAGCTAAGGATGCTTGGGATACACTTACCACATTGTACCAAGTTAGGAATGAGGCTCATGTTGCTTACCTCCAAAAACAGTTGGAGAGTGAGCACATTAATGAAGGTGATTCTATGGACAGTTTTCTAACAAAGATCAAAGACTTGAAGGAATAGTTGATTTCTGCTGATGAGGTTATACCAGATAGTTTACTTGTGCAGACTGTTCTGAATGGTCTTCCTGATTCATATAAGAGTTTTGCTTCTACTCTTCGGTTGATCATGAAAGGAAATCCAAATGCCTTATATTTGAGGAGTTAGTCTCTGTTCTGTTGCAGGAAGATCAGTCCAAGCAAAACAGGTCCATTATGCGAGTTGCAGATCAAGCTTTCCTGGCTAGTCAGAAGGGCAAAGGAAAATGGAGCTCTTCAACTAGTAAGCAGAAATCTGCTAATTTTGCATATTCAAAGAAGGAAGATAAAGATGAGAAGAAATCAGAAAAGCAGAAATTTTTTTGTAAGTACTGCAAAGGGAATGATCATATCATAAATAACTGTCCAAAACTGGCTGCTAAAGAGGCAACGAAGAAAGAGGCTTGAATGGTTGTTGCAGAGGCCTCTACACCAAAAATAGAGTCTACTAATCTTGTGCAGGAAGAAGAATGGGCATTTACTACTGTCTGTAGTTTTGACCCATCTTGTCATGAGCAGTGCATGTCTGCAGTAGACTTAGATGTTTGGTATTTTGACATTGGAGCGACCTAACATATTACCTCGCAACACAGTTTCTTCTCTTCACTCGAGCCTGCCCCTACAAGGAATACTGTTACATGCGCCAACAACTCCTCTTATCCTGTTATGGAAGTCGGTAAGATCATTTTGACTACTGCTGATCTTAGTTCTTTCACTTTGTCAAATGCCTTATTTGTGCCAGGGATCAAGAAGAACCTGTTATCAGTTTCTACATTAGCCAAGATTGACTTGGTTGTGAATTTTGTTGATGAAAGGTGTACAGTTCATGATCTGTCAAATGGCGATGTGATTATTGCTTCTAGCATTTTATGTCATGGGCTGTATAAGCTCATAGACTTTGAAAGATCTGTAAATGATTTGGCATGTGCACTAAATGATTCTCAGCTCTGTCAGATGCTAAGCTTTGGCATGCATGCTTTGGTCATCTGAATTTTATTGGTTTGCTACGCCTGCAGAAATCTGAAATGGTGTCCTCTTTGCCCAAACTTGAGGCACCTAGAAAACATGTCTGTGAAGGCTCTATTTTGGGCAAAATGCAGCGTTCATCCTTTCCAAAGATGGTTCAATTCGGGCTACTAAAAAATTGAAGCTTCTACATAGTGATGTCTGTGGTCTTATGCAGACACCTTCTTTTAGGAATTATCTTTACTTCGTGACTTTCATCGATGATTTTTTTCCAAGCATGCATGGATATATCCATTGAAGGAAAAGTCCGAAGTGTTCATGTGCTTCAAACAGTTTTTGGTTTTGGTTGACTCGATGTTTAGTTAGGCGATCACAATAGTTTTTAACTCACAATCACACACACACACACACAAACATGCATGCACATATACACATACATATACTATTGTGAAGTAAGAATCAATGTCGAGTTAAACAATTGCAATAGTTTTTAACTCACAATCATACACACACATGCATACACATGTAAACTTACACATACACATACTATTGTGAAGTGAGAATCAATATTGAGATAGACAATCACAATAGTTTTTAGCTCATAATCATACACACACGTATACACATGCATAAACAACATATACATGCACATACCATCGTGAAGCAATAATTAATCTTGAGTAAGGCATTCACATTAGTTTTTAACTCAAAATCATACACATACATGACTATACACACAGATACACATACTATTGTGAAATAATAATTGAAATTATCGAATAATGAATAAATCAACCTAAATAAGATTTGAACGATCAATAATTAAACATGGAAACAATCAAACAAAAGGCAATTTCAGTCATAAAATACAAAATTTGATGCTTGTAAAAGAACTATTTTGATCCAATTAGTACAAACAAACATACTTATGTTATAGTTTTCTCATTTAAGGTGATGTGGTAGAGAATGCTTCAAGTGTTCATGCTTAGAATGAATGACTCAGTAAAAGTGATCGAGGACTTCAAAGGAAGTACTATGATTTATTCCACTTATTAATATGATTTATAGTTTCCAACATCAGTCTTTATAGTATTATAATTATTTAAATACTACCACAAATTAAGAAAAATAAAAAATGCTTAACATATCAGTAATTTTTGCTAGAGTGGACTATTTCTCTTTTATACTTGGATCAATGACTTAACTCCTATGAGAATTCATGGGATTTGGTGAAAAACACCACTTTAGTACGAAACCACTATGCATAAGAATGGAATGAGAAAAAGACCATTCCTCAAAGGAAAAGGAAGACATGGAAGTTGCACACACATTCATAACAAGAGAAGAGATGCATGGAATTGAATCCATGTGCAGTAAATGTTCATGGGAGCTCCAACTTCTATTGCAACCTATAACATTTTTTATTCAATCCATGGAAAAAAACTCTTTATCCAGTTATCTATGCTCTCATCTTTATTTGAATCAATTACTTTCAATGTACTAAATTGGTAACACAAATTGTGTTCCTCGTTCAACCTTGGTGACATATACAATCTTAACTTCCTTTGAATTCAAGTTTGTGCTTTTCTTAAAAGAATCCATCACAAAAGTATGGGTGTGGCAGTATGCCTTGAAAACTATGGGGCAGAGTGCCTAGGTTCAAGTCCCACTCAATGGAGATTTCAAATTTCCCGTACTTCAAAAAAAATGGCAATAGATCCTACAAGCTATACATTGTGGAAATTGAGAACAATATCTTAAAAACCCTTAAAGTCCAAAAGAGAAAAGAAATGAAGCTTTCTAGATATACAATCATACTTGAGATGAACTTTGTACAAAACTTTCACTCGATTTGTTGGGGACGAAATAAGGTGTTTTAATTCTTCTTTCCATAGCTTCTATCTTTGTTAGAAAGAGCTTGCGAATCACACTTTTCATACTATGTATATTTCCAAAAAAACCTAATCATATAATATGCCACAACAACAACAACAACAACAACAACAACAACAACAACAACAACAACAACAACAACTATTTGTTATTAATGATTAACAACCTCCATAAACTTTGAAATTTGAGTGTCCACCTAAGAGAATCCCAAAAGAGTCCTTATACATGAGTAATCTGAAGAAAATAATAAGGTTCTCATGGAAATTCATAATAATCTCTAATGCAACGCATATAGTTTGTACATTATTAATCTCTTATTGATTGTCCACTTATTTTGTACAACAAGGCCTAAAATTGATATAAACATTAACATGTATGAATATTTTTATGCTCTCATATATTGTTCCAACTTTTTTATATTATTTTCAAGATTTCATTACCCCATTGAGGTCTCCTGTTCTTATACTATGTCTTATATTATTGCCTTGAATCAATTTAACATACTATATTGAAACCCATGATGTTTCCACATGATATAGCCTTTATAATTTTATGTGAGGACTGCCTTAGGAGACCCCTCTTAATGAGACACGTTCATGATTCTTCCATTATACTTAACATTTAGTCACCAATGATGGCCTCACCATTTATTATGTAAAAACTTTGTTTCCCACCACAACGAACTCTTGCAATTTGGACTCGATTGTGTAAAGCCTTATGTGAAACTCTAAAACAGGACAAAAATAGCAACATTTTGAATCACATAAAGATCCCTAACAAGAAAAAGTGATGAAATCCTCCATCTATTTGTGTATTGATTATTTGATAGGTTTCCTTGAGGATTGAATTCCTTTTCCATGGTTAATTCTTAAGCTAGGCTCAGACGGAACTTCCTCTCTCCTACAGAGAGAGTAATTAGTTTGATAATTCTCTTTGGGGATCTTATTTTACATCAAAACATGAGCTCAAATCTTGTCTTAGTATGAATGGAGGTTAAACTACATATCTTTGATAGGTTAAACTACATATCTCCATAATTCAGATCTTAAGTTTCTCTAATTCATTTTGTAAAAAAGAACATACTTCACTTTTGTACTAAAAAGAACATAGTGAAATCTCTTTCTCTCAAGGGCAAAAAGCTCGAATGTCTCAATGCAAACGCCGTTAGTACTTGTTGTTCATATAACGGAGGGGGGTCAACAATAATCTATCACTGAAGCATTTTGTGTTTGGCAAATCGCGTTATGGAGGGTAGCAGAAGTTGGACAGCGGGCGCCTTTGCTGCCCAGATCAAACGGCAGAGGGAGCGAGAAGAGGTACTATTGTTGTCCCCGCCCCTCCGTTCAATGGTCACTTTGTGGGATGCTCGATTCGCGCAGGACTTGCGCGTGAAAACGATGCATTCTTCTTCGATCTTCTGAACATCTCCAGGGGCTTGTTTTCGTTTCCTCCGCATTATTTGATTCACTGTGTTTATATGTCTCTAGGTGTCCCTTCCCCCCCCCCCCCCCCCCCCCCCCTTTTTTTTTGTTGTGTTGAGAGAGAGAGAGAGAGAGAGAGAGAGAGAGAGAGAGAGAGAGAGAGAGAGAGAGAGAGAGAGAGAGAGAGAGAGAGAGAGAGAGAGAGAGTTTGTTTCAGTTATAATTGAATGCAATTGTTGGTTTTTATTCGCTAATTGTCAGTAAATGACGGTATGATCCATATATGAGACGAAACTTGTCATCTGCATCCGTATTTCAGTACTGAAAATTCTTGCTTGAGCTAATGTCAAGCTAGAACCTGGATAACTGGAGCATTGGTACCATATCAGGATCTGGCCTGGGTCGTAATTAATATTTCAAGCTCAATCGAAGGTGGCTTCAGCTATTGTATTCCATTGTGATGTCTTGGCAGGGAGTAACCCATACATTTACTCCATTCCGTGGACTTGACCCCTTCCCACAGGGTTCTCCATCTCAAGGGTCCCTATTTTTGGGGGTGGGGTTTTTTAAGCTTTCACATTTTGTTAATTAGAAGTAAATACAAGCATTAAGGAGGGAGAAGCACGAATGAACTTCTTGTGCCCGATGTCATTCTCTCTTCAACTTGCTTTCTCTCTTAACCAGGGCTCATGTATCTGAAGGGTGGGTTGCTCTTGGACCTTGATTCTTTTGTAGAGAAGCGTAAGGATGCTTCCTAAGAAGGTTGCTTACGGGTTTTCTTCCTAAGTTCACAGCATTCCTTTGTTGTGATATCTGCCACAGTGTTTAAGCTTTTATCATCTTCCAAAACTTGTGTAAAACAATCAATTGCTTTCTGCAGTAGGGCTTGCTCATAAATGAGTATTGCTTAATCTCATAATCTGAGATTATTGAAGCTTGATTGGTTCAAATGTCATTATGGGTGATTTTTATGATATGCTCATCTTCATAATAGTAACATTTCAAAATCTTGAAACTCTAGATTTCACACTTACTGTACTATCTTGATTATTTTGCCTTCCCATTTTTGGTCATGTTTGTTTTGTCACTTCTATTAATGTTTTTTTGCAGGTCTACAAGGATCTTTGGATTCAGATCAAAATTGATATGTTTGCATGCATGAAGCTTTTAGTAAGCAATAATCCTATATTTTTTGAGCACCGATCATGATTAATCATTAATGTGTGACTGGTATGTACTGAAAGCATCCTATGTACTAATTGTACTCTTTGTGAATGGTACATGCCCAACCTTTTTGTGTCTATTAACTAGAAGAGAAGTTTTTTAACTGTTCCAGAGAGATGTAGATACATTGGACAGGTAATGCATACATAATAATAGACATCTAAACATAGTACATACATTCATATACATGCACACTCCACATGGCACACATATATAAATACATACAAATACATGCATAGTACACATTGCATAATGCATACATATGTCTATGCATATGAACTACATAAAATATAGGTCCTTGCATTGGTATCAAAGCATTTCTTCGCTTGGGGAACGAGGCAAATCAATGTGCACAAAACCATCAGATCTTGTGGATATGGAGTGGCTCAGCCTAGCAGGCAGGCTCTCAGCCCTTTTGTGAGGAGTGGTATGAGACACAATCGATAAGAGAGGAGAGCAAGAGGGGCACATGGAAGTCAATGGTTTGAGACACAAGTTTTCCTTACTTTTTATTTTCATGTTAATAGGTGGTTGTTGGATCATGGGCTTGCATTCTCCAACATGGACATGATGGTTGACATAAGCAACCATCTTTCCACCATTCTTAGAAAATATATAAATTGGGCAACCTCCATGTAGAGACCCCATTTCTAGGTTAAAAACCATAATCGTACAAATTTGGTCAAATAGTTCGTCAAAATAGTCAAAATTTGACTAAAATTTTTCATTATGTAATGTTATAGCACTCCTTGAGACCTATCCAACGGTCAACCATATGTAACACTTACATGTTTGACAAATATTTGTTGATAAAAAAAACAAACCCTAATTTTTGAGTTTAGTGTGAAAAGCAAAGTTCTTATGTAAAAACAATGCCACATGTGAAAATCTTGTGCATACTAAAGGTTGGTATGTGTGCTAGTTGGCATCAATAAAACATCAAGAAAAGACCAAAAAAATATGATCTCATAAATTACGGTGGATTTCTTGTCGGAAATCACAGAAGTTGCTTTTTGGGTTGTTTAAAGCAATTTTTTGTGGTGCTTTCAATTAGGCATGTAAGTATATAAAGACAAGCTATGGACACTCAAAGTATCACTTCTTGGAGCTCTTTTCATGAGCAAGCTCGGAGAAGGTGAGAGGATGTGGAGTTGTGTTTCTTCATTGTCTTCAAGGTGTGCAGCAGCTTATATCTATTATGGAGGAGATCCTACTTCAGCCTTGGAGGTTTAGGAGTTATTGAACATCTTGTATTCATCATCTTGTACTTCAAGTGTATCTTCTATGCTATTTTGTAATTTCAATCATGGAATGTAAAGATTATATTTGGAGCATAACTCCTTAGTCCTTACATCTCTCATGTGCTGCCTATTCTCCATTTGGTCTCTATTTTTTTAATGTTTTTGTATTGTTTGTGGGCCCAAAAAGCAACAATCGGTATCAATGCAAGAAATTATAGAGTACATAGAGAATTTGGCCACATGTAGGAAGATCAAATATTCATGGAAGGTGCAAATCAAGCTCAGCCACATATTCAACAAGAATATGCATGTAATCAATCTTTATGAAGATGCCGAATATCATGTTGAAGAGATATACTCCAGGCAAAGACAATTTGGAGAGCATTGCTGTATTGTGTATTTGTGAATTGATGTTCAAACTACTAGTCAACCTATTAGTGGTCCTTGGGTTAGCTACTCAACCATATTTGGCGGTTGGCAAAACATCTTGGTGGTCATGAAGGAAGACATGTGAGCAAGGAGGGGCTTTATCTCTAAAAAACTTATGGTATAATTATAACCCTTTCTTGTCTTTCTACAGTAGGTGTAGATGAGAGCATATAACCTTGATTTGAAAAGGACGGGCCGTTTCTGATAATCCTGGGAGTATGCTTGAGCCTATATCCTAAAATTATCTTGCATCTTGTAGTTATCTCATCTTTCCAAGTAGTATTGAGAAGAGTGGGGGATATGTGATTCCTTGTTGTGATTTGTGTTTGGGGAGAGCTCTTCATGACAAAGATCCTTGTGCATCCTTGTAAGAAACTTTTCATGATATGTTATAAATAGAGGTACCCAAGGCAAATTCGGTGCGCCGCACCGATAGATTTTTAGGTTCGGTGCGTTCAGTGCGTTTAGGTGCGTTAAATTCGTCGTTACACTGTCATAAAATTCGCATACCAACTTTTGCCCAATTTTGAACTTGTTTGCGAATTTGTTTTGCCACATGGTTCACTAATGGTTGTAATTTGTTATTTGTAAGTTTTAACATGCATAATATAAATGTATATACTATATCTTAGATTCTTATGAATATATATGTATTTGTAACGGCGCACCTTACGCACCTTACCTTCGGATACCATTCGGTCCTCGCACCTTACGCGCACCGAATTGAACGCACCGAATGCACTTGACTGCTTTGGAGGTACCTAAGGCAAATATATAGAACAAATAACAAATATACCTACATGGCATATTCCCTTAGCATCAGGTTAAGAGAGGATTGGGAAAAAATATGTAAATGGGACAAACATCCGCTAGGACTCCATCTGCATGTTCGTAACACGTAAAGTTTGGTGATTAAAAAATGATCTAAGGATTGGTCAAATTGGTCACAATGATCAACATTTGACAAAAGTTTTTATTGAATAACGTGATAGTACTTCTTGAGAGCTATCCAACCATATATAACACTTGGGTGTTTGGAAAATGTTTGTTGATTAGAAACCAAATCCTAGTTTTCAGGTTTAGTGTGAAAAGCAAAGTTTCAATGAGAAAAATAATGCCACGTGTCAGAATGTTGTGCATATGATCTAAAGATTGGTATATAATACCCTATCAAAAGCATGATCTTGTAAATTGAAGGAGATTTCCTTTCGGAAATCACAAAAGTTGCTTTCTAGGCTTTTTGAAGTGATTTTTTGTGGACTTTTTTTAGTTAGGCATGTAAGCCTATATAAAGACTAGATATGGGCACAAATAATGACTTCTTGGAGCTCTTTTTATGAACAAGCTTGGAAGAGGTCCTTTTAACTTGGAGGAGTGGAACTGTGTTTTATTCGTCATCTTCAAGGTGTGTAGCAGCTTATATCTATTATGGAGGAGATCATACTTCAGCCTTGGAGGCTTTAGGAATTATTGGACAGCTTGTAATCATCATCTTGTCAAGTGTATCTTCTATGCTAAATTGTAACTTCAATCATGGAATGTAAAGATTATATTTGGATCATAGCTCGTTACATCTCTCTCATGTGTTGTCTATTATCCATCTTGTCTCTATTTTCTTTGTCTCTATATTGATTGTGGGCTTAAAAGCAACAACCATAGGTTAAGAAGGAGTGGACATGGAGCAACTCTAATGTGATGTCTGGGAGAAATAGTTTCATGGCTAGAGGGGATTGCCATGGGAACAAGGAAAGCTGGTATGTTCATTGTTAGTCCTCTAGGGATGATTTCTGCACGGATCTCCCTTCTTTGCTGGTTCCTTGAAGAATGGAAGGGCATGACTGATAGGTCAAGCTTGCAAGGGGGCTGATCCAACCCTAGAATGAATGGGACAAGGACACATGGCAAGGTGCAGGTATAACCCTTTTTCAGGGGCAGTGAAATTCAGGAAAGAGGAAGCCCACAGGGCAATTTAGGTACCACAAGCCGTTGGGTGCTTTAATTTATTAAGACTTCCTACTATTCTCACACACAACCTGTTAGCAATTGCAGGTGAATGTAAAATTTTAGAGAATTTTCCTCAATTTTTGTATGGCAGAAATTTCAGGCATGATTTTTTTATAATTCCTGGGGATTTCATATTTGGAGAAGTTACTTGGGTATGATATGCTTTGCTTCTTTACTACATTTATTATTTGAAGTCTCATAATGTTGAAGTTATAATCTTGGCCTTTGCCCTGGGTTTCACCAAGATTCATAAGGGATCCTATGTGGTCGGAGAAGCTCTAAGTGATGAACAATTAGAAATCAAATGCAAAATATATGCTGGGGTATCAAATTTGAAGTGCTTTAAGTACATGTTCTTACCCGCTGCTGCTAATGACTTCATCGTTGATATAAAGCTTAGACTCTAGAGGGTGGGCATCTGTAGTGCAGTGTCATCTGATGCATCAAATGCTTCTTGTATATGATAGCTAGGTTTGAGATGTAATGCATATAATGTCTGATCACTCTGATAAGTTTGAATTGGATTTTATACTTAATATTATTGAGTTTACACAGAGACTCACACATGCGCACAATCTATTATAAATACAGATAAATAGCAACATTAGATGCCATGTGAACATGTTGTTATTTGTCTTTGCAGGCCTTCGAAACATCTCTTATTGAGGACCTTGGAGATGATTTCCAGCTGCCTATCACACATAGGCCAACAGAGAACCTTGATGTTGATAACATGGAACAAGCATCTGAAGATACCCAGATTGCATCTTCAAATGTTGGTTTCCGACTACTACAGAAAATGGGCTGGAAAGGCAAAGGCTTGGGGAAAGATGAACAAGGTACTGCAATCTCGAGGATGTGGCTTACTGCTGCCTCTGTAATTCTTTTCACCTGATGCAAAGTAAACCATACTTCAATGATATGCATTCTTGCGTTTTCATTCATCGAGATTGTTATATCAGCAAGGCTTAAATGCCAAGTTTCACTCTTCTCTTTTGTTCCCCCTCTTCCCAATGAGGATGTTGAGCTTAGATCTCCTGTTCCCATGAGAGTATGTGTTACAATATAGGAGATGTCACTTATGCTTATTTTCTTGAAATACTTACAGGCATGGTTGAGCCTATCAGAGCAAAGTGTCGTGATGCAAAGCTTGGTCTTGGCAAGCAAGAGCAAGATGATTTTTACACAGCAGAGGAGAATGTTCACAGGAAAAAGCTTGAGGTTGAGCTTGAAGAAACTGAAGAGTTAGCAAAAAAACGAGAGGTACGAGCATACGTAGAACCCTGCATGCTACCATGGAGTGCGCATTTCATCTGTCTGATGTTGTTTGAATATTCCGTAAAAGGAAGCAGACAGCTATAGGCATTGTAGGACAACTGTCTTTTGGTGAATGAGAGCTTCTATATGGCAAAATTGCACACTTTTTGTGCCGCTTTTGTTACCTTCGTCGCTTTTCTCCGGTGCTCCGTGTGTGTTATGCACACTCAGGTGGAGGCAGAACGAGAGCAGAAGATTCAGTCTGAGGTGAAGGAGATCCGAAAGGTTTTCTATTGTGAGCTCTGCAACAAGCAATATAAGCTAGCTATGGAGTTCGAAACACATTTGAGTTCCTATGATCACAACCACAAGAAGGTGAAGTAGTTACAATATTTTCTTTCATTCTGATGGAAATGAGTTAGTATAACTAATGTGCAATCTGTCTTTGATTCTATTTTAAAGCGTTTCAAAGAAATGAAAGAGCAGCAGACAAACAGAGGTCGTGATGAGAGGCAAAAGCGTGAACAATTACGCCATGAGAAGGAGTTGCAGAGATTGTATCCTTTTAGCTTTAAATGAGTTTCAGATTCTATTTAATAACGAAACAAAAAGTTTTACACATCAAAACAATCCTATTGGATTTCCTTGATGATTTCATAGAGCTGATGCTCACAGACAACAGCAGCAGCCACCATCCTTGACATCGACAGCTCCAACTGAGGTTGACTCTTCAAACACTACTACTCTCCCTAAGTTGGAGCAACGTGCTACTTTCAAATTCGGTTTCTCATCAAAGCCTGCTCCATCAAAGGTATACTCCTGAAACTTGAACTTTGAAGAGTTTGAGAGGTTGGTTGTTAATTTATGAAAGCCCTTGTATGCTACTGGAACGTGCTCCCCCTGTCTGAGTCTACAAATAGGAATGTTCTAATAATAACTGACATCCCCCCCCCTCCCCCCCCCACCCGGGGTCTCCATTGCCTGCTTGGTCTTTCTGCACTTCTACTTGATAATGTGATCCTTTTATTCTCTTTCTGCTTTATATACTCAAACATTGTATTGGATTCACCATGATGTCATTCTTTTGTCCGATATTTCATTTTGGCCCCTCTCAAAGACATCAGTATATCATCTCATTTCACTCTCCCACCACCTCTTCTACTTTCTGTCTTGGAAAAGGAGCTTCCAGCCTGAACTTTTTTCCTTGTTCAAGTTGCATGCATCCCCTTGGTTTTTTCTTTATTCTTTTCATGGAATTATTCTTTTCCGTATTCTTTTCATAGAATCTTTCTTTTCTTGTTCAAGCTGCATGCATCCCCTTGGTTTTTTCCATATTGTTTTCATGGAATTGTTTACGATTTCTTCATGGTTTCTCCTCTATTGAAGAGGAATCTTAATGTGCCTATGTTTTGCATGGGAAGTGGTTTTCTTTCGTGGTTTTTTTTCATTAGGGCATATATTTGTGCCATCCCAATAGGATAGTCAATAAATTGTTGGGGTATACTTGAATTTGTGTTGGAATTTCTAGACATTGTATGTGTCTTTTTGTTGAGTTTGGCCTTTTTGAGATTAATATCTTTCTCTGCATGTGGAGAGTGTGAGAATATGTGCCCTATTTGAGGACCTCTATGTGATGTCATAGGCTCCTCATATGCTCCTACGTTTTTGTAGGACCTTAATGACATGGTTAGAGGATGGGGTTGGGGGGTTTCTCTTGGTAGATCTTACAATGTCACCTTTCTCTTCCTTTGTCTGTCATATCTTGTGTTTTTGGCACAAGATTTACCATAGCTACATGCTTTTCGTTAGATGAGAAGGTTCTTTGTCGCATTTTTTTTTGCTTAAAGAGGTTGGTGCTATGACATTTTGATTGCTTTTGTGAAGGATATATAAACAATATGTTCGCAGCTGTATTTTTATTTTGGGGAGGATGTTGGTAGGAAATAGGTGTATCTATTTATCTCATTATCTATTAGCGAGCTTTATATATTATGCATATATACACATACACACACACACACAAATAACATAGAACAAATAACATAACATGACATGCATGTATGTATATGTATATGTATATGTACATATGTATGTATGTATTATGTGTGTATGTGTGAGTATGTTTATGTGCATTGCGTATATATGTATGTATGTATTTACTATGTATGAATGTATGTACCATGTATGTGTGTGTATATGTATGTATGTATATATGTATGTATGTATGTATGTATGTATGTGTGTGTGTATGTATGTATGTATCATGTATGTATGTATGTATGTATGTATTTATGTATGTATGTATGTATTTATGTATGTATGTATGTATGTTATGTATGTATGTATGTATGTATGCATGCGTGCTTGTGTAGGTGCGTGCATGCATGTATGTATGTATGTATGTATGTATGCGTGTATTATATGTGTGTGTGTATGTTTTCTGTGCATTGTGTATGTATGCATGTATGCATGTATTTACTATGTATGAATGTATGTACTATGTATGTGCGTGTATATGTCTATGTATGTATATGTAATATGTATGTGTAATAAAGTGATAGGTAGGAGATGGTTGAACCACACCCTTGAAAGATAGGAGATGATTGAACTATACCCTAAGAGAGAGGATTAGGAAGTAATCCTCAACCATGGCTTTTGGGGCAAGTGGTTAGCCCATCACACTCCTAACCAAGAGGTGATTTCAAATCTCCTATAGTTCATTACAGTGGTATCAGAACTTAGGAAGTAGGCTTGGGAAAGGCGGATTGACCCAATGGACTTTAAAAAAGATGCTTGGCCACTCCATCATGTGAAACGGTAGGAATTGGGAAGGTGGCGCTTTGAGAACTCTATCCAAGAAAGATTGGGGTGTATCTCTCAATTCGTAGGTCAGATTGAGGCGTATAAGATATCGTTGGAAAGCTCTCAAAATGAACTTTCCAAATCTAATGAGCAAGCTTGGAAGCATTCAGTCCTTGGCACAGTTGCATTGCAACGCGTTGCGATGTGTTCGCAACGTTCGCAACGCAACGTCGCAACGTTGCGACGTTCGCAACGCGTTGCGAACAAAGACAAATTGTTTTGCCTCAAATGAGGCCGTTTCGCCGAAACGGCCTCATTGAGGTAGTATGCTCCGTTGAGATCTTGACCCGAGAGCGCGTTTCGGACAGTCAAACAGCAATCCAACTTCCAAGCCTCAAGGCAAGAGTAGTTTTATTACACACACACCCTCACACACCGGTGCCCCCCCTATCTATTGCTTCCTATCTTGAGTTCTCTGAGCTCTCCAAGCTTTTAACCTCTTCCATCAACATGCCTAAAGCAAAACAAGCATGTTGGGAATATGTGACAAGCCAAGGAAAGATGGGCTCCGGGGGTAGTGAGAGATGGACTTGCAAGCTTTGTGGCTATAGTGGAGCCGGTGGAGCCGATAGGATCAAGGCACACCTTGGAAGAGTTAGTGGCATAGGAGTTGCACCTTGCAAAGAGCCTATGCCCGAAGCTATAAAGGGAGAGCTAATGGCATGGGTAGCTCAAAAAGCCCAAGGTAGAAGGAATAGTGGAGCCCAATCACAATCTAGATCATTTGCAAGCGGTTCACATGGTTCTTGTGATCCCCAAACTCAAGCATCTCAAGCTCACGAGGCTTCCATAGACATTGAAATAGAGCATGAGCCACCAAGAAAGAGTACAAGAGTAGAGCATGATCCACAAGAGCACCCACTTGGCTCTCTTGGAGGAGCATCTATACGTGCTAGCTTGCAACAACAACGTAAACAAGAAGCCACACAAGCCGTCATGAAAGCTTTTATACAATGTGGTTTGTCTTTTAATGTTGCACGGACACCGGCATGGAGAAATGCCATTGAGAAGGTATCACTATTAGGGTTTCGTTGGCAAGGGCCTACCTATGAAGAGTTGAGGACAACAGAGCTCAAAAAAACAAAGGAAGCATTAGAGAGAGAGCTTGAGCCCATGAAAGAGACATGGGCAAAGTATGGATGCACAATCATGTGTGATGGATGGACGGACCAAGGTTGTTAGCAACGTTTTCGCAACGTCCAAGGCAACGTGTTGCTAACGCGTTAGCAACATCGCAACGTTTGGACCTGGACGTTGCGAAAACGTTGCGAACCATTTCTTTTTTTTTTTCATTTTTTTTTGCAAATATAGTAACCTAAATGTATATTATAGTATATCCATATATAATATGTATTATATAGTATGTATTATGTTAATTTATGTAATATGTATTGAATATTTAATATTTATGATTCATTCCAAATTCTCGAATCCTTGACACCTGTTCAATGAAGTGATGGAAGATGCACAATGCACATTGCACATGTATGATGTCAGAATTTACAACTAATCATTATCATGACTCAATGACTCATTCTAAAATTCAAATTCACAATGCACATTCAAGCAACTCATATGACAATGTTGAATGGAGTCATGGACATAAATGATGAGAGTCCAGACAAATACTATTATATACAACTTACAAGTAACATTGAAATTTAAAACAAACTTCAAAGAATTATAATTTATGACAAAAACATTTGAAAAAGTCAACCTCATCTCAAAATTATGACACTGGTGACTATCATGACTCATAACTCATATGTGATATGATATATCAGAATCCAATCATCAATGTCCATAAATGATAATACATATACATCAATGATCATACCAAACTCCAGTAACCATCATCCATGTCACATCATACATGATATCACTAAGTAGTCAAACAATAAACTGCAATGTCAATAATACAATGATCAATCAATATCAAGTAAATCATAAGTCATAATATCATAATACATATGACATGTGACACATGTCACATGAGCCGTCATCAATCCTCAAAATCCTCTGAGTCACTATCATCATCATCACTATCATCACTATCATCATCATCATCATCATCATCATGTGGTGCTCGACTAATAGATGCCTCCATCCTACTAGTAGATGGACCTGGTACACTGTGTGCTCTATGACTAGAACGAGTCCGAGATGCCCTCGTATCATGCTGTGGCACTGTCAACTCCTGATAGAGCATGTCATATAGATCAAGGTCCTCTGCCGGAATGCTAGGTATATCATGGACCCTCTCTATATCAAGCTCATCAACGTTCACCTGCCGCACCTCTGCTGAGTGGCCACCACGCTCCAATAAACGCAAGTTGCAGTGGCAATAGACAAGCCGCTCCAACTGCAATGTAGATAGTCTATTCCTCTTCTTTGTATGGAAGAGGGCCCATGTACTCCAATTCCTTTCACATGGACTTGCACTACAGTCCTGTGAAAGTATGCGGATGGCTAACTTTCTCTGCAAGATAAAAAAGAAAGAGTTCATTAAGAAGAGGAATGACTCATGAGACAAACTTCAAAGTTATAACTTATTAGTTAAATACTCAAAAGGAAATTAGAATGACTTGTCACTTACTAGCTCAGGTGTACCAACACCGTATCTCTCCCACCATGTCACAGGCATCAACTGCATGCTTCTCAAGCATGCCGTGTCTCTACCAAAAAGTCCTTCATTATTCTGAAACTGGGTGAGCTGAAGCTCCAACTTCCCACGTAGCTCCACATCAGAAGGTCCATACAATCGATCTACATACTCATTCCAAGCAGTCACAAGCTCCATATCCAATGACTGTGATGCAGATCTCCATAAAGGATGTAGTAGATTGGCCATCCCATGTATAGGGCGATGGAACCAATCCCACCTCTTCCTCCATATTCCTTTTATTTCCTCTATCCTATGGATAAAAAACAAATGAAGTTAGAAAACAATAAGATTTAAGAATGTTGAAGAGTCAAGACTTGAAAGTTGAACATGAATGCTCATACAAAAAATAAAATATGGTTACCCAAGTTTCAACTTACCTCTCCAATGTCAAATAAGGACATCTCTGTATAGACTCTCCGACACGATCCATGAACTCATAAACAAGTCCAAGTGTGCAGCCCTCTCTATCTGCTATGCGTATGAGTGAATATAAGGGCTGTAAGGCCCGCACTAATCCCTCCACATCCCTCCAAAAAGTGTCATCCAAACATGTGCGTCGTACAAGCTCTGCCTTTGGACTAGTATGTCCATCCCAAGCTAACCAATCAGGTGATACAACTGTGATACAACTGTCTGCATCAGTGCTTGCCTCACTCTTAATAATCTTTCCATGACTATGCACATGTATGCAAATCTGGTCTTCGCGGGCTTCACCAAATCAATATCACTGTAAGACCGAAATATAGCAAGCAATTTTGGTCTCTTTGTGAACAAAGAGACCACTTTTATGCAAGTGGTAAAAATGGTGTAAATCCATGGTATCTTCCCCACATCCTCTATCAGCAAATCAATGCAATGGGCAGCACACGGTGTCCACACAATAGAAGGGAATTCTTCTTCTAGAAGCTTGCCCATAGCCACACAATTGCTTCCATTATCTGTAACCACTTGGACTACCTTTTCTACACCAATGTCCATGATAGCTTGACGGATATGATCATAAATGAATCCACCTGTTTACATATAACACAATGAATCATTAATCAATTGATAAATTATAATTTATCTTGACATGCGTCATGCACATGCACATGCCACATGCACATGCACATGCCACATGCATTGCACATGCACATGCCACATGCCACATGCCACATGCACATGCACATGCCACATGCACATGCACATTGCACATGCACATGCACATGCACATGCACATGCACATGCCACATGCACATGCACATGCACATGCCACATGCCACATGCACATGCCACATGCACATGCTGCATGCACATGTGTCATGCTGCATGCACAATGCACATGTGTCATGCTGCATGCACATGTGTCATGCTGCATGCACATGCCACATGCACATGGCACATGCACATGCACATGCACATGGCACATGGCACATGCACATGCACATGGCACATGCACATGCACATGGCACATGCACATGCACATGCACATGCACATGCACATGCACATGCACATGCACAATGCACATGCACAATGCACATGGCAACATGCACATGGTGACATGCACAATGCACATGTGTCATGCTGGCAGCTGCATGCACAATGGCAAATGCACATGCACAATGAAGTGTGCACATGTGTCATGCACATGCACAAGGAAAATGCACATGTGAGATGCCACATGCATGCAGCATGATTGATCATTGCACAATCAAATATAAATTGAAAATTCAAAAATCAGTTCACTCACCTGTGATTGTAGTACCAGTAGCTGATGCATCTATGGCTCGAAGGAACATGGTCCCTTTGCAACAATGCACCAAAATGTTGTACACATTTCTCTTTCGTATGTCCGTCCATCCGTCACACATGATTGTGCATCCATACTTTGCCCATGTCTCTTTCATAGGCTCAAGCTCTCTCTCTAATGCTTCCTTTGTTTTTTTCAGCTCCGTTGTCCTCAAGTCTTCATAGGTAGGCCCTTGCCAACGAAACCCTAATAGTGAAACCTTCTCAATGGCATTTCTCCATGCCGATGTCCTTGCAACATTAAAAGACAAACCACATTGTATAAAAGCTTTCATGATGGCTTGTGTGGCTTCTTGTTTACGTTGTTGTTGCAAGCTAGCACGTATAGATGCTCCTCCAAGAGAGCCAAGTGGGTGCTCTTGTGGATCATGCTCTACTCTTGTACTCTTTCTTGGTGGCTCATGCTCTATGTCAATGTCTATGGAAGACTCATGAGCTTGAGATGCTTGAGTTTGGGGATCACAAGAACCATGTGAACCGCTTGCAAATGATCTAGCTTGTGATTGGGCTCCACTCCTTCTACCTTGGGCTTTTTGAGCTACCCATGCCATTAGCTCTACCTTTATAGCTTCGGGAATAGGCTCTTTGCAAGGTGCAACTCCTATGCCACTAAGTCTTCCAAGGTGTGCCTTGATCCTATCAGCTCCACCGGCTCCACTATAGCCACAAAGCTTGCAAGTCCATCTCTCACTACCCCCGGAGCCCATCTTTCCTTGGCTTGTCACATATTCCCAACATGCTTGTTTTGCTTTAGGCATGGTGATGGGAGAGGCTTAAAGCTTGGAGAGGATAAGAAGCAATAGATAGGGGGGTGTGTGAGGATGTGTGTGTAATAAAAGTACCTTCTTGCTCTGTTTTGCTCTCTTCCACAGTCGACAGTAGCACGATTCGCTCTCGGGTGCTAAGATGAAAATGCCTCAATGAGGCCGTTTCGGCGAAACGGCCTCATTTGAGGCAAATTTTTTTGTGTTTGTTCGCAACGCGTTGCGAACGTCGCAACGTTGCGACGTTGCGTTGCGAACGTTGCGAACGCATCGCAACGCGTTGCGATGCAACACTGGGACGGACATACGAAAGAGAAATGTGTACAACATTTTGGTGCATTATTGCAAAGGGACCATGTTCCTTCGAGCCATAGATGCATCAGCTGCTGGTACTACAGTCACAGGTGAGTGAACTGATTTCTGAATTTTCAGTTTATATTTGATTGTGCAATTGCCAATGATCAATCATGCATGTGGCATCTTGCATGTGCATGTGCATTGTCACTTGTGCATGACACATGTGCAATGTATTATGTGCATTGTGCATGTGCATTGTGCATGTGCATGTGCATTGTGCATTGTGCATTGTGCATGTGCCATGTGCATGTGCCATGTGCATGTGCATGTGCATGTGCATGTGCATGTGCATGTGCATGTGCATGTGCAATGTGCAATGTGCCATGTGCATGTGCATGTGCATGTGCATGTGCATGTGCATGTGCATGTGCATGTGCATGTGCATGTGCATGTGCATGTGCATGTGCATGTGTGCGTGTGCATGTGCATGTGCAATGTGCATTGGCATGTATGTATGTACATACTACATGCACAATGCACATGGCACATGCACATGCACATGGCACATGCACATGGCACATGCACATGGCACATGCACATGCACATGCACATGCACATGCACATGCACATGCACATGCACATGCACAGGCACATGCACAGGCACATGCACATGGCACATGCCACATTGCACATGGCACATGCCACATGCACATGGCACATGGCACATGCACATGGCACATGGCACATGCACATGGCACATGGCACATGGCACATGGCACATGGCACATGCACATGGCACATGCCCATGCCCATGCACATGCCCATGGCACATGCACATGCCCATGCACATGTGTTATGCACATGCAATGTGCATGTGCATGCAACATGACACATGTCAAGATAAATTATAATTTATCAATTGATTAATGATTCATTGTGTTATATGTAAACAGGTCGGTTCATTTATGACCATATCCGTCAAGCTATCATGGACATTGGTATAGAAAAGGTAGTCCAGGTGGTCACAGATAATGGAAGTAATTGTGTGGCTATGGGCAAGCTTCTAGAAGAAGAATTCCCCTCTATTGTGTGGACACCGTGTGCTGCCCATTGCATTGATTTGTTGATAGAGGATGTGGGGAAGATACCATGGATTTACACCATTTTTACCACTTGCATAAAAGTGGTCTCTTTGTTCACAAAGAGACCAAAATTGCTTGCTATATTTCGGTCTTACAGTGATATTGATTTGGTGAAGCCCGCGAAGACCAGATTTGCATACATGTGCATAGTCATGGAAAGATTATTAAGAGTGAGGCAAGCACTGATGCAGACAGTTGTATCACCTGATTGGTTAGCTTGGGATGGACATACTAGTCCAAAGGCAGAGCTTGTACGACGCACATGTTTGGATGACAGCTTTTGGAGGGATGTGGAGGGATTAGTGCGGGCCTTACAGCCCTTATATTCACTCATACGCATAGCAGATAGAGAGGGCTGCACACTTGGACTTGTTTATGAGTTCATGGATCGTGTCGGAGAGTCTATACAGAGATGTCCTTATTTGACATTGGAGAGGTAAGTTGAAACTTGGGTAACCATATTTTATTTTTTGTATGAGCAGTCATGTTCAACTTTCAAGTCTTGACTCTTCAACATTCTTAAATCTTATTGTTTTCTAACTTCATTTGTTTTTTATCCATAGGATAGAGGAAATAAAAGGAATATGGAGGAAGAGGTGGGATTGGTTCCATCGCCCTATACATGGGATGGCCAATCTACTACATCCTTTATGGAGATCTGCATCACAGTCATTGGATATGGAGCTTGTGACTGCTTGGAATGAGTATGTAGATCGATTGTATGGACCTTCTGATGTGGAGCTACGTGGGAAGTTGGAGCTTCAGCTCACCCAGTTTCAGAATAATGAAGGACTTTTTGGTAGAGACACGGCATGCTTGAGAAGCATGCAGTTGATGCCTGTGACATGGTGGGAGAGATACGGTGTTGGTACACCTGAGCTAGTAAGTCATTCCAATTTCCTTTTGAGTCTTTAAGTTTTAACTAATAAGTTATAACTTTGTCTCATGAGTCATTCCTCTTCTTGATGAACTCTTTCTTTTTTATCTTGCAGAGAAAGTTAGCCATCCGCATACTTTCACAAGACTGTAGTGCCAGTCCATGTGAAAGGAATTGGAGTACATGGGCCCTCTTCCATACAAAGAAGAGGAATAGACTATCTACATTGCAGTTGGAGCGGCTTGTCTATTGCCACTGCAACTTGCGTTTATTGGAGCGTGGTGGCCACTCAGCAGAGGTGCGGAAGGTGAACGTCGATGAGCTTGATATAGAGAGGGTCCATGATATACCTAGCATTCCGGCAGAGGACCTTGATCTATATGACATGCTCTATCAGGAGTTGACAGTGCCACAGCATGATACGAGGGCATCTCGGACTCGTTCTAGTCATAGAGCACACAGTGTACCTGGTCCATCTACTAGTAGGATGGAGGCATTTATTAGTCGAGCACCACATGATGATGATGATGATGATGATGATGATAGTGATGATGATGATAGTGATGATGATGCTGATGGTGATAGTTATTAGTGACTCATAGGATTTTGAGGATTGATGACTGCTCATGTGACATGTCATATGTATTATGATATTATGAGTCATGACTTATGATTTACTTGATATTGATTGATCATTGTATTATCATTGTATTATTGACACTGCAGTTTATTGTTTGAACTTTGACTACTTAGTGGTATCATGTGACATGGATGATGGTTATTGGTATGATCATTGATGTATATGTATTATGGACATGACAGTCACCAGTGTCATAATTTTGAGATGAGGTTGACTTTTTCACATGTTTTTGTCATAAATTATAATTCTTTGAAGTTTGTTTTTCAATGTTACTTGTAAGTTGTATATAATAGTATTTGTCTGGACTCTGATGTCATATGAGATGCTTTGAAGTTTTATTCTATCATTCTTGTCACTTGAAAACAATGCAATTGCCTGGTCACTGGTGCCAAGTTCCAACATGTGTCATGAACATTGCTAAGTACAAAGTAGTAAGTACTAAAGTCTAAGTAGTAAGTACTACTAAGTACTAAGTAATAAGTTACGGCTAAGTTACTAAGTTGCTTGAATGTGCATGGTGAATTTGAAATTTGAATTTTAGAACGAGTCATTGAGTCATGATAATGATTAGTTGTAAATTCTGACATCATACATGTGCAATGTGCATTGTGCATCTTCCATCACTTCATTGAACAGGGATTCAGGAATTTGGAATGAATCATAAATATTAAATATTCAATATATATTACATAAATCAACATAATACATACTATATAATACATATTACATATGTATATACTATAATATACATCTAGGTTACTATATTTGCAAAAAAAAAAAGGAAAAAAAAAAAAAGAAACGTTTCGCAACGTTTTCGCAACGTCCAGGCCCAAACGTTGCGATGTTGCTAACGCGTTAGCAACACGTTGCCTTGGACGTTGCGAAAACGTTGCTAACAACCTTGGTCCTTGGGAAACCTTGGGTGGCACTTGATCGAGTGTTCAAGACATCGTACATGGGTGATAACAAGGTTCAAGATACTAAGGTTGAGAACATCATTCAAGACACCAAGGTTGCGAACTTTGGCTAGAGGGATACATGAGTAGATCATTAAGGACAATGATCAACTAAGAGGGGAAGAATGTAATAAAGTGATGGGTAGGAGATCAGCCTTGAATCATTTGATCTATGAGACTCTACCACGAGATGAATTGTTTTGTCCCCAACAACCTCACACTTAAAGGGCCAAGGAGGTCGCTTTAAGCTATAAGTAACTCCCACCGTCTTCATACATAGCTGATGTTGTGCCTTGGGTAGGCACTTCGTGAGAGCATTTGCATGATTCTGTGAAGTATTGACCTTGATCAAAGTGATCAGGTCATCCTCTAACACCTCTCTGATGAAGTGGTATCTCACATCAATATGCTTTATGTGAGCATGAAACATGGCATTCTTTGCCAAACATATAGCACTCTGGCTATTACATCCAAGAATAGGTGCGCACGCCGCATCCCAAACTCACTGCACAAGCGGGCCAACCAAATGGCTTCTTTGGAAGCCTATGTGACGGAAATATATTCAGCCTCTGTGGCTGAAATATATTCAGCCTCTGTAGTAGATAGTGCAACTATCCTCTGAAGTCTAGAGCACCATGAAATAGCTCCACCTGCAAGGGTGTATACATAGCCACTTGTGGACTTGCATGTGTCCACATCGCCTGCCATGTCCGAATCACAAAATCCTTTTTAACTCCAATGGACCCTTTCCATAACAAAGGCATTTACCTTTGGTCCCTTCCAAATATCTCAAGATAGATTTGACTGCCTCCCAATGAGCGCTACCAGGATTAGCCATGAACCTGCTAACAACTCCCACTGCATGAGCAATGTCTGGCTGAGTGGCAACCATAGCATACATAAGTGAACCACAAGCTGATGCATATGGAACACTCTTCATGTAATTGGCTGCATCATCATCTTTGGGACAGTCATCCTTGGAAAGCTTAACATGTGGTTGCAATGGCACTCCGAGAGGCTTAGCATCAGCCACATTAAATCTGTCCAGTACTTTGCAATGTACTTTTCTTAGGATAAATGCAAAGTATGCTGCTGCTTATCCCTTTTTATTCGCATACCAAGAATATGCTCAGCTTCCCCAAGGTCTTTCATTGAGAATGCAGAGTTCAGCTGCTGTTTTAGACCCGTCAGAGTGCTCTTTTTGTTCCCAGCCAGCAGCATATCATCTACATACAGCACAAGAATGATTGGGCTGCCTTCTTCATCCTTTTTAGTGTACAAATAGTGGTCTGCATGGCTTCTTTTGAACCCATGTTTGAGCATAAATGCATCAAACTTCTTATACCATTTTTTGGGGGACCTATGTCAGCCCATATAAGCTCCTTTTTAGCTTGCATACCAGATGCTTTTTTCCAGGAATGGCATATCCTTCTGGCTGTTTCATGTACAGCTCTTCATCTAAATCTCCATTCAAAAAAGCTGTTTTAACATCCATTTGGAATAACTCCAAATCCAAGGCAGCTGTGAGAGCAAACAACACACGTAATGTGGTCGTTTTAGCCACAAGAGAGAACCTCTCTTGGAAATCAATGCCTTTTTTTGGGCATATCCTTTAGCAACCAGCCTTGCCTTATACTTGGGTTTGCCATCAATTGTTTTGATTTTGTACACACACTTGTTGGGAATGGCCCTCCTACCTTTGGGCAACTCAATTAAATCCCAAGTATCATTCGAATGCAAGGCCTTTCTCTCTTCTTGCATGACTAACTCCCACTTCTTGTGTTCACATATCTTTGCCTCTTTCTAAGTGAGACGCTCACCCTCATCTGATAACATAATGTAATGTATAGAGGGGTCATATCTATTCATTGGCCTCTTAGGACGTGTAGATCTTCTTATCCAATGATCCACATTATCCGACAATGGAACTACATCAGGAGGTACATCAACTTCTTCATTGTTAATGGGCTGTTGTACATCATTTCCAGCTCTGTTTTTCAGCATGAATAGGTGGCTACATATGCCCATCAGGAGCGTCATTTTGCTGTGCAGCATCATCTGGCTCAATAACCACGGGCTCATTGTCATTTCCAGCCATATGTGGTGCATCCCGAGGGTTCATATCAGATTTAATTGATTGTTGTACATTCTGAAATTTGACTCTTTTATGGGCATCTTTAGAGTCACAATTGTTTTTGAGCAGCCTTGCCTAATTGAATACAACATCTTGGTTGCGTATTACCTTCTTGAGTGGAGGTAGCCAAATCTTGTAGCCCATTTCACCTTATCTCCATAACCCATGGAGATCTTTTTCATGGACTTTGCATCCAACTTGCTTCTCAATGCAGGCTTTATATGCACAAAAGCATCACAACCAAAGATGTTAGGTGCTCATATGAAGCTGGTTTGCCAGACCAAGCCTCTTCCGGAATGCCACCTTTTAAGGACATATGAGGGGATCGATTGCAAACATGAACCGCAGTTTTCAAAGCCTTCTCCCAAAATCCATGAGGGAGATTAGCTGTGGACAGCATGCATCTCACCCTCTCACATAAAGTCCTATTATACTTTTAAGCCACTCCGTTAGCTCCCTCTTAATACCAAGATTTGCACAAAATCTAATGAATTCAACACTTGTAAACTCATCCCCATTATTTGTACGTGCATTTCAGCTTTCTACTTGTTTGGATTCTCACAAATGCATGAAATTTCTTAAATGGAGCAAGCTTCATCTTTAGATTTTAACAAATATACCCAAAGCTTACCTAGAGTAGTCATCAACAAAAGAAACAAAGTAAAGAGCACCCCCCCCCCAAAAAAAAAAGATTTTATGGTCATGCTACAAACATCCATTGGGGCTAATCGAAAGTGAAACAACTAATGTTTCCCATGAATCAGGTGAGGTCATCAATAAGAAGATGGCCTTAAGCTTATCATCAAATGCAGGTAATCCAAAGTCCTGCAGTTATGAAAGTTTACCTGTAAAAGAAGATAAGTGCTTAGCTTCACTTTTTGACTCATCAAGTTGCATACACACTAGCTTACGTATAAGATGCACTTGATTTACAGGGGTATTTTCATAAGTGGCTTTCAGCTTCTCCCATAGCTCAAAAGCAGATGTAAGACCTTTTAAATCCACTAAGATTTCATTTGATACAGCCATCTTGATGTAAGTGATTGCCTTCTTGTTTAGGTTCATCCATGCTGCATCTGTCATATCTTCAGGTTTGTCTTCTTCAATAGCACCTTCACAATCTATAAGAAAGAGGATGCCCAACATTCTCTCTGTCCACAAATCAAAACTGCTACCTTCAAATTTTCTTGATCTCAAACAAGCTTTTGACATCAGAGGAGGTAGAAGCCATGTTGCACACTAAGAGCTTCAAAATTTCACCAAAAAAAGTATTTACTTCACGAGACTCTAGTTGAGAAATGAAGCCCTAAAATTGTTCAAAACTTGCAAAAAATCAAATATTGATATTTTGCAAAAAATTTCAGAAAATTCCAACAAGCGGTAATTGCATCAGAAACAACAAATTTGTTGGTTTTCAACCACAAAAGGCATGCATAGATGCAAAACAGAGTCAATGGGTGTTTGTTTTCACAAAAGCTCCAATTTTTGCTGCAATATGACCTGTAAAATTAGAGAAATGACCTGTTGTAATAAGTTTCCAGCAAATATGCACTTCCTCAATCTTTGTACATGTCCTCTTACTTGAAATGAGAAAGAATTTCTGCAACAAAAGACCTATAGATGAAAAATATCAGCAATGTGGATGCAGACTTGTGGGGATACAAAAAGAACAATAGAAGAGATTCTTTTCGATGAAACTCTCCCAAAAACTCAAAATTTGCTTCAGCTTTACTTCGGACTGAAGTAATCCTCCAAAAACAGCACTTCTATCTTGAAAAAAGAAGGTTTTTCGCAATGAAATTCTCTCAAATGCAAGAAAAAGCCTTCAGCTTAACGTATGCTGAAGTAGAAAAGCTCAAAGCTCTGATACCAGTCGAGTTGCTCCAAATGCGGAGAGCTACATCGTTATGTGCTCGGTTGCTCCAAATGCCAAGGAAGTGGGCTCCAGCGTGAGGAGAGAGAAAGTAGAGAGAGAAACTCGGAGAAGAAGGAGAACCTGAAGTTGAAGAAGTCCCAATCAAGTTATGAGAGATTTGGGACCAAATCTTATTGATAAGTGACTTTTAAGTCATTTGGGCATGCTCACACATGGCCAATGACCAAAAGTCATAAAAATAATGTAAATGCTTATAACTCTCCAATTTGAGGTAAAAAAATATAACAAAGATAAGCTTGGAGAGCTTTCACATGGAAGGATCAAAATATAGAAAAGGAGAGTCGCTAGGGCCTTTATCCCGAACACAAACACATCTTCTTTTGATTTGTTTCTTTCCATTTCGATACCCTTGGATGTCATGCCATGTTCACAATCGCTTTCAGGTCTTGTGGAGATGGGATTCATATCATGGTGTACTATTCCGTGCAGTTCAGAAAAAGAAGAGCATTGAATTTTATATTAGGTAAAATTTGGATCACTTGTTGCAATTCAGTTGGTTGTTTAGTCCATGCAGAATTTTGCCTACTGTGTTGTTTCTGACCACTTTTGTGATTTCCTTCGCATAATTTGTTCAGATAAAATTAGTTGAAATACTTGAAAGTTAATGCTATTGCATTTTCAGCGGTGTGAGAATCAGGCACTTGTTTTGTAGATGCAATAATTTGTTTCTTTGCATTCTGAGCAGGTGTCATCTGGAGGAGCTGTGAAGAGAAGTAAACTCAGTGTTTTTCAGGAGGAAAGTGATGGAGATGCATGAGGGATGTATTCGAGCCATGATGACATACAGTTTTGAAGGTTATCTACAAAGCAAGCCCACAATCTTCTGGCTGCTTGACAGTTGAAAGGATCTGGCCCTGGTCATTTGTACAGTTGCCAGGGTCGTCTTCCAGGCTCATATGTATACCATGAAATTTGCATTTTGCAGCTTGTATAATGCTCTCTGTGATTGTCAACGAAGCTTTAACACCATAGCATTATTGCACTGTGGCCTGGCCAGAAGGTTATTCCCCTAAGATATCTGTTGACATTGAGCTAAGAGTTCGAATCCTACTATCTCTTCATTGGCCAATTATTTTATGATTTCTCAGGGTAAGCTTTCCAGAAGATGAAGCTGTAACAATTGGCAGTACTGTCCTTTTAGTTGAAGCTTCTTATTACATTGCGAGCTTGTTCTCTGCTGTCTTTTCTCATATTTATTTGGAATTTTCAGTAGATATGGTGCTACGGACCTATGTAGAGGCAGTGTCAAGTTTTGTATGGATTGTATTTTTCTGTCTATTATAATTTTAAGGTTGGAGCTGCGTAATGTTCTGTATGTAGATTTCTTTTTTATGACCCTCCTCCCCCCTTCCTTTTCTTCCTTCTTTTTCACCACCCTTTTTTTCCCTTTCCCTTTTTTTTAAAAAACTTTCCTTTTTCCTTCTTTCCTCCTGTTCCCTCCTCTCCTCCTATCATACCCTCTCTCCACCTTCTTCACTCCTTTCTCTCTTCCCCCCTCGTTTTTTTATTTTCTTTTGTTTGTGCCGAGAACTATTTCACAAATGCTTTAATAAGACATCACTAGAATTGGCATGTGTCCACGGAACTCCCATACCCCTAAAATTAAGGGATAATCTGCCAAAAGCTTTGGACAGGTGTTGAAGATTTCTTCCAGACCTAAGGCTTGTATAGCAGCAGTTTGACATAGGTTCAGAGAACATGCTTGCCCTTGACCCGTCTCCCCAACCCCCTCTGCAAAACCAGAGAATATGGAATATAATAGAGCTCTGTAAAGAAGAAAACAATAGTGATAAAAATATTTATCCAATTGATTAAATGAAAAAATGAAGCACAATTGATTCAGAGCTGTAGTTTCAGCTATTTGGGTAATCACTAGATTTGCAACATATCAAATGTTTGAAAGCTTGTGTGACTGTTTCCAAATGAACAGAGCACTACTAGAGCTGAAGCTGGGCTACCCCCCCTTTCTTCCCAAAGAGAAAAAAGGAAACGGAGAAAAAGAAAAGAAAAAAAAACCAGTGATTATATTCTCGTCAAGATAGCATTAAGTTTAACATTTGATTGGGTTCATTTTTAAATCCACACTTAGTGCAAAATTCTAACATATCGACAGAAATTTTTCAGCAAATTCAATCTTGTGCAAAATTCTAACATATCGACAGAAATTTTTCAGCAAATTCAATATTCTGTAATGCTCCATCTAGATATGAATTCTGGATTAACGAGATCACTCTAGTTGTTTTTGCTAGTTTTTGTTTGATTATTGTTGTTGTTGATTATATTGATATTATTATTATTATTACATTTTTTTTACTATCATTTTCCATGTTGAACTATTGTTGTAACAGTTGATTGGGTCATTAGATGTAGTCTTTCTTACTTAAGAAACCAGGTCTTCTCACTTTCTACCAATTACTTGCCTATCTACAAAATCTCTACCTTGTCTAGCATGCAATGTTCAAGAAAATGTGGAAATTTTGGCCTTTTTTGACCTTTTCTTAAACCTTTCTGTTAACAGTGGCCCCAACGTAATTAACTCTCAGATCTTGGTATTGATGGTAGCGGCTAATAGTTAGAATCGGCATTTCCCCTTTCTACTTTGTGCAGTGTTATGGATGAACAGTAAATTATTCTTAATTGTTTATTATTATTATTATTATTATTATTAGTTTTAGTTTTAAAAAACTTGATCGTAGAGAGTACTGGATTCTATTCAGCTCAAGTGTTGTGATAAATATATTATGACAACTATTTTTTCTTTTGATTTTATCTATAATTGAGTCATGTTCCTGGGTAGAACTACTATGTGCTATTGGACATTAAGCTAGAAGTTTATAATTTGGTAATATTTTGATTTGATATCTATGTATCTACATATCTTGATTGGTGTCCACAAGTAAATAGACTTTTTTTGAGTGTACACATGTGAAAACCTTTGTTCATTTCCACATATTAGTTGTTTTTCACATGTGAAAACCTTTGTTGATTTCGACATATACCTTGGTTGGGGTCTTATGATTTTGGTCAGTGTGAAGAAGTTGGCTCTTTTCCATATATGTATATGCTTTGGCTTGTGTCCATAATCTTTTTATGATTGTGTATACACTATATATAGACTTTGATTGATGCCCAGACAAGCTAAGACTTTGGTGGTGTTTAAAGATGTGCAAATTTCAGTAAATATACATAAATTTGTTAGCCTTATATGTGTAAACCTTGGTTTGTTCCCTCATACCTTGTTGGTTGGTAGTATGTACATGTATACATTGGATGGTGTTCATAAGTTGATTTGAATCATATCTAGACCTTAGTTAGTTGTTTTTGGTGTACAAAATAGTACAAGCTATAGTTTGCAAGAAATTTTTTCCTTTTATTGAGCATAATTCTTCTTTTGATAAAAAATTACATTTGATGTAAGATTTTTCATCTTGTACACTACCATGGTATTCTAGGACATTTTAATTTTTTATTGGCCTTTATGCACACCCATTGTGAGGAAGCAAACCAAGGGTTAAATTCTTCACATAGTCAACCATATCCTTCTTCATCGTGGTTCAGTATAACCCATCGCTCTTCAGATTTTGTAAAGTTTGCATATGAGAATAATGTAAGCCTAGGGTGCTCTTGTGGGCGTTGTCAATCAAGAGTTAAGTCTCACTTTCTTGTTTTGATGATATATACAATCTTGATTGATTTGAAAATTATGCACTTCTTAATTCTTCTTATGTTACTCTCGAACATATTTGTGGCTAGATCCATAGGTGAGGGTAGAAACAAAGGTTCTGTCTACTTAGAAATTACTTCCACATTGAATAGGTAAGCATCTTGAATGTCATCATTGATGCCAACTTCCCCATTGGAAAATTGTGAGAGGTGACCTACTTTGATGTGTGTCTTCCCCTTCTTTACCACTATTTCAAAGTCATACTCCATCAAGAACAAGAAACATCTCACCAATCTTCCGACTCCATATCATTTATTTACCAAGTACAAGAGTTCTTAGTGGTCTACAAATATTATAAACTTGTTGGATAACAAGTAGTGTCACCCTTTCTTCACTACATAGACCATGCAAAGACCTTCTCTCTATTTATTCATGTAATTACTTTCCACACTATTCAAGTGCCTGCTTGCATATGTTAATAGGGAAATCCATTTTACCATGATTCATATGTTTGGCTAAGGTACATTCTATATTCTAATTTGGAGCATCTACATGTATATATAATGATTTATTCTAATTAAAAACCTTAAGTTAGGTGCTTACATCAATCATCACTTAAGATCCTAAAAGGATTTTTCACATTCATAACTCCACTCAAAGTGGTTTATGAGAGTAATCTCCTCTTCATTTATTGATATGCCATGTTTAGAGATTGTGTGCAAAGATCTTGTCCACCATGAAAATAAACTTGTTAGGATTCAAGCACATTTTTGTATAGTCTATATTTCTCAAAGCTTCTGTTGGAGTTCAAAGTCTATGGAAGCACGCGAACAACACAAGGAAGAAGAAGCAGCTTGGAGCACAACACACAATACTAAATGTATTACCACTAGAATGTACAAAGATCAGTAGCTCATTAGGGCTATAGGCGTATATATAAGACGAGGAAAAAAACCTCCCAAAGAGGGAAAAAAGTGCCCCGACGATCTTAGTGTGTACACCACATCACTACCTAAATTTATCAACAAATCCCCCCTAGGAGTGATGCAGTGAGCTATGTGGAATCAATCCACAAAAGGAAGAAAGCCCAAAGCTTTGCGGAAAGCTTCAAGCCTCCCCCTAGGTAGAGCCTTTGTGAAAGGGTCTGCAATGTTCTACTACGTGGGCACATATGCCAAGCTGATCTCTCCACCGGAGAACCTCTCCCTGACATAATGATAATGCACCTCAGTGTGCTTAGTGCGAGCATGGAACACAGGGTTCCTCGCAACTCCCAATGTGCTCTGACTGTCAATGAAGATGGTGGTGGCAGAAGATTGACCAACACCCAAATCAGCCATAAGGCATCTGAGCCACTCACACTCAACAGTCGCTGTGAAAGCTTCCCCATACTCAGCCTCACAACTAGAAGTGGCCACAGTAGGCTGCTTCTTGCTCAACCAAGATATACATGAGCTACCAAGCATGAAGCAAAAGCCACTAGTGGAGTGTCATAGCAACGAGCCCCATCAAAGTCATAAAAAGCATGTAAATCTGGCGATAGTGATCCCCCCTTGGGATAAAACAATCCAAGTAGCCGGGTACCACTCAAGTAGTGAAAGATGCTCTTAAGCATCTGCCAATGCTTGACACTTGGGCAATGTTTAAACTTGCTCATCTGTGAGACAACAAATTGAATATCCAACCAAGTAATGCATAAGAAAATCAAGCATCCAATAGCCTGCTGATAGAGAACAATATCAAATGAATCTCCAGCATCATGAAGACTCAATCCTAAACCTATCTCCATAGGAGTGGCAATAGGTTTACAGTCTTCAATGCAAAAATGCTGTAATAATGTGTCAATATATTTCGTTTGACACAAATCCATTCCACCATCAACTTGCATAAACTGAATCCCCAAATAATGATGTGAATGCCCCAGATCAAATATCTCAAATAAGGCATGCAAATCAGTCTTAAAATAAGCAATATGATTTTCATGAGGACCAGTGAGCAGCATGTCATCAACATACACAACAATGATCATGATGATCTACAAGTGCACAGATGCTACGAACAGTAGTCATTGGGCAAGTAGGTGCAAAGGTCTCATCAATATCAATCTCTCTTTCTTGCGCATAACCCTTTGCAACAAGCCTAGCCTTATACCTCTCAACTATTCCATCAAGTTTACACTTCAGCTTGTATACCCCACTTAGTGCCAATGGCCTTCTTGCTAGGAGGCAAGTCACATAAAGACCAGGTACCATTTTTCATGATAACATCATATTCAGATTGCATTGCAACCATGCATTGTTCAAAATTTTGTGCTTCATCAAACGAAACAAGCTCAATCTCATCACAGGGACTAGAGGCAGCCATAGCATAGCAATCTAATGCAAAAGAGGCACTATGAGAGCCTCAACAAGTATGGTATGATAGAGATGCATCTAATTTGCTGTCACACAAAGTCTGCACTTGCCATTTTTGCTAAATTTTTGCCTCCTCAATATCAACTCTCTCATCAACAAATGCATCATGCAAATCTGCATCAGAAATGGAATGATCTACATCATCACATGAAACTTGTAAAGGTTGAGAAGTTGGCTCAATAGGACTAGCACTAGATTGTCCACGTGTAAAAAGAGGCAGCAAAGTATCATACATGTCTTTGGAGCTAACAAATATCTCCTTCGTACATGAAAGTAAATGTTGAATAGCATCTTCCACAAAAACAACATCATGGCTAACCAAAATGCGTTTAGTCTATGGATGATATAGAGGATAGCCTTTGCTTTTAGAACTATACCCACAAAAATATGTTTTACTGCTTTATCATCAAATTTCTTGCGATGTTGTTCAGGAACTAATGCATATGCCAAACAACCAAAAACATGAAGATGAGCAACACATGGATTTCAACCATGCCAAGCCTCATATGGAGTGATAGATTGTAGTGCTTTAGTGGGACACCTGTTAAGTACATATGTTGCACACATGACAACCTCAAGCCAGAAATTATGTGGCAAAGCCTGAGTCTTGACCATACATCTTTCCATCTCCATGAGTGACCTGTTCTTTGGTTCAACAACTCTATTCTATTGAGGTGTATATGGCAATGTACATTGATGTTTTATCCCACGTTCAACAAGAAATGAATTAAAGTCAGAAGACATATATTCCTCCCCTCTTTCAGAACAGAGGGTGCCCATTTTACATGTTGATAGATTTTCAACCAAAAAACAAAAACAGTTTGAAGCACATAAACACTTGGGACTTTGATTTCAATGGATATACCCATGCATGCCTAGAAAAGTATCTATGAAAGTCACGAAGTAAACATAGTTTCCAAAAGAGGGTGTCTCCATAGGACCACAGATATCACTGCGAAGAAGCTGCAATCTCTGAGTAGCTCAAAATGAACCATCTTTTGGAAAGGAGGAACATTGCATTTTTCCCGAAATACAGCCTTCACAAACATGTTTACTGGGTGCCTTAAGTTTGGGCAACGAGGACACCATATCAGATTTCTATAGGTGTAGCAAACTAGCAAAATTTAGATGACCAAAGCGTGCATGCCAAAGCTTTGCATCTGATATAGCCTGGGAAGCATGTACTGCACATGCTAAATCATCCACAAATGTTTCATAGTCTATGAGCTTATACAACCCATGACATAAAATGGTAGAAGCAATAATCATGTCGCCATTTGACAAATCATAAACTGTACATATGTCATCAATAAATTTCACAATCAAGACAATCTTGGCTAATGCAAAAACTGATAACAGATTTTTCTCGATTTCAGCACAAATAAAGCATCTGACAATGTAAAAGAACTGCCATCAACATAAGTCAGAATGATCTTACCAACTCCCTTAATAGGATAAGAGGAGTTGTTGGCACATGTGATAGTATTCCCTGTAGAGGCAGGCTCAAGTGAAGTGAAGAAACTCCATTGTGAGGTAATATGTTTGGTTGCCCCACTTTCAAAGTACCAAACATTTGAGTCTACTGTAGACATACATTGTTCATGTGAAGATGGGTCAAAACAGCAAACAATAGTAAATGCCCATTCTTCATTCTACACAAGATTAGCAGACTCTGTTTTTGGTGTAGAGGCCTCTGCAACAACCATTCCAACCTCTTTTTTCTTTGCCTCTTTTGTAGCCAGTTTTGGATAGTTCTTTATGATATGATCGTTTCCGTCATAGTACTTACAAAAGAATTTCTGCTTTTTTGATTTCTTCTCATCTTTGTCTTCCTTCTTCGAATGTGAAGCATTTGCACATTTCTGTTTACTAGTAGATGAGCTCCATTTACCTTTGCCCTTTTGACTATCTAGGAAAGCTTGATCTGCAACACACATAATGGAGCTGTTCTACCTAGACTGATCTTCCTACAACAGAACAGAGACTAACTCCTCAAATGTCATATATATATATATATGGCTTTTAGTAGCGGTTTTTGTATCTCCATTAGCAGGACTTTATGCCATATCAGAGTGTGGTTTCAAGGCACACATATCTACCAGTAAGTCCATTGTACTTTACAATCAAATACATTTATACTCATGATCATTTGTGTCCATATCTCAATGTCAAAATAGAAAGTTTTCTCATGTTGACTATTGGTCAAACTAGTCTGTCGATATTCAATCTTTTGAGAGTGATCTTCCAAGGTACATAGGGTGTCTGATACATTCATTGGGAAGCTAAAAGGGTCCACTTCATGTCTTTGGAGTTTATTTGGCTGGTGTAGTGCAAAGTTTTTGCAACACCACCATCTTCTCCAAGTACAAATCCATCTCTTCACAGTGGTGTTAGAGCAAGGTTGGACAACATGGCAGATGGATTTCCTTCATCAGTTGACAAATTGGATAGAGGTAACTACTCAGATTGGTCATTAAGGATGGAAGCTTATCTTCAAGGCAAGAATTGTTTGGCTGTTGGAATGTAATTGTAATTATTGGAAAATGTAATTGGAAAGGACACACATTGAAAAGTTGTATCATAACACTTGTAACTTCGTGATAAGGAAAAAGTGTGGAAGTAGATGCACAAGAGAGCAAGACGCCAGAATGTGGGTCTGTGCGGTGCGCCTGTGGGTCGTTTTCAACACAAGTTTTACTTAAACTAGTGTGTTGATCTCTTACTATTCTGAGTATTAAGTCATTTCGGTGACCTTGTCTATGTAATACTTTGTTGATGAGGATATAATTTTAATTGTGGTTGCACGTTAATCATTGGTGGAGAAACAATGTTATTGCTGCATTAATAATTTTTCATAATTTTACCGTAGTGACATGTTCCGTATGCTGTTAGAAAGTTTGGTGGTGAAATTGTTAATTATAAGTTTGCTGGTGGATAGTCAGAGTAAAGTGATGAATAATCCTGCACAGTGAATGTTTTTTCTGGGAAAATAATCATAGGGCCTCTGTAATACAGATCCCTGACCATCCCAAGAACCTAGTAGTTGATTTATTCTGGATAGCCATTAACACTGGTGCTGTCACCACCAAGATGCCATTTTTGTGGAGAAATTGGACATATCCGTAGATATTGTAAAGAAGCATCTGAATATGATAAGCAAAGAAAAGAAGGACAACATCCAATGGCAAATATGATATACATTTTAGCGGTACATACACAAGCGGCGGCAGTTCAAACACGTTCTGGTAAGAAGTTGCACCCAGTTGCTGAGATTTTTGAACCAAGAATTCAAGAACAACAGTGGATGTTTACTAAAGCAAGCACGTGGGCAAGTCAAGAACCAACTGTCTTTCTCAACTCGGTACCAGTGGTCCAAGAGCTAGTACAGAATACTCTACCGAAAGGGATGGACGCGGTCCAATTACCGTCATAGGACACACCAAACTTGATATCGGGTATGCTGAATTTTGATTCTATGTGGAATATTTTATCAAAAGCATCTATTACGATCCCGTTGGGGCAACTTTTATCATTGGTCCCTAGTATTCGACAACAATTTAAGCAACAAATTAGTCCAGTATCTTCGTGCACACCTTCTACGACAACCATCAGCTCGGAAATTGATTCTACGGTGGATCATGCTGTTCTTTTAATCACAGTATGGTATAAAAACCACAAAATTTCACAAGTATTAATTGATGGAGGCTCAGGGGTTAATATTGCTACAATTGCACTCTGTAAGAAGTTAGGATGGACTTAGATTGAACTCGTCCAGTTCTTTGTAAGAATGGCTGATCAATATCAGGTACATCTAGTGAGTTTGGTGCGTGATATACCCATTATTCTACAGGGGGCAATGTTTAAAATGACTTTTGTTGTCTTGGAATTACCCGAATCAAGCCTCGATTAAAACTTATTATTTGGAAGGCCCTGATTGAAGCAAGCAAAAGTATTATAGGATTGATCTGCACATGAGCTTATTTTTAAAAGCAATCATCGGAAATATGTTGTACCCTTGGATGACATGAGGCCTTGCAATTTTCATGCATGACCTTACGTGGCAGAACCCATGCATATGTTGGATGGTGTTTCAGATGACGAAGAAGAAGCTTTTTTAAATGCTAACCATGATTTTTTAGCACTGGGTACAATTGATTTACAAGCCATAATGGATAATTGGATTCCGACCGCTTGGACGGTAGTCCCTCTCACTGACGAAGTGGAACCAATTATGGATCAGGTTTTGGATGCCACTGATCTTCAACACTTACTCCCACCACCCGAGGATATTTCCATGCCCTAATAGTTTTATGTACCGGAAGATCAACTAATCATTTGCAATTTGGGTGACGAGGGTAGCCTGTGTCCGATCAAGATTAAGGCTGGATTACCTGGACATTTTCAAGACAATTTACTACGGTTACTGAAGGAGTTTGCTAATGTATTTTCTTGGGACTATCGCGATATGAAGGGATTGGATCCTCGCATCTACCAACACCGTGTGATGCTAAAACCAGACGCTCAACCAATTAAAGAATAGAGTTACCAGATGAATCCCAATTATGCTGCGCAAGTGAAAGCTGAACTGGATCGGCTGTTGAAAGTAGGTTTCATTGTTCCCATTGAGCACACCAAATGGATCTCTCCTATTGTCATCGTCCCAAAGAAAAACAAACAATTGCGAATTTGTGTGGATTACCGGACACTAAATGCAGCGACGATACCCGATCCCTTTCCACTCCCTTTCTTGGATACTATGCTAGATGATGTTGCAGGACGAGAAATGTACTCTTTTTTGGATGGTTATAGTGGCTATAATCAGGTACGAATGGCTAAAATGGATATTCCCAAGACCGTGTTTATTACGAATTGGGGAGTATACGCTTGCACGGTGATGTGGTTTGGTTTACGCAATGCTCTAAGCACCTTTTAGCAATGCATGCAGGAAATCTTTTCTCCCTACTTAACTACATTTATGCGTGTGTATTTGGATGATTTTTCCTTATCTGATGATACATCGGCTCACCTTTACCACCTCAGATGCTGCTTTTCCAAGTGTCGGGAGTTCTATCTTTGTTTTGCTGATATATTTAGGTAGTGATGTGTTTGAACACACTAGGACCGCTGGGGCACTTTTTTCCCTCTTTAGGAGGTTTTTTTCCCCCGACTTGTATATACGCCTATTGCCCTAATGGGCTACTCATCTTTGTACATTCTCTGGTAATACATTCAGTATTGTGTGTTTTTGCTCCAAGCTTCTTCTTCTTCCTTGTGCTGTTCGCGTGCTTCCGCAAACATCTATCTCCAACAATTGGTATCAGAGCAGGTCGTCGCTTCATCTAGGGCGCCGTCAACACTCCTCCGTTTGCAGTCTCAGAATTGCACGAATTTTGGTGAGTATACTCAGTGTGTTTCCGAGATCAACACAACTTCGCTATGTGGTGCCGAAATCGCGATCTGAGCTTGTTTCAGCCTTCGAACGCACTATCACAGCGCTTGTGCAGGCTATTTTGTCTTTTTGTGCCAAAGGTATATACCAGTTTCTGTTCGCCAGTTTAAGCGTCTCAAAGTCTGCTACAGGTCTAGCAGAACTCGTCTAAGCAGTTCTGTTCAACTTTTTGAGATACAGTCAATTTTTTGCATCAAGGTATTTTAGTCACCGGCCATGGCTGAAAGCAGTGATGTATTCCGTATGTTGGCTATTGAGGATAAGTTGGATGGTACCAACTCCCCATTATGGGCTTATATGATGCGACATGTTTTGGTTGCAAAAGGATTGTGGAACATTGTGTAGGGTGTTGAAAGACGTCTTGTTACACCTGTAACTACAGGTACTGCAAATACAGGTGCTGGAGCTGATGAAGATGGTGTCGAAGATGATATTCCGCAGATTCTTGTTCGTGCTGTTGTTTTTGTTGCACCTATTGCAGAGCAAATTCGTTGGGATGGCAGAGATGCCCAGGCACATGCAGTGATAGCTTTGTTTGTCAAACGTGCCCTTATTCCTCATATTCGCTCTTGCAGAATAGCTAGGGATGCTTGGGATACACTTACCACATTGTACCAAGCTAGGAATGAGGCTCGTGTTGCTTACCTCCGAAAACAGTTGGAGAGTGAGCACATGAATGAAGGTGATTCTATGGACAATTTCCTAACAAAGATCCAAGATTTGAAGGAACAGTTGATTTCTGCTAATGAGGTTATACCAGATAGCTCACTTGTGCAGACCGTTCTGAATGGTCTTCCTGATTCATATCAGAGTTTTGCTTCTACTCTTTGGTTGATGATGAAAGGCAATCCGAATGCCTTATCATTTGAGGAGTTAGTCTCTGTTCTGTTGCAGGAAGATCAGTCCAGGCAAAACAGGTCCATTATGCGTGTTGCAGATCAAGCTTTCCTGGCTAGTCAGAAGGGTAAAGGAAAATGGAGCTCTTCTACTAGTAAGCAAAAATATGCAAATGCTGCACATTCGAAGAACCAGGATAAATATGAGAAGAAATCACAAAAGCAGAAATTGTTTTGCAAGTACTATAAAGGGAATGATCATATCATAAAGAACTATCCAAAACTGGCTGCAAAAGAGGCAAAGAAAAAGGAGGCTGGAATGGTTGTTGCAGAAGCCTCTACACCAAAAACAGAGTCTGCTAATCTTGTGCAAGAAGAAGAATGGGCGTTTACTACTGTTTGCAGTTTTGACCCATCTTCTCATGAACAGTGCATGTCTGCAGTGGACTCAGATGTTTGGTACTTTGACAGTGGGGCGACCAAACATATTACCTCATAGCGCAGCTTCTTCTCTTCACTCGAGCCTACCCCTACAGGGAATACTATCACATGCGCCAACAACTCCTCTTATCCTGTTATGGGAGTTGGTAAGATCATTCTGACTACTGCTGATGGTAGTTCTTTCACCTTGTCAGATGCTTTATTTGTGCCAGGCATCAAGAAGAATCTGTTATCAGTTTCTGCATTAGCCAAGATTGGCTTGGTTGTGAAATTCGTTGATGATAGATGTACAGTTCATGATCTGTCAAATGGCGATGTGATTATTGCTTCTGGCATTTTGTGTCGTGGGCTGTATAAGCTCATAGACTATGAAAGACCTGTGAATGATTCGGCATGTGGAGTTCATGATTCTCAGGCTATGTCAGATGCAAAGCTTTGGCATGCACGCTTTGGTCATCTGAATTTTGCTAGTTTGCTATGCCTGCAGAAATCTGATATGGTGTCTTCTTTGCCCAAGCTCGAGGCACCTGGAAAACATGTATGTGAAGGCTGTATTTTGGGCAAAATGCATCGTTCCTCCTTTCCAAAAGATGGTTCAGTTCGGGCTACACAGAAATTGCAGCTTGTACATAGTGATGTCTGTGGTCCTATGCAGACACCCTCTTTTGGGAATTACCTTTACTTCGTGACTTTCATTGATGATTTTTCCAGGCATGCATGGGTATATCCACTCAAAGCAAAGTCCGAAGTATTCATGTGCTTTAAACAATTTTTGGTTCTGGCTGAAAATCTGTCATTATGTAAAATGGGCACCCTCCGTTCTGATCGAGGGGGGGAATATATGTCTTCTGATTTTAATGCATTTCTGGCTGAACGTGGGATAAAACTCCAGTGTACAGTGCCGTATACACCTCAACAGAATGGAGTTGCTGAACGAAAGAACAGGTCACTCATGGAGATGGCGAGGTGCATGGTCAAGAGTCAGGCTTTACCACATAGTTTCTGGCTTGAGGCTGTCATGTGTGCAACATATGTACTGAACAGGTGTCCCACTAAAGTGCTGCAGTCTATCACTCCATATGAGGCTTGGCATGGCCGCAAGCCATCTGTTGCTCATCTGCGTGTTTTTGGTTGTTTGGCATATGCATTAGTGCCTGAACAACATCGCAAAAAACTGGATGATAAGGCAGTAAAATGTATTTTTGTTGGGTGGAGTTCTGAAAGTAAAGGCTATCGTCTGTATCATCCACAGTCTAAACACATTCTGGTTAGCCGTGATGTTGTCTTTGTGGAAGATGCTATTCAGCCATTGCTTTCATGTACTAAGGAGACATCTGTTAGCTCCAAAGACATGTATGATACGTTGATGCCTCTTTTTACATGTGGACAGTCTAGTGTTGGTCCTAATGAGGCAACTTCTCAGCCTTTGCAGGTTTCATATGATGATGCAGATCATTCTAGTTCTGATGCAGATTTACATGATGCACTTGTTGATGAGAGAGCTGATATTAAGCAGGCAAAAACTATGCCAAAATGGCTGGTGCAGACTTTGCGTGACAGCAAATTAGATGCACCTTTGTCATATCGTACTCGTTCAGGCTCTCATAGCACCTCCTTTGCATAAGATTGCTATGCTATGGTTGTGTCTAGTCTCTATGATGAGAATGAGCCTGTTTCTTTTGATGAAGCACAAAATTCAGAAAATTGGATGGCTGCCATGCAATCTGAATATGATGCTATAATGAAGAATGGTACATGGTCTTCATGTGACTTGCCTCCTGGCAAGAAGGCCATTGGTACTAAATGGGTATACAAGCTGAAGCGTAACCTGATGGTACAGTTGATAGGTATAAGGCTAGGCTTGTTGCAAAGGGTTATGCGCAGGAAAGAGGCATTGATTTTGATGAGACCTTTGCACCTACATGCCGTATGACTACTGTTCGGAGCATTTGTGCACTTGCAGCCCATCATGGTTGGAATGTACATCAGTTGGACATTAAAACAACATTTCTGAATGGTGACTTGCATGAAGAAGTGTATGTTTTTCAGCCCCGTGGCTTTGTGCAAAAAGGGCATGAAAATCAGGTGTGCAGGTTAAAGAAGGCATTATATGGTTTAAAGCAAGCACCACGTGCTTGGTATGAGAAGATACATGCCTATCTAGTTGCACATGGTTTTGTGAACAGTCCAACTGAAAGCACCTTATATGTTAAGCGTGCTAATGATGTGCTTCTAATCATTGTTGTCTATGTTGATGACATGCTGCTCACTGGTCCTATTGAGAAGCATATTGCTGATTTCAAGGCTGATTTGCATGCCTCATTTGAGATGTTTGATTTGGGGCATTTGCATCACTATTTGGGCATTCCATTTATGCAAGTTGATGGTGGAATGGCTTTGTGTCAAACAAAATATTATACATTATTGCAGGGTTTTGGCCTTGAAGACTGTAAGGCTAATTCCACTCTAGATTTAGGATTGAGTCTTCATGATGCTGGAGATGCATTTGATGCTGTTCTCTATCAGCAGGCTATTGGATGCTTGATTTACTTATGCATTACTCGACCAGATATTCAGTTTGCTGTCTCACAGATGAGCAGGTTTATGCATTGCCCAGGAGTCATGCATTGGAAGGAGGTTAAGCACATCTTTCGCTACTTGAGTGGTAGTCGGCTACTTGGGTTGTTTTATCCCAAGGGGGGATCACTATCGCCAGATTTGCATGCTTTTTCTGACTCAGATTGGGCTGGTGGTATGACACTCGTGTGTCCACCAGTGGTTTTTGCTTCATGCTTGGTAGCTCATGTATATCTTGGTTGAGCAAGAAGCAGCCTATTGTGGCCACTTCTAGTTGTGAGGCTGAGTATAGGGCAGCTTTCACAGCGACTGTTGAGTGTGTGTGGCTCAGATGCCTTATGGCTGATTTGGGTGTTGGCCAGTCTTCTGCCACCACCATCTTCACTGACAGTCAGAGCGCATTGGCAGTTGCGAGGAACCCTGTGTTCCATGCTCGCACTAAGCACATTGAGGTGCATTATCACTATATTAGGGAGAGGTTCTCTGCTCGGGAGATCATCTTGGCATATGTGCCCACGCAGGAGAACATTGCAGACCTTTTCATGAAGGCTCTGCCTAGGGAGAAGTTTGAAGCTTTCCACAAAGCTTTGGGCTTACTTCCTTTTGTGGAGTGATTTCCACATAGCTTGGCGCTTCCTTGTACATGAGTGCCAACTACTTGTTCACCGCATCACTCCCAGGGGGGGATTTGTTGATATATTTAGGTAGTGATGTGTGTGAACACACTAGGACCGCCGGGGCACTTTTTTCCCTCTTTAGGAGGTTTTTTTCCCCCGGCTTGTATATACGCCTATTGCCCTAATGGGCTACTCATCTTTGTACATTCTCTGGTAATACATTCAGTATTATGTGTTTGTGCTCCAAGCTTCTTCTTCTTCCTTATGCTGTTCGCATGCTTCCACAGACATCTATCTCCAACATGTTTTAATCCCAACAAATCTGTCTTTTCAGTTTCTTGTGGCAAGCTACTCGAGGATGTTATTTCACAACAGCGAATTCAAGTGGACCCTGATAAAGTTTGTGCGGTGTTGAATGCACCCCCTCCTGCGACACCAAAGGAAGTTATGAGATTCCTTGGTCAAATACGGTGCCATGGTCGACATCTCCGGTGGCTCGCTCATGTGGCTATACTGCTTAATCATTTGATTACTAGTAACCCTCGACAATTTGTGTGGATGCAGGGATGTCAACTGGCTTTTGATCGATTAAAAACTCTTCTTACACAGGCTCCTATTTTACAAGCTGCTAATTGGCAACTTCCTTTCCATGTTTTCGTGGATGCTTCTAATATTGCAATTGGTAGTGTGTTAATGTTGCAACATGACAAGTGGTTTCATCCCGTTTATTATGCGAGTCGACAACTAGTAGTTGCTGAACGTAATTATTTTATTGAATGAGAATGCCTTGGTCTAGTCTATCCGGTGAAAAAATTCCGGCACTATCTGTTGGGTTGCAAATTTACCTTCCATGTGGATCATGTGGCCTTTGTTTATCTTGTACGATAACAACATTTAGGTGGCTGATTAGCTCGATCAGTGTTGCTGCTTCAAGAATTTGATTACGATGTTGTGCATCACCCTGGATTAGCACATGTTCTTGCAGATTTCCATTCTTGATTGGATTCCAGTGAGCCTCCCGGTGGCATTGATGATACCACTCTGGCCATCTATGTGACTGATTCAGTTCAGGATGATTCCCAGGTGTTACCTGTCTCACCTTCATATTATGATACCCTCATGATTTTTCTAAACAATGGATGTCCTCCAAATACTACTTCAATGTCAACTCACCATAAATTGGCTATGTATAGTCACTGATTTTGCATCATTGTGGGACAATTGTATTATATGGATCCATCTGGTGCGCTCTTACGATGTATTCCTCCACATGAAGTTTCTTCGGTAATCGCAATGGCTCATTCCACTCCTTTTGGTGGGCATTTTTCAGTAGACCTTATGTACTGGAAAATTCTACATAGTGGATTATGGTGGCCCACAATGCATCGTGATATTGCTACTTATGTTCAACAGTGTGATGTCTGGCAACGTACTGGACAAGCCTTACACCGGCATCATTTTTTGCTTCAGTCTGTCCTTCCCCTTGAGCCCTTTCAAAAGTGGGGATTGGATTTTATTGGTCCTATTACGCGTCCTTCTATTGTTACAAATCATTGTTATATCCTTACCTGTACTGATTATGCTACTCGTTGGAAGTACCCCTTTTAAACTAGAATATGGTCTTGAAGCAATCGCACCTATGGAATCGTTTGTACTTAGCTTATGAGTAGCATTGGAGCGCAAGTTATTACCCGAAGATTCTTTCCCTTTCCGGTTGGATGTTTTACGATCTTTGGATGAGCAACGTCTGGAAATCTTTTTGGTTCTTCAGGAAGTTCAATTGTGACAAGCTAAAACCCATGATCGGTTCCTCAAGACTCCTGTCCTTATAGTAGGGCAATTGGCTCTTTTTTACAACTCCAAGTCTAATCGCTCGACCGAAAAGTTCAGGCTTCATTGGTTCGGTCCCTATCGCATTGCAGAACAGATTGGTCCGACTACTTTACGGTTATCTACATTGAGTGGCACTCTAATCCCTAAACCCATCAATGGATCTAAACTCCGTCTATATTGTATGCCATCCACTTCTCCCTAAGTTTGTGTATGATTTAGTTATCTTCATTAGGATCATGTTTGTTTCGGTATCTTTGACCCATTGTCTATGCTACGCACTTTTTGGTTGACCATACCACCGTAATCCTCCCGTTTTTTATTAATTACCTGTGTTCTGCCGTTTTCCTCCACGATTTGGAATTCCTTATAGCACTTTCGTAGTAATGATCCACGCATGTTTCCCTCCACTTGTGATGATTATGTTCTATACCCACGATTCCACCTTGCATTTTCTACTTAACTGGTGTCCTCGTACACTTTTCCTTTATTGTGTTACTTGTGCTTTCTTCATTGTGTGTTCTGTATTCTGTGCATTCTGCTAACCTTCTATGCCATGGAAGCTCTTGCAAACATCACCACATTGCATGCTTGCCTTTCCCCCAATCTAGTAGAATTTCTTCGTCCTCGCGGTTTGCTGGCGTTCACCGAGTTATCGTGGCATTCGGTAGAATGTCATCCTTACTTCACCCCAATAATTATGGCCATTGTAGATGTTGCCATGATGGAATCTTGTTAGCCCCTTACTTGCCTTAACCCACACACGGTGGTTACCCTTAACACTATGGACGAGATGTTTCATCTTCCACACGAAGGTCGTATTGAAGTTCCTCTTCTCCCATTGGCAACAATGAAGTAGCTATTTCCTCGACATTCCTCCAATGAATTCAGCATCCTGTGCCGACCCGAGCCAGAATGTTTAGCATTATAATTTTTGGTGACCACCCTTAACCCCCAAAAACAAACTTATGGTATAACTTGCCCCTTTTATTCTTTGATCGATGTTGTCGCTTCTGAACCTATCAATTAGGGATTATTCTTTTTTTGGTGCATCCATTGTGAATGCCAAACTATAATGCGTTAGTTATCCAAGGGTGATTGTCCCTGCACCCGTCTGCCTCACCTTCTTTCATTCTGTCTCCCAGTCGTGAACCCTGTTTTGAAACCTCTAACAGGTAATCTCCTATTGCACGAAGAGTCTAATCAAATAATGGGCCATGACGATGATAATGAAGACCTTTTTCAATTTTTCCAGGAGAAATGCAAGAAGGTCAGCCCTTCTTAGAGCACAGTTCATGCATCCACCAGTAAGGTAATCCTTCAGGACACATCTTCATCCCTACATGCATCTTCCACCCCACCCTCGCCTAAGGAAAAAACCATTGAAGATACTATTATGGAAAATGTTCACCACATCGTAGCAACTGACAAGCAACAAGAGGTCATCACAGACATAGCACAAAAGGATACGATTACTAACACCACCCATCAAACTATGCAGGAAGTGATAGTTGAATCCCTCGTACGCCATGAAGCCCAGTTGGACAAACTTGATTCCAGTGTGCCTCCATCTCCACCAAAGTCCATGCCTGACGGTAACAATACAGAAAATCCAGTAAACCCTCCTCCTTCATCTTCTTGGGCACCCTTACCCCCTAGTTCCCCGCTATGCCCTTCGTCCCCTAATCACTCGGTTGCCCTATCCCACTCTTGTCCTTGTTGGAGTTAGACATCTACCGAAGAAGAAGAAGAAGCTTGGAGCACAACACACAATACTGAATGTATTACTAGAGAATGTACAAAGATAAGTAGCCCATTAGGGCAATAGGTGTATATACAAGCCGGGGGGAAAAAACCTCCTAAAGAGGGAAAAAAGTGCCCTGGTGGTCCTAATGTGTTCACACACATCACTACCTAAATATATCAACAAATCCCCCCTGGGAGTGATGCGGTGAACAAGGAGCTGGCACTCATGTATAAGGAAGTGCCAAGCTATGTGGAAATCACTCCACAAAAGGAAGTAAGCCCAAAGCTTTGCGAAAAGCTTCCAACTTCTCCCTAGGTAGAGCCTTCGTGAAAAGGTCTGCAATGTTCTCCTGCGTGGGCACATATGCCAAGCTGATCTCCCTAGTAGAGAACCTCTCCCTGACATAGTGATAATGCACCTCAATGTGCTTAGTGTGAGCATGGAACATAGGGTTCTTGGCAACTGCCAATGCGCTCTGACTGTAAGTGAAGATGGTGGTGGCAGAAGTCTGACCAACACCCAAATCAACCATAAGGCATCTGAGCCACACACACTCAACAGTCGATGTGAAAGCTTCCCTATACTCAGCCTCACAACTGGAAGTGGCCACAGTAGGCTGCTTCTTGCTAAACCAAGATATACATGAGCTACCAAGCATGAAGCAAAAGCCACTAGTGGACACACAAGTGTCATAGAAACCAGCCCAATGTGAGTCAGAAAAAGCATGCAAATTTGGCGGTAGTGATCCCCCTTGGGATAAAACAACCCAAGTAGTCGAGTACCACTCAAATAGTGAAAGATGCGCTTAACTGCCTGCCAATGCTTGACTCCTGGGCAATGCCTAAACCTGCTCATCTATGAGACATGAAACTGAATATCTGGCTGAGTAATGCATAAGTAAATCAAGCATCCAACAGCCTGTTGATAGAGAACAACATCAAATGCATCTCCAACATCATGAAGACTCAATTGTAAACGTGTCTCCATAGGAGTGGCAATAGGCTTACAGTCTTCAAGGCCAAAATGCTGCAATAATGTGTCAATATATTTCGTTTGACACAAATCCATTCCACCATCAACTTGCATAAAGTGAATGCCCAAATAGTGATGCAAATGCCCCAAATCAGACATCTCAAATGAGGCATGAAAATCAGCCTTAAAATCAGCAATATGCTTCTCAATAGGACCAGTGAGCAGCATGTCGTCAACATAGACAACAATGATCAAAAGCACATCATTAGCACACTTAACATATAAGATGCTTTCAATTGGACTATTCTCAAAACCATGTGCAATCAGATAGGCATGTATCTTCTCATACCAAGCACGTGGTGCTTGCTTTAAACCATATAATGCCTTCTTTAACCTGCACACCTTGTTTTCATGCCCTTTCTGCACAAAGCCACGGGGTTGAAAAACATACACTTCTTCATGCAAGTCACCATTCAGAAATGTTGTTTTAATGTCCAACTGATGTACATTCCAACCATTATGAGCTGCACAGATGCTCTAAACATTAGTCATACAGCATGTAGGTGCAAAGGTCTCATCAAAATTAATGCCTCTTTCCTGTGCATAACCCTTTGCAACAAGCCTAGCCTTATACCTATCAAGTGTACCATCCGGTTTACGCTTCAGCTTGTATACCCACTTAGTGCCAATGGCCTTCTTGCCAGGAGGCAAGTCACATAAAGACACAATCGTATGTGTATGTGTGATGCATGTGTGTATGGTTCTGAGTTAAAAACTATTGTGATTTTCTTACTCAATATTGATTCTGCTTCACAATAGTATGGTTATGTGTATGTGTGTATGTGTGTATGTGTGTGTATGATTGTGAGTTAAAAACTATTGTGATTGTCTAACTTAGCATTGGTTCTTACTTCATGATAATATGTTTATGTGTATGTGTGTATCCATGTGTGTGTATCCATGTGTGTGTACGTGTGTATGCATGTGTGTGTACGTGTGTATGCATGTGTGTGTATGATTATGGGTTCCAAACTATTGTGATTGTTAGACTCAACATTGATTTTTAATTCATAATATTATGTGTGTGTATGTATGCGTTGTTGGAGTTAGACATCTGCGGAAGCACACAAACAACATGAGGAAGAAGAAGAAGAAGAAGCTTGGAGCACAACACACAATGTTGAATGTATTACCACTAGAATGTACAAAGATAAGTAGCACGTTAGGGCAATAGGCACATGTACAAATCGGGGGAAAAAACCTCCTAAAGAGGGAAAAAAGTGCCCTTGCAATCCTAGAGTGTTCACACACATCACTACCTAAATATATCAACAAATCCCCCTTGGGAGTGATGTCGTGAACAAGGAGTTGGCACTCATGTATAAGGAAGTGCCAAGCTATGTGGAATCAATCCACAAATGGAAGTAAGCCCAAAGCTTTGCGGAAAGCTTCAAACTTCTCCTTAGGTAAAGCCTTCGTAAAACGGTCTACGATGTTCTCCTGTGTGGGCACATATGCCAAGCTGATCTCCCCAACAGAGAACCTCTCCTGGACATAATGATAATGCACCTCAATGTGCTTAGTGCGAGCATGGAACACAGGGTTCCTCACAACTTCCAATGTGCTCTGACTGTTGGTGATGGCAGAAGACTGACCGACATCCAAATCAACCATAAGGCGTCTGAGCCACACACACTCAACAGTCACTGTGAAAGCTTCCCTATACTCAGCCTCACACCTGGAAGTGGCCACAGTAGGCTGCTTCTTGCTCAACCAAGATATCCATGAGCTACCAAGCATGAAGAAAAAGTTGGTGGACACACGAATGTCATAGCAACCAGCCCAATCACTATCAGAAAAAGCATGCAAATCTGGCGGTAGTGATCCCCCCTTGGGATAAAACAATCCAAGTAGTCGGGTACCACTCAAGTAGCGAAAGATGTGCTTAACTGCTTGCCAATGCTTCACACCTGGGCAATGCATAAACATGCTCATCTGTGTGACAACAAATTGAATATCTGGCTGAGTAATGCATAAGTAAATCAAGCATCCAACAGCCTCTTGATAGAGAACAACATCAAATGCATCTCCAGCATCATGAAGAATGAATCATAAACTTGTCTCCACAGGAGTGGCAATAGGCTTACAGTCTTCAAGGCCAAAATGTTGCAATAATGTGTCAATATATTTCGTTTGACACAAAGCCATTCCACCATCAACTTGCATAAATTGAATGCCCAAATAGTGATGCAAATGCCCCAAATCAGACATCTCAAATGAGGCATGCAAACCAACCTTAAAATCAGTAATATGCATGTCATGAAGACCAGTGAGCAGCATGTCATCAACACACACCACAATGATCAGAAGCACATCATTAGCATGCTTAACATATAAGGTGCTTTCAGTTGGACTGTTCTCAAAACCATGTGCAATGAGATAGGCATGTATCTTTTCATACGAAGCACGTGGTGCTTGCTTTAAAGCATATAATGCTTTCTTTAACCTGCACACTTGATTTTCATGCCCTTTTTGCACAAAGCCACGGGGCGAAAAAACATACACTTCTTCATGCAAGTCGCCATTCAAAAATGTTATTTTAATGTTCAATTGATGTACATTCCAACCATGATGAGCGACAAGTGCACAGATGCTATGAACAGTAGTCATTCGGCAAGTAGGAGCAAAGGTTTAATCAAAATCAATGCCTCTTTCCTGCACATATTCCTTTGCAACAAGCCTAGCTTTATACTTGTCAACTGTTCCATCAAGTTTACACTTCAGCTTGTATACCCACTTAGTGCCAATGGCCTTCTTGCCAAGAGGCAAGTCACATAAAGACCAGGTACCATTTTTCATGATAACATCATATTCAGATTGCATTGCAACCATCCAATGTTCAGAATTTTGTGCTTCATCAAACGAAACAGGTTCAGTCTCATCACAGAGACTAGAGGCAGCCATAGCATAGAAATCTGATGCAAAAGAGGCACTATGAGAGCCTGATCGAGTACAATATGATAGATGTGCATCTAATTTGTTGTCACGCATGGTTTGCACCAGCCATTTTGGCATAGTTTTTGCGTGCTCAATATCACCTCTCTCATCAACAAGTGCATCATGTAAATCTACATAAAAAATGGAATGATTTGCATCATCAGATGAAACCTGTAAAGGCTAGGAAGTTGCCTCATTAGGACCAGCACTAGACCGTCCACTTGTAAAAAGAGGCAGCAAAGTATCATACATCTCTTTGGAGCTAACAGATGTCTCCTTAGTACATGAAAGCAATTGCTGAATAACATCTTCCACAAAAACAACATCACGGCTAACTAGAATGTGTTTAGTTTGTGGATGATATAGATGATCGTCTTTACTTTCAGAACTATACCCAACAAAAATACATTTTACTGCTTTATCATCCAATTTTCGGCGATGTTGTTCAGGCACTAATGCATATGCGAGACAACCAAAAACACATCGATGAGAAACAGATGGCTTGCAACCATGCCAAGCCTCATATGGAGTGATAGACTACAGCGCTTTAGTGGGACACCTGTTCAATACATAGCTGCACACATAACAGCCTCAAGCCAAAAACTATGGTAAAGTCTGACTCTTGACCATACACTTTGCCATCTCCATGAGTGACCTGTTCTTTCGTTCAACAACTCCATTCTATTGAGGTGTATATGGCACTATACACTGATGCTGTTGATATATTTAGGTAGTGATGTGTGTGAACACTCTAGGACCGACGGGGCACTTTTTTCCCTCTTTAGAAGGTTTTTTTCCCCCCACTTGTATATACGCCTATTGCCCTAATGGGCTACTTATCTTTGTACGTTCTCTAGCAATACATTCAGTATTGTGTGTTGTGCTCCAAGTTTCTTCTTCTTCCTTGTGTTGTTCACGTGCTTCCGCAGACATCTAACTCCAACAATTGGTATCAGAGCAGGTCACCGCTTCATCTAGGGTGTCGTCTACACCTCTCCGGTTGAAGTCCCAGATTCACACGAAATTTGTGGGCATACTCACGGTGTTTCCGAGATCAAAACAGCTTCGCTGTCTGGCGCCAAAATCACGATCTGAACTCGTTTTGGCCTTCGAACGCACTATCGCAGTGCTTGTGTAGGCTATTTTGTCTTTTTGTGCCAAAGGTATATACTAGTTTCGGTTCGCCAGTATAACCAGCTCGAAGTCTACTACAGGTTTAGCAGAACTCGTCTAGGCAGTTTCGTTCAGCTTTTTGAGATACAGTGAATTTTCTGCATCAAGGTATTTTAGTCACCGGCCATGGCTGAAAGCAGTGATGTATTTCATATGTTGGTTGTTGAGGATAAGTTGGATGGTACCAACTACCTGTTGTGGGCTTATATGATGCGGCATCTATTGGTTGCAAAAGGACTGTGGAACATTGTGCAAGGTGTTGAAAAACGTCCTATCACACCTGCAACTATTACAGCTACATGTATTGAAGCTGATGTAGGGTGTTGTTGCTCTAGCACAATGGTGAGAACCACGTTAAGAAGCTTCACCTCCTTAATGTCAATCCGCGGAAGAGATAGGAGTGATATGAAGATCGTGAATGAGAGATGATGTGAGAGTGAAGGTGAGAAGCACAAAGATGCACACACACATACACACACACAATGAAGAGACAAGCAAGACACAATGGAAGGTGGAAAATTAGCTCTATTACTCAAGAACACTATTACAAGCTCAAACTAGCTCTAAGCTCACACTAGCCAACATGAACCAACCTCAAAAATGAGCTCTCTAGCTCTTTTTATAGTTTCTAGACTAGTTTTGACCGGTTTCACATCTAGTGACCGGCCTAGTTAAAAAATAGGTCCTAGATGCTATTTGGAGGGGTAAACGGTATCTAAAAATAACGAAAATTGGTACGTGCATTCTACCTAAGCTCCTCAAGCTCGAGGACTCCTCAGCTTGCACAAAATGGAGCTATGACTTAGAAAATGGGATTTTGTCTATATTACATATGTTACAAGAGTGATGAAAATCACTGTTGGATGTTTGAAGAGGTAATAAAAACATACTTGTTTGAAAAAATGATCCGACTGGCTCCCTGCTCCGTCTTTACATGCTTCCATGTCGTCTGTGCCTCTGACTGTGCCTCTGACTGCTTCCAACACCCCCTCCCTCTCGCTTCTGTCGTCCTCGACAGAACCTTGTTGTGCGGTCTGCCGGATGTAGTTTTGTAGGAGGTCGTGAGCGAGGGTGTGCTCAGATACTTGAATGCCTCGGGCCAGATCAGCCTCGAGCTTCTCCCAGTCGATCGGTTGCGGTTCGTCGGGTGGCGGGAGTTGATAATGCGTGGAATAAACCATTCGCTCACAGGCAAAAAGTTGCAATAAATGTGTGGGCCTGCTGATGAATACCTCGGAATGGTATTCCCAAAACCCGGTGGTGAACAGCTCTTCAAAGGTTTGTTTGTAGCATGCCGGGAGGTATTTTATTCTACAGTGCCAGGCATAACACACCCGGAGCGATGGCGTTGTGCTCATGTCATATACTAGATCAAAGTTACCATGCTCAAATCCCGGGGTGTTTACATGCGGTGCCTTGATGCGTCGGAAGACTTTAAATATCATTTGCATCATGTCAAAAATTTTGACAGTCATATGCGCGGCGATATCATCCATATGCTTCAGGCGAGGGAGCCAGTGACGGATTGTAGCCATCATATAACCAACAGTGGGCAACTCGGTGGGCGGCTTGAAGTAGGGGTAATTCAGCCAATCCTGACACTGCCTATTGTTTTGTACTTTGATAGCGAATGCAGTCCAGGAGCGGCGTCGTGGTACTGGTCCCCAGCAAGGATTATACTTTAAATGTAAGGGCGCTTTCACCCATGTGCTCATCATTTCTGGGTACTTCTGGAGGAGGTCTTTGCGCCAATCAGGTTGATGGATTTCTCCTCTTTGCGCATTTGGTGGCAAGTCCGCCGGCTCGAATTGTGTAGCATGCGTGGGTTTCATGCCGGTTTCTTTCTCTATAGCTAGCTGATATTCAGCCATTAGCATGAAGTATGGCTTATACTGTAGCTCATGCCCAGATATATAGCGTCGGGGGGCCAAATGAGCAAAGAAGGGGGATTGTAAGATTCTCTCTTCAATCATGGCCATGGCATGTAACTGTGCCTCTACTCTGGCCGAATGTGTCGTTCCAAGTTCTTCGATCGTTTTCATCCACGCGGGGGTAGGAAGTTCATAGGTCATTTGGCCTTCGGCCGTGACTTGTCCTCCACCGGAATGGTTATGTTCTCGTCGTCAGCTGCGATCTCCGGTGGGGAATCAGGCCGTGGTGGTGCTTCGTATACATCTATGCGTGATTGGAGAGTGGTTACCTGGGCCCGTAATGCGTTGAGTTCATCTATGAGGTCAGGAGAGGGGTCCACAGGTTCTAGTACTTCTGCTGCCACTTGTACTTGTTGTGGTGCCGGTTCTCTGAGCTGTAGTAACTTGTGATCTTCTTTTAACTTTTGATGCTCTTCGTTCATTCGATCATAGTCCTCTAGCAGTCGAACATGGTCATCTAGCAACATCCGCATCGATTCGGATGGGATTGCCTTGAATCTGCTAGGACTTAAGGGTTGTTCAGGATGGTCCAATGCCGCTTCCAAATTTTCTCTATTCTGCTCTTGGAGTCTCTGGTTCTCCTCCTTGGCTGCGGCTAGGTGCCTCCTGAGTAAACCCATATTCCTTGTCAGCGTCGCGTTTCTAATTGTTTGGGCTCGAAGCAGGTTGTCCAGATCAGCAGTGGCTTCTTTTGTTTTCTCTTCACTTTCTAGCTCTAGCTTATGATATGCCTCTCTTAGTTCTTGGTATCGCGTGTTCAAAGAGGCATTCTCGATTGATAATGAATTAAGCTGCGACTGTAATTCGTTGGTTGTCCTCTGCAGCTGTTGATAATTGTTGCCCAGAGATGCGAACTCATCTCGTACTTGTGACATGCATGTGAACATTTGTTGAAGTGCAGTGTCTATGGTTGGCGATAGTAGTAATGGAGTGCTAAGTGAGGATGCAGTGGAAGTAGATGCAGCGGAAATGGGAAATGGGGTTGGGAAGGTGGATGCAGTGGTGATCGTGGAAAATTGTGACGTACCTAAATATGATGGTGCTGTGAGTGGAGTGGGTGCTGGTGCGGTGGGTGGTGATATGTCCATGTCATTGGACGTGTCAAGTGCGGTGACTGTGAAAAGCGGTGTGTAAGTGGGTGGTTGTGTAGGTGTGAAGACGGGATTTACAAATGTAGAGTAATTTACAGGGGGGATGGCTGGAGCCGCTTGGTGAAAAGGGGAAATAGGGGTTATAGTGGGTTGGGGAGGTGAAACTGGTGAGAAGGTTAGTGGGGTTAGAAAGGTGAAAGGGTGTCTTAAAGGTGGGGGGAAGGATGGGAAGGATGAAGGGATGAAGGGGTTAACATGTAGGCGAGGTGGGGTGGGTGCGGGTATGGTGGCATGAATGGGCAGGGCAAAGGTTGTGGCTATGTTGCCGTGGACTGGTGTGGATGTGGGAGGAGCAGGTGGGTGTGCTGGGGATACAGGATGGGTTGGTGAAACATGAGGTGAGAGAGGAGTAGATGGTGTGGATGTTATTTCAAGGATAGTGGTAGTATGTACAGCAGTAGTACGTGGTGGGGAGTCAACTAGGATAGCTTCTTCAGTGATGGGTCTTTCCGGACGTAAGCGTGCATCTTGCGCCTGGTGGGATGATTGAGCACCTACCGGAACTCGAATATATTCACCGGGCTTCGATAACAGGCGAATTCTGCGAGGGTCATATTGAGGAAGTGGCTTCCTTTGTAAATATCTCAATGCTTCGACCGGGCCGATGGATTGGACCAGTTCTCTAAACCCTCTGATGTAGACTTCTTCAAATCCTCCGGAGACTAGTTCTTGTTCGATTAGGGTCTGGCTCTCTTCTTCAGTTAATTTCTTCCGTGCCCAGACTTTCTCCATCGTACGATATAATTTCTTGATTGCCAGCGTGTAAGCTGCTGCTTCGAAAGTCTCCTCTTCATGCGTGCTGCTGTCACCGTGTGCATCGGTTTGTTGGCCTTGGCCATCTGTCTGTTCTTGTTCTTGAGAATCATGCGTGCCCTGGCTGGCTTCATCGTCACCTTCATCGTCATCTGTGGCTGTTCGTTCATCATCAGAGCTAGACACAACTTGTCCCTGTGGCAGATCCCGCGGTGTGGTAGGGTAGCTGGGGCGTTCATATTCTTGAGAAAACATTTGTGCCTCTGAAAACTGGAACTCATTTGAGAATGCATCCGGCATCTCAAAATCGAATGTTGTGTTTATTGGTTCTGCCTCCATGTGTGGTAATGGGAAAGAAAAGGCTTCCGCACCAATAGTGGTGGGAGCTTCTGCTGTCGTGGTGGTGGGTTCTGTGGTTGCAGCTGCCTGAGGTGCAGCGGCACTAGTAGTGCCCTCCGTGACCACTGGTCTAGACAACCTTATGCGAATAGGTTGCACTGTGGGAGCGGCTTCTGTCGGTGATTGTGTTGGAGAGGGTTGTGGTGATGGTGACTCTGGCACTTGGAGGCAAGGAATGGTGCCTCTCATGCGCTTACCTGCCCGTGTTCTGCTGGGCTTCCTGGCTTTCTTCGTCGTTCCTTTGAATGCTTTCAGCTCTTCTCCTGTTAATGCACGTTCAATTGGCAAATCATAGGCCAAGCACATATAAACAATTCTTGTGAGCGCACAACATCCATTAAGCACTTTCTTGCGTTCCCATCTGTGTTGTGCCAAATACATTTGATCAATGATCTAGCTCGCCAGATCAACCGTCTGAGGTCCCGTACATGCTAAGTACAATCCAAACCATATTCTTTTATGTGGCATGGTAAATCTGTCCTGAGCGGGGAATGCGAAGTGTTGCATGCATATCCGTAGCGGCTTTGACAACTCAGGTGTAATTGCTGAGATCTCCTCCCACTTAGTGACATCCCCACGTTTCATAGGGTCTGGAATTAATCTTTCTCGATCTGTGGGCGTGTGGGTGCCATGAATTTTGATGGCAGCTCTGATTAAATCCTTTGAGAGGTAAAACCTTTTGTAAGGTGGATCATCCACTAAAGAGGGCAAAATAAAAGTTCCTGGGATATCCTTATTCTCTGAGGCCCGCAAAGTAGTGATTAAATAATAACACCTATAAAAGTCGGGTTTGGGCAGAGGATCACTGAAATACTCCGTGAAGCCGGCTCTGGCCCAAACGTGAGTTAAGTCATGGGTGTTCTGTAGGGCTTCGAACTCTCTGGAGAAGAATTGGTATTTTCCCCAAGTGCGGTCATCAAACGTCAAATTGGATTCAAATATAAAATCCGCGTCCGCTAAGGGTCCTGCAAGTCCCTGAAACCAGTGAGAGTTACGGTGTATCTTTTCTGTGTAGCCCATAGGTGGGTTATCGATCGGCATGGGCCCTGGAAATCCTTGGAATTCTGGTGGTGGAGCAGTCGGGTGGGATTCTACTCGTAACACATTGAGGGGCACCGCAGCTACACTGGGGCCTGCTCCTGATGGTCCTGCGTCAGTTTGCATGATGACTGGTGCGCTAATGAGAAAAATCTGCTACAAAAGATTAACACATTAGCATGGAAATTAATTATGATCCCATTAAAGTGAGACCGCAATCCCTTTCCATAACTGATGCGTAACCCGTGTAGCCAAGTGCTGTGATGTGATGGATGCAATGCCTCTTGCAGCACTAGTGCAGGTCTCTAGACACCTACACGTTTCAGATCATGCATACATTTCTTGATGAGACGAGATTATGAGTGATGTGTGATGATGGTGGGTGAATTTATACAAGGTTTAAAGGTTAGTGATTTATTACAAGGTTGTATGTTAGTCGGGCGGGTAGTTTTGTCAGACATGGGGTTAGGGGGAGACGGTTGGACACGCTTCGGTATCCATTTCCTAAGAGTCTTTGGGTGGGTGGTGGGTTGCTGCTGAGGGGCAAAAGGTAGTATCGGGTGTGGTGGTATTGAGGGATAGAAAGATTTGTGAGGGGTATATATTACATGGTTTAAGGGTTGAGCTATGATACATGGTTTGGGTACCCAAATCTGCGTGGGTGTGGGTCTATGGGTAAGGTATTTCTTGGCGATCCAAATTTGTCGAATGCTCGGACCTGTAGAAGAAGGTCGAGGGGATGGTGGATACTGATTCCGTTTTTGCCCTGCCTTTTTCTTGTCGATCTCTGCTTGGTTGGAGTTCTTCGGTGCTTTTTGTCCTTTTGGCACCCATATTTGTCTGGTGCCGCTTCCTTTGGGTGGCCTAGACTGCTTTCCTTGTTATGTCTTCTGATACTGCCGTCGGTCTGGGTTCCTTCATCGTGGTTGACTCTGTTGTGGTTGAGGTTGAGAGGTCGGATGGACGCTCTGCTTTGGAAAAGAAGGGAGATCCAACACTTGCGTGACCTGCCCATTAGGAAGTGATTCGTTCTTTAACTTTAATCTAGGCCAGTCCGCAACAAGTTTGGAAGGATGAGCACCGCAGGGTGTCGTGCTCATTTGGCCGCTGATGCAACCCACCTGACCGCTGATTGTGTCCATCTGCCCTAGTGGTTGGGTAGCTACCCCTTCTAGTTTGCAGGAAGTCCCAGGGAAGATCTCCTGTCGTCCTTCTGATTGACAACTGTCCATAGCCAAGCCCGAGTGGGTTGGTGTAGACGTAACGTGACTGAGCTGATCAAAGATCTTCCGGTCTTCCGTCGCATGTATTTCATAGGGTCTAGGGTTACAAACCTCCGTCGGAATGCCGTTAGGGAAGTCAAGCGGTATCACTCGCTTCTGCTCTAAGGTTCCAATCTGTAAGGAGCCTTGTCTAAGATTTAGGTCCACTGAGTGATCGTATAGCCAATCTTGGCCAAGGATTAGGGGTTCTATCAGGTCGTCATCATGGCACACTAGTAGCTTCGCTGTCATGGTCATATCCTTAATGAGGATAGGAAGGTCCACCTCACCCATGCAAGGGGTTTCCATGCCTCCTAGGCCTATGAGGTATGCCTCAATTGGCCGCATTTCTATTCCTGAATCCTTATAGTGGGACCATCTAATCGCACTAGTCGCAGCACCTGAGTCAATTAAAGCCCTGAGTTCTTGGCAAGGGTTGCCGTGCTCTAGCCTAACTATAACGAATGGTCTCCTGTCCACTATGCTAGGATGAGTGGTTGACTTTACTTGACACATGGCCATGGGATATCTGGGTGATGTTTCCTGATGGTTATAATGTTCTCTCCCTAGTCCTTGTCTTCTTAGCTTCATGCGCTTAATGCGTTCTATGGCTTCTGCCTGAGCTTCGGCTCGTATTCTGTTTTCTTCCTCCTTACGCTTCTTTGCCAACGTGAGTCGTCTAAGCATATCCTCAGTAAGAGGTTCTTGATATAACCTGACTCTACAGCCACTAATGTAATTAGGCATTATATCTCCTTCTAAGGTGGCTAACTGTACTGCTCCACTTGTCGAAAGTCTGTTAATGATCATAGGTCCATAACCTCGCTTTTCTAACTTCCGTGAGTGCTGTTTCAGCGTATACACTAGAACTAAATCTCCTTCTTTTAACCCTTTATCTTTCACATGTGCATCAAAATATGCTTTCTGTCGCTTCTTCGCTGCGTATATTCCTGCTGCTGCCTTTAGCCTGGTTTCTCCTAATCGTTCCAAGTCCATTATTCTCGCTGATAATTCATGGCCGGTCCACTGATGTTCTTGTGCAACCTTAAGGGTCGGTATCAAGAAGTCCAAAGGAAGCACTGCATTCTGACCAAAAACCATCTGAAAGGGAGTTGCATTGAGTACGGTCTTGTAGGCCACTCGATATGCCCAAACAGCGTGGTGTAACTGTTTATCCCAATCTGAACGTTTGTTGTTCACGAGTTTCGTCAGTACGTTACAAAGTATCTTGTTAGTGCTTTCAGCCTGACCATTGGCCTGAGGATGATATGGTGCAGATTTCTTGTGAATCACCATAAAATCCTGTAACAAATATTCAATGACTTGGTTTAGAAAGTGAGTGCCTCGATCGCTCACTAACTCTATAGGCAATCCATATCTTGTAAAGACATTTTCAAATAAGAATTTTGCAGTCGTGTGAGCATCATTCTTTTTTGTGGCTTTTGCCTCTACCCATTTGGTTAGATAATCTGTGGCAACAATAATGTATTCCGCATGTGTACCTTTTGCAGGGGGGTTAATGGGTCCTACAAAGTCTATACCCCACTTTGAAAATGCACGTCTGCCCATCATGGGTTTCAATGGCATTTCATCTCTGCGAGTAGGAAACTGAGTTCGTTGGCACACATCACATCTCTTTACATAGGTATGTGCATCCATGTGAAGAGTGGGCCACCATAATCCTGCAAAGAGGATGGCTTTGATTATCCTATCGGGTCCAAAATGACCTCCTGCAACACCTTGGTGTGCAGTCTCTAGTATGCTCAGATAATCGCTCTCATGAACACATTGTCTTAGATATCCATCTCGTCCTCTTTTGTATAGATTATCGCCAATACGTGAATAGTCGTGAGCTTCCTGCTCTAGACTACGTTGTCGAGCTATGGTCATGCCTTGAGGGAATGTGTTCGTTCTCAAGTATGTCACTAAAGGTTCACTCCAGTCTGGTGTGAGAGACACGTGATAGAGTGTAGCATGTTCTACTGGTGGTCTTTCACAACAAACATGGCATTCTTTGCACAACTTGTAGACATCTGCTTCCATAGAAGGCCAATATACTCCTAGTCTTTGCAGAGTCTGTAGTGTTCGATGTTTTGAATGATGTTGCTTTAGTGCACCTATGTGTGCTAATTGCAACCAATTCGCATGTTCTGATTCATCTACACAACAAGCAAGAATCTTTTGATTATCCTGTTTATATATGCTTCCTGCCATGATTTGGTATCTCTGAGACTTGGTAATCTCTCCTTCTTTGATCTTTATCCTAGGATTCTTGGGTCCATATGTCAGAATAGGGACTATAGGCTTAGCCCATTCTGGTGCTATCTCAAGGTTAAACAAGTATGCATCTGGTAATTCATCCGCTACTCCTTGAGGAGCTTCTCCTGAGGTTAATCTTGAAAGGTGGTCAGCTCTAAGATGCGTCTTTCCTTTCCTGACTACCACTTCAAAATCATACTCCATGAGTAATAGAAACCAGCGTATTAGTCGTCCTGTGTTACAGGGTTTGTTGACTAGGTACAATAGGGCTTGATGATCTGTAAAGAACTTGAATTTGTTGGCCAACAAGTGGTGCCTAAACTTCTTTACCGCGTAGATCATCCCTAATCCCTCTCGTTCCGTAGTGGTGTAATTTCTTTCTGCTGCGTTCAATTGTCTGCTCGCGTAAGCTATGGGGAGATCTATGTTACCTTCATTCGTGGGTTGTGCTAACACACATCCTATGGCGTAATTGGATGCATCCACATGTACATGGAATGGCTTACTCCAATCTGGGGTAGTCAGTATAGGTGCTGAGCACAAGCGTCGTTTAAGTTCATTAAATGAATTTTCACATTCATCTGTCCATTCAAAATTGGTTAAAAGAGAGTACAAAGGCTTGGCTATGATTGCATACATGTGTATGAATCTCCTATAATAACCGCAATGGCCCATAAATGCCTGTACCTCTTTCACATTAGTTGGTCTGGGTAGATCCGCAATTACCTTCACTTTTTCCTCATCCGTAGAGATTCCATTTTTTGACACAATGTGTCCTAGAATTTTGCCTTGTCTGACCATGAAAACGCATTTTTCTGGGTTCAAACAAACCTGATATTCTCGACATTTGTCTTAACTCTGGAATATGTGTCTGTCTTACATTTGAATGAGCACATAAGTCATCGACATAAACTTCCAAGCTCTTGCGTAAGAATTCCTTGAAAACATGACACATGAGTCGCTGGAAAGTAGCGGGTGCATTTGTTAAGCCAAATGGCATCACACGAAATGCAAATATGCCCCATTCAGTGGCAAAAGCCATCTTGTGTTGGTCCTCTGGAGCAATGGCTACTTGATTATAGCCTGAGAATCCATCAAGAAAGCTGTACACTTCCTTGCCCGCAACTCTTTCCAATAGATGTTCCGTGATAGGAAGAGGATAACTGTCTCTAATCGTGGCAGCATTAACTTTTTTAAGGTTAATGCACACACGCAATTTTCCATTCTTCTTGGGCACAACCACAATGGGGGATACCCATTCGGTATGTTCAATTTCGTAAATAAATCCTGCTTCTATCAAGCGATCTATCTCCTCTTTAATCTTCGCAGCGTAATTATCATTGTACGTGTAAGGTTTCTGTTTTGTTGGTTTTGCATCTGGAGTCATAGGGATTCTATGAGAACATATATCTGGATCTACTCCTTTCAAATCTTTGTAACTCCAAGCAAAAACATCTCTATATTCGCGCAATAGGGCAACTAACTCTTCTTCTTCTTCAGTCGTCAAATCGTGCCCTATGTATGTGCATTTTTCTTCTTCTCCTTCTATGGCAACTATTACTTTCTTGGTTTTCTCTCGGTTATCATATACGTGTCCGTCAGTCGCCTTTCTATTGGGCATTCGTACCATGATTCTTCTATCTTCAATTTCATATTTCTTGAAATTCTCTGGTACTTCAAATAAAGATTCTTCTTTTTCTGACATGGTTGCTTTCTTCTTTCTTTTCTTGCCTTCACTCTTGTTAGTCACTTCCGTGGCTAACCTCACTTCATTCGTAATTTCCTCATGTCTCTGAGTGTGAGTCTCTACTTCGTAGAAATATTCCTCCTCTGATGCAAAGGGTGGGTCCATGATAATTGATTCTAAATCAAAATCGCTTGCATCCTCAAATGCATTAGTGTCTAGTTCACACTCTTCTAAAATTGCATCGCACATGATTGGCTCTATCGTAAAAACTGAAATGTCATAGCCATCCTCGTCACAGTGGGGTGTCCATTGTTCTTCATTGATGGCTACATCCATGGTTGCTAGAATTTCTGCCCAACCATGGGGTTCAAACTCTTCGTCTGGGAATACTACAGGTGCGTAGGCTGGATCTTGGAGGGTTCTTGGATGTTGTTCTGCACCTAAGGTCCTGGCTTCTAACCTTTCTTCCTCTTGTTTGGCTACTTTACACACCCATAAATGGGTATCCTCATGCAACCAAGAAGGATCTGATTCTAACGAGTGCACGGATTCCGTCTCTGCTGGTGTCTTATGGATGGTATTCCATTGTTTTGGGGGCACATCTCTATGTGAATAGTCTTTAAGATTGACTTTGGTAGTCACTCCTAAATGTTGCAAGTACAAAGAATTAGATCCCCAATCTTGTACAATTTGCAACTGACGCATGAATGGTCGTCCCAATATCATCTCATAAGCACTATTTTTCGCAAAGTCACAAATGGCGAAAGTATGCTCAAATTCTACACCACAAGTGGTGAGAGATATGCCTTCTAGTAAGCCTAATGGTTTTTCTATGTGTCCATCAGCCATTTGTAGTTTCATCCTGGTGGGTCTGAGTGCTGGCTTACCCCAACGTTTCCACAAAGCGGTGGTAGCGATGGCTACTCCGGCTCCTGAATCTAAGATGGCTTTCGTGGTGTAGCCCTGATGGGTTATTGGAAGATATGTGTTACCTTCCTCTCCTTCGCTTACGTCTCCAATCTTTTCCACGGGTATCTCTGGTACCTTCTTATGTGATCCTATTTGAGAGGGTGTGGTAGCTAGCTCAGGGAATTGATTTGCTACGTGCTTCCACAATTCTGGTTTTACCTTTAACAATTCCTCCAGAGTGAGATTACACTGTACTTTTGTGTTCTTGATCACTTCCGTGTTCCTAGGGATCACTGATTCTTCATTCCTCACTATTATCGTGGGTGCTCTCATACTAATAGACTTTGCTTCCCAAGGTCCTGTGAACTGAGGTAATTCTTGTAAAGAATTAGATTCAAATCCTGTGGGTTCACTCAGTTGTTCCACCTCTACATCATCATATATAGAGGGGATGTCTTGGGGAAATTGTTCCTGCAAGTCGTCTATTTCTTGAATAGGAGGATGGGTTCCTTGTTCCTTTCTCCATTTCTCTTCTTGTATTTCCCTCAAAAATTCGTGTGAGTACCTATGTATGGAAGACAATTTGTCTTGACTTTCTGTGTTGGGTACTTGAGACAGGGGTAGTGCATTCCTTTCCTGTGTCTTTGTGACAATAGGGTTCCTATGCTGATCCTTTTTCTCTTTGCTTTCTATCAAGTATTCTAGCCTCTCCATTAGTCCTTGAAAGTGTAATTCCGGTTTTGCCATGTTATTCCAATTAAGATATCTAGAGGCTTCGAACAAAGCTTGTGCTAACTCTACCATCTTCATGCAAAGTTTAGTTCTCTCAATTTCTAGATCAGCTCGAGGGTAGTTTTTACTCATTTCAGCTACCTGAGGTTCCTCTTTTAATCTAGCCTGATATGCACGAAACATCATGTCTAGATTTTCTGGTATGGGTTCCGCTAAAACTCATCCTGATTTCTGAGCTTGATTCTCTTGATTCAAGTCCTGTGAAGTCAATTCTTGGATTTTGGCTCTAGATTCCTTCAAACTTCCTTCCAACTCACTTATCTTTTTACTCCATTTTCTCTTAATTCTTTCTCTAGAATCTTTCCAAGATTTTGTCTTTTTACTGCTAGATTCCGCAACTTCACTACTTCCGACTACTTTCTCCTGATTAAGCTTTTGGTTTTGTAAGAGCGCCTGGGCTCTTGTTATAGCTTGGATAGGCACGTATGTAGGGTTGGATCCATCTGCGTTATTCACAATACCTATCACATTGATCGGTGTCACATTCGAAGCGTTAACTAGATTTTTAGGACAATCTTTGATTATGTGCTCTTTGCCACAATCGGCGCAAAAGCCTTGGATGTTATAGTACTGTGATTGCCTTGCTATTGGGGGATGTGGACAATCCTTAATGAAGTGATCTCCTTGGCACCTAAAGCATGGTCCTCTAGGGCCCTGTGGTCTCTGTTGTCTCAATTGGGGCCGTGGGTTTGGGTTTGCGTACATCACATTAGCATAGTCTGGCTCCCAACTAGGTTCCATTGGTGGACTATCATAATGATATGTCTCCACATGTTCTGGTGACTCCGTGTAATAAGCGGGTGGACTAGTTACATGAGTAGAGTCAAAACTGTTTGAGTTCGGGTCACTTTCTGTGATCAAGGGTGAAGAAGGCACTAAGGCCCTACTTAGGTTCTCTTCTACAACAGCGTATTTGACTGAGATGACATTCGCTGGTGGGGGTGGCTGCTGAGCTAAGACGGGTTGAGGTCTCTGTTGAGCCTGGTATGGGTAGTTCTGAGGAGGCCTATAGTAATAAGGCTGAGCATTGTATTGGCCTTGATACCTACCTGGCTGCGGGTATGCTTGCGGGTAGTTCTGTCTCACGGTTTGTTTGTTGTATGGGCAGTCCTGAGCCGTATGATTCGTGTATCTTCTCTCAATTGTGCAATATTGGCCACTAGGGTTGGCTTGAGGTTGAGGTGCATTGGGGCACACATTTGCCAAATGATTTCCACCACAAGTGTAACAACGTACATTAGTTGGTAGCTTGGGCACCTGTTTACTAGAAACTCCTAGTTTTTGGGCCACTTTTTTTGCTAGGTCCTCTATCGAATTAGACAATTTTGTGGATGCTAGAGAAGAACAATCTGAGTCCTTATAGACCTTTGAGAGTTCTAATTCATCTCCTAGGTTGTCCTCGATGTCTATACATATTCTTACACACTCCTCTAGCGTTCTGGGTTCCTTTAGGTACACATAAGAGCGTAGTTTAGCGCTCAACAAGCCATTTAGGAATAGTGATACTTGTTTGGCTTGTGAGGGTAGCTCTTGCATTGGACATCGTTCGACATATTGTTTGAACCTACGTCCTGCCAGTCTTACTGTTTCTTGAGGGGTCTGTTTAAAGCTATGAATCAACGAAGACGTGTCATGTCTAATCCCACTTTTAGAGAATTCAGTGATGAATGACTCTAAAAAGTGATGGATGTCTCTAAATTGCCTTTGTTGCAATGGTTGAAACCAAGTTAAAGCGGTATTCTTTAACGTTAGTCCAAATGCATTGTATTGCGTGAACATGTCCTCGACTTGTTCTGCTTTTAGTACTTGCTTGAATTCTACAACGTGATCATAGGGATCTCCTGTCCCATCAAAATAATTTTTCATTGATTTTACTAATTGAGTGGGTCTCAATACTCTTGCGTGTTCACGTGGTCTAGGTAGAGGAAAATCATCTCTACCGCCTGGTATTCCATGATCTCTTTGTCTATCCATTCTATTAGTGTCCGAGGTTGTTCTATCTCTCCTTATGGGGTGAGTGAAGCTCACTTCCGGTCTCTCTTTATTTCCTTCTCTTTGATGTCCATGGGCTGAGGATGTTCCTGCCCCTTGTTGATTTGTATTCATGTTAGTTCTAGATGGAGGGAATACCAATTCACCTCTCCATGTGTATGTGTTTTTAGCACGGTCAGGCACCACAAAGACTCTTTCCGAAGTCTCATCCAGGTATACCACCTTTCCAGGTGTATCTGGGTCCTTGAATTCATAAATCGTAATGATGCCTACCTCACCAGGGTGTTCCTTTCTGTACCTCCAAAAGGCTTCATCTGTCTCTTTATTTACGAACAACTCGGTGCTCCTGTTATCTTGAGGGATCCACTCTGGGATGAGTACTCTTGTTAATACGGATTTCCCTCTAGGTGTTCTAGGTTCTTCTAATGGTTCTTTTCCTTGAAATTTCGCTTCCGTCTCTAATTGAATTGTGCCAAACTCATTAGTATCGTTTGGCTGCGTACTTAGGACGTACATGGTTCCTTCTTTGTCTATGTACGCGTCTCTCTCAAATTTCACCACTGGTCTTTCCAATCCAATGGGTTGATCAGGGTTGTGCAGTTGCACCACTTGCCTTCGCAAACCATCCTCATAGATGCGAGCACCTAATCGGTTGGTTCAGAGAAACTCTAATTGTGTTTAATAGGGTCCTTCAGGTTTTTCTAAATATGCTACATTAGACCCTCCTTCTGGTCTGTCTGTGCTAAATGCCATTTCTGAATCACTTGATTCTGAGCTCAACTCGTAGGGATAACTACTATTCAATTGCTGAGCCCAAGATCGTGCAGTAGTCCTTACACTTGCCTCTGATGATCTAAGGCTTCGTTGGTCCGACTTTCCTATGTGTCTCCCTGATCTAAGGTTCATTAATTTTCTTCCTTGCACCCTCAATTACACACTTAGATCGTCAATGGTTCTTTGTTATTACTTTCTTAATTCTTTTTAATTTTCTTTGGATTCTTGTCTTACTATATGCGTCAGGAATTCGACTTTCCGGGATGATTTTGAGTTCTCGTTTCGTCAGACTTAGGTTCTTTCCTTTAGGTTTTCGTCACACACACCTTTACTTGTAGTCTTAAACTCGAAAGAATTAAGTCTCTTGAGCTTGACGCGTTCCTATCGTCGTTAATCCACAATACTACCGTTTAGCCTAAGCTAAGAATTGACTGAGGGGGTTGAGTAATCTTCCAACCTCGAGTCGTCTTTTCTGGTTGCTCTGATGCCCAAGAAGCCGCGCTTCCCAAGCTTTGCTGTCTTCACTGCCTTGCTTGCTTGCCTTTGATTGTCTTTGCTAGACCTGGAAAATTCCAATATTAGACCAATTCACAGGATGATCAAACACTTGAGTATATACACCTTTTAGGTCCCTTCCCTTTTTGCCCAAATTTTCAATACTTGCCCCCTGGCTTTCTGGTCCCAAACTAGGTGAACCTCAAAATAGCTTATCTAAAAATAGACGTATCCTTTAAGAAAAAAACAGTTGAGGTCATGTAGTACTCGTCACGAGCTTTCTAACGAGCTATTAAGCTCAAAAAACGGACTTCGGATGAAAAAGTTATGAGCGTTCAGGCCCTGGGGGGGTAAAAACTGACAATCAGGTTTTCCTTCACATATGAGCTAAGGGGTCTCCTATGAGTCTAATGGTCCAAAAATTTCTCAAAAATACCCCCAAAATTGGTCAAAAAATGGAACCCTAAATTTGCGATGGGGGTGCACAATCGCGATGGTCTGGGACCGTCGCGATGGTCCAAGCGAACCGTCGCGATGGCGTGGATTTTGGACAATCGCGATGGCGCGAAAAGGTGAACCGTCGCGATGGCGTGAGGTCGAACCGTCGCGATGGCCCGAAAAATGAACCGTCGCGATGGCGTGATCAGGCGGACAATCGCGATGGCGTGGTCAACGGTCAAAGGTGGACAATCGCGATGGCGCGGTCAACGGTCAAAGGTGGACAATCGCGATGGTCCGAAGTGAACTGTCGCGATGGTCACAAGTGCGATGGCGTGAGCCAATCGCGATGGTCCGATTTTGGGCTGTCGCGATGGTCCGAAAAACGAACCGTCGCGATGGTCTATCTTGACACGTGGCACTGTCGTGAAAGGTGAACCGTCGCGATGGCGTGAGGTCGAACCGTCGCGATGGCCCGAAAAATGAACCGTCGCGATGGCGTGATCAGGCGGACAATCGCGATGGCGTGGTCAACGGTCAAAGGTGGACAATCGCGATGGCGCGGTCAACGGTCAAAGGTGGACAATCGCGATGGTCCGAAGTGAACTGTCGCGATGGTCACAAGTGCGATGGCGTGAGCCAATCGCGATGGTCCGATTTTGGGCTGTCGCGATGGTCCGAAAAACGAACCGTCGCGATGGTCTATCTTGACATGTGGCACTGTCGTGGCGATGGCGTGAGCCAATCGCGATGGTCCGGGGTCAGTTGAACAATCGCGATGGTCCAAGTGGACCGTCGCGATGGCTCAAGTGAACCGTCGCGATGGTCCGAGACCGTCGCGATGGTCCGGCCGAGCCGTCGCGATGGCGTGAGCCTGTCGCGATGGCGTGAGCCTATCGCGATGGTGCGACACAATCACGATGGTCCGAGCCAATCGCGATGGTCCACCAAAGTGTGAATTTTTGGGATGCAACAGTGGATTCGTAGATGCGCAAGGGTCACCTACCTCGTGGTGTGGTCGCCTACCAAGAATTCCGAAGGTTGCAGACCATCGCGATGGTCCGCCACACTCGGCAGATCTTTGACAGAGAGTAAAATTTTACCTTTTCCAAGCTTTCCTGATGCACTGGAGCTCTGTACCTGCAAGAAAACTCAAGAAAACACAAGCACAAAAATTCTCTCTCGCTCTCTCGTATGCACAAATGAGGGGAAATGAGGTGAATGGGTGGATATGGTGAATTTTCTGATTTTTTTGGAGATGAAGATGATGATGCGATGATGAAGATGGAGTGTGGGGAAGGTGAAAAACACTAAAAACTAAGTAAAAACAACAACAAAAACTGAAATTTTTACCTTCCAACGCCACTTCTTGCTATACTCTTACCATCACACATTCGTCCTAGACTCGATCCCCGGCAACGGCGCCAAATTTGGTGTTGCTCTAGCACAATGGTGAGAACCACGTTAAGAAGCTTCACCTCCTTAATGTCAATCCGCGGAAGAGATAGGAGTGATATGAAGATCGTGAATGAGAGATGATGTGAGAGTGAAGGTGAGAAGCACAAAGATGCACACACACACACACACACAATGAAGAGACAAGCAAGACACAATGGAAGGTGGGAAATTAGCTCTATTACTCAAGAACACTATTACAAGCTCAAAATAGCTCTAAGCTCACACTAGCCAACATGAACCAACCTCAAAAATGAGCTCTCTAGCTCTTTTTATAGTTTCTAGACTAGTTTTGACCGGTTTCACATCTAGTGACCGGCCTAGTTAAAAAATAGGTCCTAGATGCTATTTGGAGGGGTAAACGGTATCTAAAAATAACGAAAATTGGTACGTGCATTCTACCTAAGCTCCTCAAGCTCGAGGACTCCTCGGCTTGCACAAAATGGAGCTATGACTTAGAAAATGGGATTTTGTCTATATTACATATGTTACAAGAGTGATGAAAATCACTGTTGGATGTTTGAAGAGGTAATAAAAACATACTTGTTTGAAAAAATGATCCGACTGGCTCCCTGCTCCGTCTTTACATGCTTCCATGTCGTCTGTGCCTCTGACTGTGCCTCTGACTGCTTCCAACTGGTGTCGAAGATGATGATATTCTGCATATTCCGAAAATAGTTGGAGAGTGAGCACATGAATGAAGGTGATTCTATGGACAGTTTTCTAACGAAAATCAAAGACTTGAAGGAACAATTGATTTCTGTTGATGAGGTTATACCAGATAGTTCATTTGTGCAGACTGTTCTGAATGGTTTTCCTGATTCATATCAGAGTTTTGCTTCTACTCTTTGGTTGATGATGAAAGGCAATCCAAATGCCTTGTCATTTGAGGAGTTAGTCTCTGTTCTGTTGCAAGAAGATCAGTCCAGATAGAACAAGTCCACTATGCGTGTTGTAGATCAAGCTTTCTTGGCTAGTCAGAAGGGCAAAGGAAAATGGAGCTCTTCAATTAGTAAGCAAAAATCTGCTAATTCTGCACAATCAAAGAGGGAAGACAAAGATGAAAAGAAATCAGAAAAGTAGAAATTGTTTTGTAAGTACTCTAAAGAAAATGATCATATCATAAAGAACTGTCCAAAACTGGCTGCTAAAGAGGCAAAGAAGAAAGAGGCTTGAATGGTTGTTGCAGAGGCCTCTACACCAAAAACAGAGTCTGCTAATCTTGTGCAGGAAGAAGAATGGGTGTTTACTACTGTTTGTAGTTTTGACCCATGTTCTCATGAGCAGTGCATGTCTAAAGTAGACTCATATATTTGGTACTTTGACAGTGGGGCGACCAAACATACTACCTCGTAGCACATTTTCTTCTCTTCACTTGAGCCTGCCCCTACAAGGAATATTGTTACATGCACCAACAACTCCTCTTATCCTGTTATTAGAGTTGGTAAGATCATTGAGTACTACTGATGGTAGTTCTTTCACTTTGTCAGATGCTTTGTTTGTGCCAGGGATGAAGCAAAATCTGTTATTAGTTTCTGCATTAGCCAAGATTGGCTTGGTTGTGAAATTTGTTGATGACAGATGTACAATTTGTGATCTGTCAAATGGCGATGTGATTATTGCTTCTGGCATTTTATGTTGTGGGCTGTATAAGCTCATAGACTATGAAAGATCTGTAAATGATTCGGCATGTGCAGTACATGACTCTCAGGCTATGTCAGATGCAAAGCTTTGGCATGCATGCTTTGATCATCTAAATTTTGCTAGTTTGCTACACCTGTAAAAATCTGAAATGGTGTCCTCTTTGCCCAAACTTAAGGCACCTGGAAAACATGTTTGTGAAGGCTCTATTTTGGGAAGAATGCAGCATTCTTCCTTTCCAAAAGATGGTTCAGTTTGGGCTACTCAGATATTGCAGCTTGTACAGAGTGATGTCTGTTAGAGTTAGACGTCTACGGAAGCACGCGAACAGCACAAGGAAGAAGAAGAAGCTTGGAGCACAAACACACAATACTGAATGTATTACTAGAGAATGTACAAGGATAAGTAGCCCATTAGGGCAATAGGCGTATATACAAGCTGGGGGAAAAAAACCTCCTAAAGAGGGAAAAAAGTGCCTCGGCGGTCCTAGTGTGTTCACACACGTCACTACCTAAATATATCAACAAATCCCCCCTGGGAGTGATGCGGTGAACAAGGAGCTGGCACTCATGTATAAGGAAGTTCCAAGCTATGTGGAAATCACTCCACAAAAGGAAGTAAGCTCAAAGCTTCGCGGAAAGCTTCAAACGTCTCCCTAGGCAGAGCCTTCGTGAAAAGGTCTGCAATGTTCTCCTGCGTGGGCACATATGCCAAGCTGATCTCCCTAGCAGAGAACCTCTCCTTGACATAGTGATAATGCACCTCAATGTGCTTAGTGCAAGCATGGAACACAGGGTTCCTCGCAACTGCCAATGCGCTCTGACTCTTAATGAAGATGGTGGTGGCAGAAGACTGGGCAACACCCAAATCAGCCATAAGGTGTCTGAGCCACACACACTCAACAGTCGCTGTGAAAGCTGCCCTATACTCAGCCTCACAACTGGAAGTGGCCACAGTAGGCTGCTTCTTGCTCAACCAAGATATACATGAGCTACCAAGCATGAAGCAAAAACCACTGGTGGACACACGAGTGTCATAGCAACCAGCCCAATCTGAGTCAGAAAAAGCATGCAAATCTGGCGGTAGTGATCCCCCCTTGGGATAAAACAACCCAAGTAGCCGAGTACCACTCAAGTAGCGAAAGATGCGCTTAACCGCCTTCCAATGCGTGACTCCTGGGCAATGCATAAACCTACTCATCTGTGAGACAGCAAACTGAATATCTGGCCGAGTAATGCATAAGTAAATCAAGCATCCAACAGCCTGCTGATAGAGAACAACATCAAATGCATCTCCAACATCATGAAGACTCAATCGTAAACCTATCTCCATAGGAGTGGCAATAGGCTTACAGTCTTCAAGGCCAAAACGCTGCAATAATATGTCAATATATTTCGTTTGACACAAAGCCATTCCACCATCAACTTGCATAAACTGAATGCCCAAATAGTGATGCAAATGCCCCAAATTAGACATCTCAAATGAGGCATGCAAATCAGCCTTGAAATCAGCAATATGCTTCTCAATAGGACCAGTGAGCAGCATGTCATCAACATAGACAACAATGATCAGAAGCACATCATTAGCACGCTTAACATATAAGGTGCTTTCAGTTGGACTGTTCACAAAACCATGTGCAACCAGATAGGCATGTATCTTCTCATACCAAGCACGTGGTGCTTGCTTTAAACCATATAATGCCTTCTTTAACTTGCATACCTGGTTTTCATGCCCTTTCTGCACAAAGCCACGGGGTTGAAAAACATACACTTCTTCATGCAAGTCACCATTCAGAAATGTTGTTTTAATGTCCAACTGATGTACATTCCAACCATGATGGGCTGCAAGTGCACAAATGCTCCGAACAGTAGGCATACGGCATGTAGGTGCAAAGGTCTCATCAAAATCAATGCCTCTTTCCTGCGCATAACCCTTTGCAACAAGCCTAGCCTTATACCTGTCAACTGTACCATCAGGTTTATGCTTCAGCTTGTATACCCACTTAGTGCCAATGGCCTTCTTGCCAGGAGGCAAGTCACATAAAGACCATGTACCATTCTTCATTATAGCATCATATTCAGATTGCATGGCAACCATCCCATTTTCTGAATTCTGTGCTTCATCAAAAGAAACAGGCTCATTATCATCACAAAGACTAGACACAACCATAGCATAGAAATCTGATGCAAAGGAGGCACTATGAGAGCCTGAACGAGTACGATATGACAAAGGTGCATCTAATTTGCTGTCACGCAAAGTCTGCACCAGCCATTTTGGCATAGTTTTTGCTTGCTCAATATCAGCTCTCTCATCAACAAGTGCATCATGTAAATCTGCGTCAGAAATAGAATGATCTGCATCATCATATGAAACCTGCAAAGGCTGAGAAGTTGCATGATTAGGACCAGCACTAGACTGTCCACCTGTAAAAAGAGGCATCAATGTATCATACATGTCTTTGGAGCTAACATATGTCTCCTTAGTACATGAAAGCAATGGCTGAATAGCATCTTCCACAAAGACAACATCACACCTAACCAGAATGTGTTTAGTCTGTGGATGATACAGATGATAGACTTTACTTTCAGAACTGTACCCAACAAAAATACATTTTATTGCCTTATCATCCAATTTTCTGCGATGTTGTTCAGGCACTAATGCATATGCCAAACAACCAAAAACACGCAGATGAGCAACAGATGGCTTACGGTCATGCCTAGCCTCATATAGAGTGATAGACTACGGCGCTTTAGTGGGACACCTATTCAGTACATATGCTGCACACATGACAGCCTCAAGCCAGAAACTATGTGGTAAAGCCTGACTCTTGACCATGCACCTCGCCATCTCCATGAGTGACTTGTTCTTTCGTTCAGCAACTCCATTCAGTTGAGGTGTATACGGCACTGTACACTGGTGTTTTATCCCACGTTCAGCCAGAAATGCATTAAAATCAGAAGACATATATTCCCCCCCTCGATCAGAATAGAGGGTGCCCATTTTACATGCTGACAGATTTTCAGGCAAAACCAAAAACTATTTAAAGCACACGAACACTTCGGACTTTGCTTTGAGTGGATATACCCATGCATGCTTGGAAAAATCATCAATGAAAGTCACGAAGTAAAGGTAATTCCCAAAAGAGGGTGTCTGCATAGGACCACAGACATCACTATGTACAAGCTGCAATTTCTGCGTAGCCCGAACTGAACCATCTTTTGGAAAGGAGGAATGCTGTATTTTGCCCAAAATACAGCCTTCACATACATGTTTTCCAGGTGCCTCAAGCTTGGGCAAAGAAGACACCATATAAGATTTTTGCAGGCGTAGCAAACTAGCAAAATTCACATGACCAAAGCATGCATGCCAAAGCTTTGCATCTGACATAGCCTGAGAATCATGAACTGCACATGCTGAATCATTCAGAGATCTTTCATAGTCTATGAGCTTATACAGCCCACGACATAAAATGCCAGAAGCAATAATCACATCGCCATTTGATAGATCATGAACTGTACACCTGTCATCAACGAATTTCACAACCAAGCCAATCTTGGCTAATGCAGAAACTGATAACATATTCTTCTTGATCCCTGGCACAAATAAGGCATCTGACAAGGTGAAAGAACTACCATCAGCAGTAGTCAGAATGATCTTACCAACTCCCATAATAGGATAAGAGGAGTTGTTAGCGCATGTGACAGTATTCCCTGTAGGGGCAGGCTCAAGTGAAGGGAAGAAACTGCGCTGCGAGGTAATATGTTTGGCCACCCCACTGTCAAAGTACCAAACATCTGAGTCCACTGCAGACATGCACTGCTCATGAGAAGATGGGTCAAAACTGCAAACAGTAGTAAACGCCCATTCTTCTTCCGGCACAAGATTAGCAGACTCTATTTTTGGTGTAGAGGCTTCTGCAACAACCATTCTAGCCTCCTTTTTCTTTTCCTCTTTTGCAGCCAGTTTTGGACAATTCTTTATGATATGGTCATTCCCTTTACAGTACTTGCAAAACAATTTCTGCTTTTCTGATTTCTTCTCATCTTTATCCTGGTTCTTCGAATGTGCAGCATTTGCAGATTTCTGCTTACTAGTAGAAGAGCTCCATTTTCCTTTGCCCTTCTGACTAGCCAGGAAAGCTTGATCTGCAACACGCATAATGGACCTGTTCTGCCTGGACTGATCTTCCTGCAACAGAACAGAGACTAACTCCTCAAATGATAAGGCATTCGGATTGCCTTTCATCATCAACCGAAGAGTAGAAGCAAAACTTTGATATGAATCAGGAAGACCATTCAGAACGGTCTGCACAAGTGAACTATCGGGTATAACCTCATCAGCAGAAATCAACTGTTCCTTCAAATATTTGATCTTCGTCAGGAAACTGTCCATAGAATCACCTTCATTCATGTGCTCACTCTCCAACTGTTTTCGGAGGTAAGCAACACGAGCCTCATTCCTAGCTTGGTACAATGTGGTAAGTGTATCCCAAGCATCCCTAGCTGTTCTGCAAGAGCGAATATGAGGAATAATGGCACATTTGACAGACAAAGCTATCAATGGATGTGCCTGGGCATCTTTGCCATCCCAACGAATTTTCTCTGCAGTAGGTGCAACAGAAACAACAGCACGAACAGGAATCTGCAGAATATCATCTTCAACACCATCTTCATCAGCTCCAGCATCTGTATTTGTAGTACCTGTCGTTACAAGTGTAACATGACGTCTTTCAACACCCTACACAATGTTCTACAATCCTTTTGCAACCAAAACATGTCGCATCATATAAGCCCATAATGGGTAGTTGGTACCATCCAACTTATCCTCAACAGCCAACATACGGAATACATCACTGCTTTCAGCCATGGCCGGTGACTAAAATACCTTGATGGAGAAAATTGACTGTATCTCAAAAAGTTGAACAGAACTGCCCAAACGAGTTCTGCTAGACCTGTAGCAGACTTCGAGACGCTTAAACTGGCGAACAGAAACTGGTATATACCTTTGGCACAAAAAGAAGAAATAGCTTGCACAAGCGCTACAATAGTGCGTTCGGAGGCCGAAACGAGCTCAGATCGCGATTTCAGCACCACAGAGCGAAGCAGTTTTGATCTTGGAAACACGTTGAGTATGCTCACCAAAATTTGTGCGATTCTGAGACTGCAAACGGAGGAGTGTCGACGGCGCCCTAGATGAAGCGACGACCTGCTCTGATACCAATTGTTGGAGTTAGACGTCTGCGGAAGCACGCGAACAACACAAGGAAGAAGAAGAAGCTTGGAGCACAAACACACAATACTGAATGTATTACTAGAGAATGTACAAAGATAAGTAGCCCATCAGGGCAATAGGTGTATATACAAGCCAGGGGAAAAAAACCTCCTAAAGAGGGAAAAAAGTGCCCCGGCGGTCCTAGTGTGTTCACACACATCACTACCTAAATATATCAACAATGTCTATGGTCCTATGTAGACACCTTCTTTTGGAAATTATCTTTAGTTCGTGACTTTCATTGATGATTTTTCCAGGCATGCATGGGTATATCCATTGAAGGCCAAGTCCGGAGTGTTCATGTGCTTCAAACAGTTTTTGGTTTTGGTTGAAAATCTGTCAGCATGCAAAATGGGCACCCTCCGTTCTGTTCGAGGGGGGAATATATATCTTCTGATTTTAATGCATTTCTAGCTGAACGTGGGATAAAACACCACTGTACAGTGCCGTATACACCTCAACAGAATGGAGTTGCTGAACAAAAGAACAGGTCACTCATGGAGATGGCGAGGTGTATGGTCAAGAGTCAGGCTTTACCACATAGTTTCTGGCTTAAGGTTGTCATGTGTGCAGCATATGTACTTAATAGGTGTCCCACTAAAGCGCTGTAGGCTATCACTCCATATGAGGCTTTGCATGATCGCAAGCCATCTGTTGCTCATCAGCATGTTTTTGGTTGTTTGGCATATGCATTAGTGCCTGAACAATATGGCAAAAAATTGGATGATAAAGCAATAAAATGTATTTTTGTTGGGTATAGTTCTGAAAGTAAAGGCTATTGTCTGTATCATCCACAGACTAAACGCATTCTGGTTAGCCGTGATGTTGTTTTTGTGGAAGATGCTATTCAACCATTGCTTTCATGTACCAAGGAGACATCTGTTAGCTCCAAAGACATGTATGATACTTTACTGCCTCTTTTTACAGATGGACAGTCTAGTGCTGGTCCTAATGAGGCAACTTCTCAGCCTTTGCAGGTTTCATGTGATGATGCAGATCATCCCATTTCTGATGCAGATTTACATGATGCACTTGTTGATGAGAGAGCTGATATTGAGGAGGCAAAAACTATGCCAAAATGGCTGGTGTAGACTTTGCGTGACAACAAATTAGATGCACCTCTGTCATATCGTACTCGTTCAAATTCTCATAGTGCCTCTTTTGCATCAGATTGCTATGCTATGGCTGCATCTAGTCTCTGTGATGAGACTAAGCCTGTTTTGTTTGATGAAGCACAAAGTTTTGAACATTGGATGGCTGCAATGCAATCTGAATATGATGCTATCATGAAAAATGGTACCTGGACTTTATGTGACTTGCCTCGTGGAAAGAAGGCCATCGGCACTAAGTGGGTATACAAGCTGAAGCATAAGCTTGATGGAACAGTTGACAGGTATAAGGCTAGGCTTGTTGCAAAGGGTTATGCGGAGGAAATAGGCATTGATTTTGATGAGACCTTTGCACCTACATGCCGTATACTACTTTCGGAGCATTTGTGCACTTGCAGCCCATCATGGTTGGAATGTACATCAGTTGGACATTAAAACAACATTTCTGAATTGCGACTTGCATGAAGAAGTGTATGTTTTTCAGCCCCATGGCTTTGTGCAGAAAGGGAATGAAAACTACATGTGCAGGTTAAAGAAGGCATTATATGGTTTAAAGCAAGCACCACGTGCGTGGTATGAGAAGATACATGCCTATCTGATTGCACATGGTTTTGAGAACAGTCCAACTGAAAGCACCTTATATGTTAAGCGTGCTAATGATGTACTTCTGATCATTGTGGTTTATGTTGATGAGATGCTACTCACTCGTCCTCATGAGAGGCTTATTGGTGATTTTAAGGCTGATTTGCATGCCTCATTTGAGATGCCTGATTTGGGGCATTTGCATCGCTATTTGGGCATTCAATTTAAGCACGTTGATGGTGGAATGGCTTTGTGTCAAAGGAAATACATTGACACATTATTGCAACGTTTTGGCGAATCTGTAAACCTATTGCCACTCCTATGGAGATAGGTTTACGATTGAGTCTTCATGATGCTGGAGATGCATTTGATGTTGTTCTGTATCAACAGGCTATTGGATGCCTTATTTACTTATGCATTACTCGGCCAGATGTTCAGTTTGTTGTCTCATAGTGAGTAGGTTTATGCATTTCGCAGGAGTCAAGCATTGGTAGGCGGTTAAACACATCTTTTGCTACTTGAGTGGTACTCGGCTACTTGGGTTGTTTTATCCCAAGGGGGGATCACTACTGCTAGATATGCATGCTTTTTCTGACTCTGATTGGGCTGGTTGCTATGACACTCATGTGTCCACTAGTGGCTTTTGCTTCATGCTTGGTAGCTCATGTATATCTTGGTTGAGCAAGAAGCAACCTACTGTGGCCACTTCCAGTTGTGAGGCTGAGTATAGGGCAACTTTCACAGCGACTGTTGAGTGTGTGTGGCTCAAACGCCTTATGGTTAATTTGGGTGTTGCTCAGTCTTCTGCCACCACCGTCTTCACTGACAGTCAGAGTGCATTGGCAGTTACGAGGAACCCTGTGTTCCATGCTCGCACTAAGCACATTGAGGAGGTTCCCCCCTATATATATGCCTATTGCCCTAATAGGCTACTTATCTTTGTACATTCTCTAGTAATACATTCAGTATTGTGTGTTATGCTCCAAGCTTCTTCTTCTTTCTTGCGTTGTTTGCATGCTTCTGTAGACATCTAACTCCAACAGACATCTAACTCCAACAGATGTTTTATCCCACATTCAACAAAAAATGCATTAAAGTGAGAAGACATATACCCCCCCATCAGAACGGAGGGTGCCCATTTTACATGCTGACAGATTTGCAGCCAAAACCAAAAACTATTTGAAGCACATAAACACTTCAGACTTTGCCTTCAATGGATATACCCATGCATGCCTGGAAAAATCATCAATGAAAGTCACGAAGTACAGATAGTTCCCAAAAGAAGGTGTCTACATAGGACCACAGACATCACTATGTACAAGCTACAATTTATGAGTAGCCCGAACTAAACCATCTTTTGGAAAGGAAGAACGCTGCATTCTTCCCAAAATACAGCCTTCACATACATGTTTATCGGGTGCCTCAAGTTTGGGCAAAGAGGACATCATTTCAGATTTCTACAGGCATAGCAAACTAGCAAAATTTAGATGACCAAAGCATGCATGCCAAAGCTTTGCATCTGACATAACCTAAGAATCATGTATTGCACATGCCAAATCATTTACAGATCTTTCATAGTCTATGAGCTTATACAACCCACGACATAAAATGCCATAAGCAATAATGACATGTCCATTTGATAGATCATGAAATGTACATCTATCATCAACAAATTTCACAACCAAGCCAATCTTGGTTAATGCAGAATTTGATAACATATTTTTCTTGATCCCTGGCACAAACAAAGAATCTGACAAAGTGAAAGAACTACCATCAGCTGATCTTACCAACTCCCATAACAGGATAGGAGTTGTTGGTGCAAGTAACAATATTCCCTGTAGGGGCAGGCTCGAGTGAAGAGAAGAAACTATGCCGCGAGGTAATATGTTTGGTCGCCCCACTATCAAAGTACCAAACATCCGAGTCTACTTTAAACATACACTGCTCATGAGAAGATGGGTCAAAACTGCAAACAATAGTAAATGCCCATTCTTCTTCCTGCACAAGATTAGCAGGCTCTATTTTTGGTGTAGAGGCCTCTGCAACAACCATTCGGGCCTCTTTCTTCTTTGCCTCTTTAGCAGCCAGTTTTGGACATCTCTTGATGACATGAACATTTGCTTTACAATATTTGTAAAACAATTTCTGCTTTTCTGATTTCTTATCATCTTTGTCTTCCTTCTTCGAATGTGCAACATTTGCAACTTTATGCTTACGAGTAGAAGAGCTCCATTAACCTTTGCCCTTCTGACTAGCCAAGAAAGCTTGATCTACAACACGCATAATAGACCTGTTCTGCCTAGACTAGTCTTCCTGCAATAGAACCAACTCCTCAAATGACAAGGCATTTGGATTGCCTTTCATCATCAAAGGAATATTAGAGGCAAAACTCTGATATGAGTCAAGAAGACCATTCAGAACGGTCTGCATAAGAGAGCTATCTGGTATAACTTCATTAGTAGAAATCAACTATTCTTTCAAATCCTTGATCTTTGTGAGAAAATTGTCCATAGAATCACCTTAATTCATGTGCTCACTCTCCAATTGTTTTCAAAGGTAAGCAACACGAGCCTCATTCCTAGTCTCGTACAATGTGGTAAGTGTACCCCAAGCATCCTTCGTTGTTCTGCAAGAGCGAACGTGAGGAATAATGGCACGTTTGACAAACAACGCTATCAATGCATGTGCCTGAGCATCTTTGCCATCCCGACAAACTTGCTCTTCAATAGGTGCAACATAAACAACAGCACAAACAGGAATCTGCAGAATATTATCATCTTCAACATACCTCGAACTCCAACAATTGGTATCATAGCAAGTCTTTGCTTCATCTAGGGCATCATCAACACCCCTCCATCACAATCTCATAATTGCATGAAAATTGGTGAGCATGCCTGTGGGGATTATGAGCTCAAAACAACTTTGTTATGTGGCATCAAAAATTTGATATGAGCTCATTTCGGCCTTTGAACACACTGTCACAATGACTATGATGGTAATTTCCTTTTGTGACAAAAATATATAAAGGTTTTGGTTCCTTATGATAGATAGACAGATAGACAGACAGACAGACAGACAGACAGACAGATAGATAGATAGATAGATAGATAGATAGATAGATAGATAGATAGATAGATAGATAGATAGATAGATAGATAGATAGATAGATAGATAGATAGATAGATACATATATAGATAGATAGATAGATAGATAGATAGATAGATAGATAGATAGATAGATAGATAGATAGATAGATAGATAGATAGATGGATGGATGGATGGTTATATAAATAGATCGATACATAAATATATAGATGAAAAAATGAATAAATGGATGGGTGAATGGATTGACAATCAAATGAAAAAATAGATAAACAATGGGATAGATTGATGAAATGGATGGATACCTATTGTGAACGTAAGATTCAAAGAATCAAACATTTACAATAATTCATCTATACTTCCTATACTAGGTATGATTCTCGTCAAATGAATGTATATAAGTATTGTGAAAGTAAGACTCAGAGAATAAGACAGTCAAATTAGTTTTTATACACTCCCTATAATATGTATTATTATCCTCGAGTGTCAAAGAATCAGGTAATCACAATAGTGCTTGTACACTCCCTACACTATTCAGAGAGTAGGAATCGAGGTGGCGATTCAAACAATCTCAATAGATGTAATTCCTATATCCCTATATTATTGTGGGAGAAAGAATCGATGCAACAAGTTGGAACATCAATTTAATTAATCAAAGTATCCAAGTAAGATTCTAATTCATAACATGTATATATGATTACTAAAATGACATAAATAACAATTACACAAATCACAAATTAATATATGTAAGATATGCATATGCAAATCATAACATATGTATGATAAATAACAAACATAATAACATAAAAAATAATAAATAAAGAAAGAAACAATACCTAAATGCTATGTTGAAGTAGCTCATCAGACTTTGTTCTCTACGGCTCTCTATTGTGCTCTGTGCCTTTCGATCGAAAAAACTCACTCGAATGAGAGACTTATGATTGAATGCAAGGATTTTTTTTTTATGTTTAGCTTTTGGATTGAAAAGCTTTTTTTTTTTAAATAGCATCCAATTTTTATGAAGAAATATGGAAATCCCTAAATAAACTGACTATAATCAATATTTTTATATCATTGGATCAAATAAATGCAACATAAAATCTTATAAGAATGTATAATATCATTGTGTCTCACAACATCATCTATAGAATCACAAAGCACATAAGTTTTAAAAGTGTCTTTGCATGCATTGGTAACCAAAAAAAACTTAAAATTGCCAATCCAAGGGCCAAGTAAAGTAGGAGGGATAAGTTAATGATCATGAGATGGTATCCCTACCTTGTTAGTGCCAAAAAGGATGAAAACATATAGTTACCTCCACCTTCATAAGCTTTTTGCAAATCTATTAATCACTACCTATATGTGAGGGATTGGTTGTTTCTTTATGTTATAATTTGAGACCCCTTAATAGTAGGTTTACCTTGAATCTCTCATAAAGATATTTCCATTGGTTATGGATTCTATACGTTTTGAAAACATTGTAATAATTTATGAGTAGAATAATGACCTATGGAGCAAACATGCACTCACATTTTCACTTATAGAAAGTGACACAAAAATGGAAACATTTAGAGAATATGAATGGTGTTGTAGGATTTCTCTCGAGTGTATATGAGTAAACACTAAACAAGAAAAGGTTCATGTGTAGACATGAAGAGAATTTAACCAAATTCCAGTAAAAAATTATATAGAAAAAGTAATAGAGTGTAGAGCTTTATATACAAACCTTACACAATATTGGGTGCAATCTCTTCCCCTACACTTCATCAGGCTTGTACTTAAGTGCATGTATTTATAGGAAATTTTCATAAGTCCAAAAATAGATTATGATCAGAGAAGCAAAACATGATTGATTGATTTTACAAAAGTTATTGTAAATGGTGGTTAATATGTCTATATATAAAAAAGCATATGTGCACTTCTAATTTAAAAATAAATTATCACAAATTTATGAATGTATAACCAACCCTTCAAACATAAGGCCCCTTTATGGAAATCATAAAATATACATATAAACCCAAGTGACTATTCAGTCCTTGAAAAATTATGCCCATGTCTTCACGATCGTTGATATACTAATAAAAGCAGAAACCACATTGAATTCCTTTGTCAATCAAGCATAATGTAGATACAGTAACATGTTTACACATGTAACAAGTCAATATTATGTGGAAAGTAGAATAAATAAAATCCAATAATTTGATAGATTATAACGTGCCTCAATTTAAAATGTGATTTTCCATAGTTGAAAATAAAAATTAAACATGGATGACCAATCACATATCACCCCAAACAATACCAAGCAGATTCAATGCCATAAATAAAACATAGAGTTTAAACATGTCTTTTGTAATAAGATAATTTAATGTGTTTGTGAATGATATGCGACAAGAAAAACTATGTTTGATATAAGTCATACTTTTTGTATCCATTGAGATTCTTCCAAATAGTGATTTTTATACAAGATATCCAAGACATTGAATACATGTCCATGTTTTAGGTACATCATGATCCATGATGTTCTCAAACATCAAAATTTAGGTATGTTATTCAAAAAATGCTGAGTTTTCAATAAGAGCCATGGGAGGAGGTACTTTCCAATTCGAAAAACAATTGTGTAAATTCCAATTTGAGGGTATTTCTAATCTAAAAAGTTTTTTCATTGTTTTTTTTGCTAGTTCTAGTTTCGAGGATGTTTTGTATTTTTTACTCTTCTCTTAATAGTACACGACCATACCAAAAACTATGTTGAAGTTCATTTCTTATTAGCATTTTGTGTGGATCTTTCTTGAGTTTGCTTAATTCTTTTTTGAGCTTCTCGGAGTAAGTAAAAAGGAACCCTATCTATAAAATCAACCATAGGAATACTATCTTGACTTAAAGTCATTGGAACTTGGAGTTTTTTGTCAAATACAACTTTAGAAGGTGCATAGTCGATAACACTATGTGGTATGCTATTGTCAACAAACTGAATAATTGTTATCTTTTTGTCCCCATTTCTAGGATTACATATAGAATAACAAAATGATAAATCTAAAATTGTGGTATTACTTAATTCATTTTGACCATTACGTTTAGGATGAAATGCTAAAATGAAATCCATTTCTGATCATGAGTTCTAAATAATGCAACAAAAAAGTAATCACAAAAAACAAAGATCATGATACAAAATACCTTTACAAAAATCATGGTGTGGAAAATTACACTTGATAAGCATGTTAGTAGCTCAAAGTGCAAGCATTGTCTTTTAAAAAAGAATGAAATATGCATATTTTCTAAATCTATATTTCATTGTCCAAATTATATCATTATGTGAAGATAGATAATAAAATCCATAGAAAGTCATTGCCATGATTTGTTAGGACTTGGTAATTGAATCAATAAACCAAGTGTTTTTTCATGATGACATGCAACTCTTTAACAAACAATAATGTTTCTTGAACCCCCTCTCGTTATATGGATAAAAAACATTAATGGAATTGTGTTGAGACACTCGAACTTTTTTCCCTTTACAAAAAGAGATTCCACTATTTTCTTTTGAAAAATACAAAACGAATTAGAAAAATTTAAGATATGAATCGTGGAGGGGGCGTGGTGTAATGGTAAGACTTGTAACTACCCTATCAATAGTCTACATTTTAAGCTCCATTGATATCATACACAATTTGAGCTCATGCTCTATTGAGACTTAAAATTTCAATTATCTTGATTTGTTTGAGGGAAAATATATTCCAAAAGATGAAAAAAAAACTAATAACTCTTCATGTGAGGAGAAGAGGGGTATGAGTAATACCAACAAGAGATCAAGACTTGTGATTACATTTTCAGAATTCAATTTTGTCGATATGCTTTGGTAGTGATCTGAGAGAATAGACCTAGGACTATCGGGGTACTTTTTTCCCTCGTTAGGAGGGTTTTTTCCTCAACTTGTATATACATCTATGACCCAAATGGATCACTTATCTTTGTACATTCACTTGATAATAAATTCAATATTATGTTGTCCTCCAAGGTTTCTCTTCCTCTTTGTGTTGTTTGTGTGCTTTTGCACAACTCTGATTCCAACAATTGGTATCAGAGTAGGCCTCCACTTTCTCCAAGGCATTGTAAACACCCCTCTAGTCATAATCTCATAATTGCACTAATATTGGTGAGCATATGTAGCTCAGTGATGAGTAGCACCTCCTTTAATGTCAATCCGGGAAGACATGAGGATGGTATGAAGACCTCGAGCAAGTGAAGGCACAAATGTGTGAGTGCGAAGCACACTAACATGCACACACATACACACACACACGCACACACAACAAGAACAAAGAGAGTAAGACAATGGAATCACTTCTATTGCAACCAAATTCTCATACAAGCTCAAAACTACAAGAAGCTAGCTCAAAAATGAGCTCTCTAGCTCTATTTATAATTTTTTACTAGCTTTGGCCCTGTCCAGACCTAGTGTCCAGCCTAGTTAAAAATTAGGTTCCAGGGCTTATTCAAGGGCTCAAACGAGATCTAAAAAATATGAAAATTGGCAGGCCACTACTTCTAAGGCTCCCCAAGCTCAAGGACTCCTCGGCTTGTACAAAATGGAGCTACAAAAAGGTGAAACAATATTTACAAGGGTTTTTAGTGATGAGAATCACTTTTAACATGGTGTAAGGTTTGGAAAAATTTAATTGGTTGCCTTAGTGCTAGATCTGCATGTATGCTCGTACTTGCTTCATCTGCCAACACTCTCCCCCCCTAGGGTCTGTCGCCTCTGACAGACCTTTGCTCTGCGGTTTGGTCAATGTAGTTCTGGAGAATGTCGGTTGCCAAGTCATGTTCTTTGATCCGTAGCCCGCTGATCAGGTCTCGCTGAAGGGCATCCCAATTGACTGCTCCCGGTATGTTCGGTTGTGGCGTTGTGTAGAGCTCTGAATGCATCGTTTGTTCGCATGCGAAGAGCTGTAGCAAATGAGTGGGCCGTGGCGCGAACACCTCTGAGTGTGCCTCCCAGAACCCCGTGGTGAACATATCATCAAAAGTTTGCTTGTAGCAGGCAGGGAGATATCTGATTCGTGCGTGCCATGCATAAGCAACTCGTATGCTCGGGGTTGTGCTCATATCATATAGTAGGTCATAATTACCATTAACGAACCCGAGAATCGGAGGCTGAATGTGACATACATTGCGGAAGGTTTTAAGCACTACCTGCATCATATCCAATATTTTGAGCATCATCTGGGCAGCTACGTCTGGCATGGGGTGGAGGCGTGGAAGCCAATGTTTGATAGTAGCCATCATATATGCTACTGTAGGTGTGCCTGTTGGGGGTGCAATGGAGGGATAATTTAGCCATTGTTTACAATTTGCATTGTTCTGAACCTTGATGGCAAATGCTTTCCATGATCTCCTTCTTTGAACTGGCCCAAAGCAAGGGTTATATTTTAAATGCATGGGAGCATGGTCCCATGTCCGTAGCATTTTCGGATATGTTTCCAGTAATTTCTGCCTCCAGATAGGTTGGAATATGGCCCCCTTTTTGGCTGCCTCTGGGATATCCTCTGGTTCGAATTGAGTTGCGAAGGTGGGGTATTTGTTGGTGAGGCGTTTGATTTCAGCATTATAGTCAGCCAGCAGTACAAAATATGGTTTATACTGTAACTCTGAACTAGTTATCAGTCTTCTAGGGGCCAGATGTCTGAAGTATTCTGATTGAAGTATGGTTTCTTCAATGGTCTTCATGGCCAACATCTGGTTGGAAATACGTTCTTCATGAGTCCGCCCCATTTCTTCTACCTGTTTCATCCATGCCGATGGGGGTTCCTCATATGAATCCTGTCCCTCTTCAGTGATTCTGCCTCCTCGAAGAGGTTGTGGCTCATAATTATCTTCAAATGTTTCTTCCACCGGAATGACAATGGTCTCCTCTTCGTTTGGCTGATCAGGTGGAGATGGGTGTTGAAGCTCAAGATCAAGGACAAAGCATGGAAGCGCATCAAGGAAGTGGACACACAAGAAGAAAGAGCAAGTAGGGAGCTCCAAGAAGCACGTGTCAAATTTTCAGAAGAAATCCCTACAAAAATAGTGATTTTTATCACTAAAAACCATTGTAAATACCATTTTCCATTTTTGTAACTCCATTTTGTTCAAGCCGAGGAGTCCTCGAGCTTGAGGAGTATTAGAACTACCATCCTACCAATTTTCATGATTTTTAGACTCCGTTTGAGCCCCCAAATAAGCCCTGGAACCTATTTTTTAACTAGGCCGGACACTAGGTCTGGACAGGGCCAAAACCACTCAAAAACTATAAAAAGGGCTGGAGAGCTCATTTTTGAGGTTAGCTTGTTGTAGATTTCAGTTTTGTAAGAGAGCTCTTTGGTAATCGAAGCTTTCCATTGTTCCACTCTTTGCTCTTACCTTGTGCGCGTGTGTGTGTATGTGTGTGCATGCTTGTGTGCTCTCACTCACGCACTTGTGCCATCACTTGCTCGCGGTCTTCATACCGGTCCTCACGTCTCCACCGATTGACATTTATGAGGTGTATCTCCTCACGTTGGTACTCACCATTGTGCTAGAGTGACACCAAATTTGGCGCCGTTGCCGGGGAGAGAGCTTGGAGGACGAGCGTGAGACGGTAAGACGTAGAGTAGCGACGTTGGAAGGTAAAAAAATCATCATTTTCAGTTCAGTTTTTGAATTTTCCTTCTTCTTCATCTTCACCATCATCACCATCTCCACCCACCTTCATCTTCTCAGTTTTTCTCCATTTTTTAGAGTACATTCACCTTGTTTTTACTTGTGGTTGTGAGCAAGAAGCTTAGAGAGGGTGCAGAACAGAGGCGCTGAAGAAGTAGTACCTAAAATAACAAAAAATCTGAGTGAATAGTCTCGGACAAGACGAACCTGCACCAAGTATCGTGAGCTGCAGTGTCGAGTATCGCGGAACCTGCGCCAGAGATCGTGAGTGAGAAATCGGGCAAACTGGGGTTACACAGAGCAAGAGGAAGTGACTAAGAAGTTAGAGAGGCTCTCAAGGTGAGAAAACACACATTTAATCTATACCTTCTCAGTAAACTAAGTGTGGAAAGGGAAACGATCTACGTCAGGTATCGTTTGGTACTGACAGAGGTGAAAAGAAGTGATTTGGGGTGATACAAAGAGTGAGGAGAGGGGAGAAGGACTAGGAAAACAAGGGCATCAAAACAAAACTTAAAAAAATCTTGCAAAAATCTTGGCAAAGGGTCAAGTATCGTTTTGCTCCCGCGGTCGAGTATCGCGATACCTGACAAGTATCATGAATCTCCTGTGGTTGAGTATCGCGATATTTCCCTCCGATCGTGTATCGTTTCATACCGATCGCGATACTTAGCCAGCGATCGTTTTGTCCAGCGATCGTTTGTGAGAGATCGTTTGCCAAAGATCGTTTCATCAGCGATCGTTTGCTCAGATATCGTTTTGTCGTGTATCGTTTGGCTTAAGTATCGTGTATCGCTTCTCAGAGATCGCGATACTTACCAACCTATCGTGTATCGTTTCGATTCAGGTATCGTCGATCGTTTTGAGCCAAGTATCGAGTATCGTTGGTGCCAAAGATCGTTTGGTTCATAGATCGTGTATCGTTTGCATGAGAGATCGGTATCGTTTCGGTCGAAGATCGGGTATCGCTTAAGTCAGAGATCGTGTATCGTTTTCTTCCAAATATCGAGTATCGTCTTGAGCCAAGTATCGTTTTGCCCAAGTATCGCCTACTTCAAGTATCGCGATACATACCAAGTATCGTGTATCGAGTTCCTCAAGTATCAAGTATCGTGTCCTACGAATGTCATGTATCGCCTGATTTGAAGCATTTTCTGAGAGACCCTGTTTCCCTGTTTTAACCCCCAAAACCCTGAACTGGCATAACTTTCTCATACGAAATCCGTTTGCTGTGATTTTGGTTTTGTTGGAAAGCTCGTGGGGAATACAACCAAAACATCGACTGGTTATGGTTAAATTAATACCAGGATTATTAGATAGGGTATTTTGAAGTTGACCCTCAGGAAAATTAAAAAAAACCAAGGTGTTCCAAAGGATTTTGAGCAATAATAAGAGAACTTTGGGACTAGAAGCCAAGGCTTATGAACCTGAGATCTGGCAGACACTTAGGCAAGGATAGACAAAGCATTAGGTCATCTGAGGCTAGTGTCAACCATACAGCCAAGTCTTGGGCTCAACAGCTTAGTGGTTATCCTTACACACGAAGTTCAGAAACCAGTGACTCGGAAATGTCTTTTAGCATGGAAAGACCCGCACGTAGCTCAGGCATTGCCTATTTACAGACACCAGAAGGTCCCTATAAGATCCAATTGGAGTATATCAGGACCAACCAATTAGGTGCTCGCATCTATGAGGATGGTCTAAGACGATCAGTGGTTCAACTCAAAAATCCTGACCAACCCTTTGGACTTGAACACCCAGTAGTCAAGTTTGAAGAGGGTGCTTACATTGATAAGGAAGGAACCATGTATGTGGTTACCAACTTACCAGATAGGACAGATGAGTTTGGAAATATCATTCCTGAGAACGAGAAAGGAGACCTAGGAGGAGAACCCAAGACCCCTAGAGGTAAGTCAGTCCTAACCAGAGTGCTCACTCTAGAATGGATTCCTCAAGATAATAAAAGCATAGAACTATTCGTGAATAGAGAAACAGAGGAAGCCTTTTGGAGATTTAGGCCAGATCAACCCAGCCCAGTAGTCACCATCTATGAATTCAAGGATCCAGAGACACCAGGGAAAGTTGTCTATCTAGATCATACATCTCAGAAATTATTCTTAGTATCAGATCATGACAGACATGCTTACACTTGGCAAGGTGAATCAATTTTCCCTCCACCAAGATCTAATGTTTCCCAGGGCCTCCAAGGAGCCGGATCATCCAAGGCTCATGAAACCCAGAGAGAAAGAACTAGAGAGAGACCGGAGGTAAGCTTTGCAGACACTATAGGCAGAGACAGATCAGGATATGGAACGGAAAGACTTGAAAGGGAGAGACATAGAGCTCATAGGCATCAAAGAGATGATCATGATTTCCCATTGCCTAGACCACGAGAGCACTCAAGAACCCTTAGACCGTCTCAAGTGGTTAAGACAATGAAGAACTACTTTGATGGATTTGGAGATCCTTATGATCATGTGGCGGAGTTCAAACAAGTGCTAAGAGCTGAACAGGTTGAAGACTTATTCACCCAGTTCGAGGCATTTGGTTTGACTCTTAAGGGTACTGCCTTAGCTTGGTTTCAACCTCTAAACAGTCGCAACTATAGAGAGATAGGTCAGCTTCTAGAAGAATTCATTGTAGAATTTTCCAAGAGTGGTATCAGGCATAACACATCATCCTTGATCCACAGCTTCAAGCAGACACTCCAAGAAACAGTGCGACTCGCAGGAAGAAGATTTAGGCAGTACTTGGAAAGATGCCCTGTACCAGAATTACCCACATCAGCTAAACAGGTGGCACTGTTTTTAGATGGCCTGTTGAGCACAAAATTAAGGTCATATGTATACCTGAAAGAGCCTAGATCCATAGAAGAGTGTATACGGATATGCATTGACATAGAAGACAACTTGGGTGAGGAGTTAGGACTATCCAAACTCTATAAGGACTCTGATAGTTCCACAAGTCATACCTCTAGAACCTCCACTGAGATAGATGAGATAGCGGAGCAGGTGGCCAAAAAGCTAGGAGTTCAAAATAGACAAATGCCAAGGGTCACCTCAGTGAAGCGATGTTATACATGTGGAGGAGATCACATGGCTAATGTTTGCCCGCTAACGACTCAACCCCAAGGAAACCCTAATGCTCTATATTGCACCATTGAGAGAAAATACACCAATCATACGGCCCAAGATTGTCCCTATAACAGACAGGCTGTTAGACAAAATTATCAGCAACCTTACCAGCAGGGTAGGTATCAGAATCAGTACCAACAGCCATATTATAGGCCACAACAATATCAACCTCAATACCAGCAGCAATATCAGGCACCATATAGGCCACAACCAGTCCTAGGAAACCAACCGCCAGCTCCTGCCAATGTGATCCCAGTTAAATATACGATGGCGGAGGAGAACCATAATAGAGCATTGGTGCCACTAACCCCAGTGGTCTCAGAAAATGATTCTCACGCTCATGGTTCAGACTACTTCCATGAAGATAGTCCACATGCTTATTATATAGAGTCACCTGAGCAAAGTGAGACTTCTCAGTGTCAATATGAGACACCACCTATGGAACAAAATTGGGAGCCAGAATACCCCAATGTCATGTATATGAATCCAAATCCTAGGCCCCAATTGAGACAAGTAAGACCACAAGCCCCTAGAGGACCATGCTTTAGATGTCAGGGTGATCATTTCATTCGTGAATGTCCCCACCAACCAGCTCTGGGACTAGGACAAAACATCACAATACAAGGCTTTTGTCCTGAGTGCGGCAAGGAACATCTTCCTAGAGAGTGTCCCAGGAATCCCTCTAGTGCACCCAAGGTCACACCCATCAACGTGGTAGGCTTAGTGGCAGATTCAAGTTCAAGTAGTAGTAATGCGGCTCCTGTACAGGCAGTTACTAGGGCACAGGCTACACAACAAGCAAAACCATCTGAGCAGTCGGAGTCAAGTGAGGCAGGAGAGCCTAGTAAGAGGAAACCAAGAACATGGAAGGATACCAGAGAGAAGGCTAATCGCAAGTGGAACAAAAAGTTATCCGAGCTAGAAGAAAGCCTAAGGGATACCAAAACAAAAATAGAAGACATTGCATCTCAAAGCCCCTCGCATTCTGAAGCTCCATCCACTTCGCCTCATTCCACCCCACCACCCATTGTAAATAGACCGCAATCAGGGTCTGTTCTTGCAGATCCAACCCCAGAAGGCTTGGACATGATGTTCAAGGCCTACCAGGCTCGTCTTCAAGAAGGGCCAACAGCTGCAAACCTAGACAAGAGTTACCCTAGAGCAGATTTAGAGATTGAACGAATGAAAATGTGCATGAAAATGGTAGAACAAGCTCAAGCTATACTTGAGACTAGTCAAAAGTTCAATCAAACAAACTCTGTCAAACCGGATTTGCATTTCCAAGGTTTACTAGAAAGATTAGAGCAGTTGGTAAACAAACCACAAGTTTCTTTACCTTCACAGGCTCAACCAATTATTGAGAGAGGAAGCTCACCACCAATGGGAGCTTATGTTCCTAATTCCACAGATGCTGGAATACCTCCTTCAATTCAACAATACTCTCAAGAGTTCTTGCGGGAAATACATGAAGAGAAATGGGCCAAGGAGAAGGGTAATTCCCCTCCTATTCCTGAGATTGATGATCTTCATGACCAATTTCCCCAAGACATTCTGTCTATCTATGGAGACCAAGCAGAGCAACAAGAGGTTGATAGATTAGATTTTGAATCTAATTCCTTACAAGAGTTGCCTCATTACACAGGCCCATGGGAATCTGAATCTCTCCAGATCAGAGCTCCCACAATTTTGGTAAGAAATGAAGACTCAGTGATTCCAAGAAACACTGATGTTGTGAAGAACACTAAGGTTCAATGTCATCTCACTGTGGAAGAGCTGCTCAAAGCAAAACCTGAGCTCTGGAATCATGTGAAGGATCAGGTTCCAGAACTTGAATCCAATATGCCAAAAGTAGGCTCTAAGCAAAAAGTTCCAGAGATACCTCTCGACAAGATAGGAGACATGAGTGAAGGTGAAGAAGGTAACACTTATCTTCCGATCACCTATCAAGGTTACACAACCAAAGCAATTGTAGATTCGGGTGCTGGTGTTGCTATCGCGACCACCTCCTTGTGGAAGCGATGGGGCAAACCCACATTAAGACCAACTAGAATGAAGCTTCAAATGGCAGATGGTCATTTTGAAAGACCTCTAGGATTGCTCGAAGGGATAACTCTAACCACTTGTGGTGTAGAGTTTGAACATACATTTGCTATATGTGACTTTGAGAAAAATAATGTCTACGAGATGATCCTAGGAAGACCCTTCCTACGACAATTGCAAATAGTACAGGATTGGGGAACCAACTCCTTGTACTTACAGCACTTAGGGGTCACAACCAAGGTTAATCTGAAGGATTACACCTTCAGAGATGTACCACCCCTACAGTGGAATCCTATCCACACAGCAAAAGAAGATTCAATCTCTGTGCATTCTGGAAGTTCACCTGATCCATCCTGGCTGCATGAAGATACTCACTTGTGGATGTGCAAGGTCGCAGAGGAAGAGGAAAAGCGCCTAAAAGCGAGAGAAGAAGGAACTCCCCCAGGAGATAGACCAATAAAAGACCCAGCCTATACACCAATGATATTTCCAGATGAGGAATTTGAACCTCATGGTTGGGCAGAAATCTTAGCTACCATGGACATAGCAGTCAACGAAGAACAATGGACACCTCATTGTGATGAGGAGGGTTATGATATTTCAGTGTTCATGTGTCAGCCCCTGTTGGAAGAGTGTGATCCTAGTGAGTTCATAGAAGAAGAAGAGAATGACGATGATCTAGAATCCATTGTGATGGATACTTACTTTGACTCAGAGGAACACTATTTAGAGGACACAGGAGTGTTAACCCAAAAAGAAGAAGAACCTCTCACGAGTATTAAAACGATAAATTCAAAGGAAGGAAGTGAAGGAGGTCAAAAGAAAAAGAAAAGAAAAGCAGTGAAACAAGAAGAGGAAGAATCATTGTTTGAAGTACCAGAAAATTTCAAGAAATATGAAGTGGAAGACCGAAAAATTTTGGTACGGATGCCTAAGAGAGAGGCCATTATAGGAGAAGCATATGACAATAAAGAAAAGACCAAAAAAATTGTAGTGACCATTGAAGGGAACGAAGAACGATGTACGTACATAGGAGATGACCTAAGTGCAAAAGAAGAAGCAGAGCTTGTAGCTCTATTAAGGGAATATAGGGATGTATTCGCATGGCACTATAGAGACTTGAAAGGAGTAGATCCAAAGATTTGCTCTCATACGATTCCGATGACCGCTGACGCCAAGCCCACCAAACAAAAGCCCTACACATATAATGACAATTATGCAGCCAAAATAAAAGAGGAAATTGATAGGCTGATTGAAGCCGGATTCATCTATGAGATTGAGCACACTGAATGGGTGTCCCCCATTGTAGTGGTGCCCAAGAAGAATGGGAAATTGAGAGTGTGCATTAACCTTAAAAAAGTTAATGCCGCTACGATCCGAGATAGTTATCCACTTCCAATCACCGAACATCTATTGGAGCGTGTTGCAGGCAAGGAAGTTTATAGCTTCCTTGATGGATTTTCAGGTTACAACCAAGTAGCCATTGCCCCTGAAGATCAACACAAAACGGCCTTTGCCACAGAATGGGGAATTTTTGCATTTCGTGTGATGCCATTTGGGCTCACCAACGCACCTGCAACATTCCAAAGGCTCATGTGTCATGTCTTCAAAGAGTTCTTGCGGAAGAGCTTAGAAGTATATGTGGATGATTTATGTGCGCATTCCCAACAGAGAAGTTACCACATCCCTGAGCTCAGACAAATCTTCAACAAGTGTAGAGATTATCGAGTTTGTCTGAACCCAGAGAAGTGTGTGTTCATGGTACGACAAGGTAAAATCTTAGGTCACATTGTTTCTAAGAATGGAATTTCAACAGATGAAGACAAGGTAAGAGCGATAGCCGAGTTGCCAAGACCAAGAAATGTTAAAGAGGTACAGGCCTTTATGGGCCATTGTGGATATTACCGTAGGTTTATCCACATGTATGCCATCATAGCTAAACCTCTTTATGGGTTGTTAACAAATTTTGAGTGGAACGAGGAATGCGAGAATTCCTTCAACGAGCTAAAAAGACGCTTGTGCTCAGCACCAGTACTGACCACCCCTGATTGGAGTAAACCATTCCATGTCCATGTAGATGCCTCCAATCATGCAATAGGATGTGTGCTAGCACAACCAACAGGTGAAGGAAACCTAGATTTTCCGATAGCATATGCTAGTAGGCAATTAAATGCAGCTGAACGAAATTATACCACAACGGAGAGAGAAGGCTTAGGCATGGTATACGCTGTGAAGAAGTTTAGACACTATCTATTGGCCAATAAGTTCAAGTTTTTCACTGATCATCAGGCCTTACTATATTTGGTCAATAAACCTTGCAATACAGGCCGCTTAGTAAGATGGTTTCTCTTACTAATGGAATACGACTTTGAAGTTGTTGTCAGGAAAGGTAGAACCCATCTGTTGCAGAGCTAAAGAGCGCAGAAAGCAGAGAAAAAAGACGGGCCCCAAAATTTTTCCGATTTGGACACACAATTTTTGTAACATAACCACTTTTGTATATAATTTCCGTTGTAAATGCACTAGAGGAGTCCTCTAGATGCATCCCCTCAGAAGATTAGTGAATTACCCATGTACATTAGTAGGAAGTTAGCAATTTAGTGAATAAAGTGCCGGTCTCTTGTGTGAAAGGATCAAACTTAGGGCACTAGTATATAAGTCAAAAGTGACTCATTGTAAAGGACTTCTTGTCATTGTGAAGAAGAGCACTTCTGAAATTTCGAGTTTGCCTCTTCCTTGCTGATTTTGATCTTCATTTTGCTCATGTATGTGTGTGTGATGCTTGAAATGCAAGTGTAGGACTGTTGTCTACCCCTTCCCCCTTGTTTTGAGTGGCTGTAGTGCGTGCGTAAGCTAGGAGAAGCAAAAACGCGGGTGTTAGTAGTTCCCGTAATTCACTGTTTCTGCCATAACTTGCAGCAGAGTGGTCAGAATTGAGTGAAACCACCACCGTTGGATTCGTCTCGTCGAGAGCTTCGAAACGAGTACCCTATTGTCTATGTTCGGAGTTCTGGACTGGGAGAAAACCTCAAAAAACCAAAACTGCTGAAAGTAGGTTTGCGGCAACACTTCCAGTTTTTTTCGTAGGTGTGGGTAGTATTAGTCTTTTCTCTTGCCTGGATAGTTAACTCACTTCATTTTCTACCACGTGTGCAAATGTCTTCATACACTTGGTAAGTCATTCCTTCGGATTGATAATTAAATGTGTGCAAAGGACTCCACTATATGCACTTGTATTGCAATTGAGGTATAGTCTCATTGGTGCAAGTCCTTGAGTCATTGCGGCTCAAGTACACACGTTTTTGGCGCCGTTGCCGGGGACGCACTCCACCAAGTTGCCTTCGTGATAGTTAGAGAGCAAGTGTGATCGAATCGTACTTGTAGAGGTGAATTTGTCCATTGACGAGTAGTATTCCATTTCAGCACTTGTCACTTCTCATCCTTGAGGTGTGTGTGATAAGTTTTAGGTTTAAGTGTAGGAGGAGGGAAGAGAAGGAAGAGTTAGGGTTAGTTTAGGAGAGGAGAAGAGAGGAGAGGAGAAGTAGGAATAGGCAAAAAACCCAAAAAATTCACCAAAAAATAGACCAAAATTTCAAGTTCTGTCCCAAAAAGTATAATAACCCAAAAAATTGACTCATTTGACACTTGCTGGAACTCTGGTATCGTGAGCGACAGCGACCGGTATCGTGGATCTGGTATCGTGCGTTCGAGGCCATTTCAGTGAGAGTTGGAACCCAAAGGGCAAGCTAGAGCAGACAAAGGTGAGTTCTTATCAAGATCATTCACTCAAAGCACTTGAAACATGCACAAAACGTGATTAAAACAGTGCGCAGTATCGCGGGGGGGGTAAAGAGAAGTTATTTCTGAGTTGTTGCGTGAGAGAGAGGCCTAGAAGGGAGGAGGAGTGTAAGAGCTGCAAGGGGGTGAGAAAATTTCCACATTTTCTTGTGATTTGGCTTGAGTATCGCGATCGGTTGAGTTCTGGTATCGCGATACCAAAACTCCCTTGTATCGCGATATTCGCCGTCAATATCGTATCGTTTGATACCTAACTTGGTATCGCGATACCGCGCTGGTATCGTGACCCTGAGTTGGTATCGCGATCGCGCAATTGCGGTAGTATCGTATCGCTGGTCATTGACCCTGGTATCGCGATACCATTCTGGTATCGTGTAGCCAAGTCGGTATCGCGATCGCGCTTACTACGGTGATATCGTATAGTCTCCCACTAAGGACAGTATCGCGACACCATCGTGAGATCGTATCGTCTAGAGTCTCTAGTATCGTATCGTGGTGTTCCTAGGGAAGTATCGCGATACTATACTCAGTATCGTATCGTCGAAGTTTAAAGATCGTATTGCGATACTGTCACAGGTATCGTATCGGCCAAAAATTCGGTGGTATCGTATCGCTTCCTCCTAGAGTTAAGTATCGCGAAATCACACAGGTATCGTATCGGCAGAAGATCAGGTATCGTATCGTTGGAATCCTTTGGTATCGTATCGTCATAGTTCCAGTATCGTATCGTGTGCGGCAGGGGTATCGTATCGTCTGCTTCCCAAAGTAGTATCGCGACACCACACTGGTATCGTATCGCCTCTGTGCCTGATATCGTATCGTGGGCATGGTCTCGTATCGTATCGTGTGATTCTGGTATCGTATCGCAGTCAAAGCAGTATCGCCGAGAGCAGTATCGTCAGGAAGTGGTATCGCCGAGATAAACCCTTTCTTTAGTCAGACACTTTGAGCCTTTAGGAGAGCTAACCAAGGGGAATCTAAGAAGTATAAAGGGAGGCTTAGGTGTGTGAATGAACTTGAGGTCAGGAAGAGTGCTAAGTAGCCGAAGGAGTGTCATCTCTTCTATTGGAAGCACTGCTCAGGTCAGTCACCACTCCGTCTACTCAGAGACCTCTAGTGAATCTGAGGAAGACATACCCATGGCATCAGAAGACATGCAAGGTCCAGCACCACATAGGAACTTCATGTCTACAGTGGAAGGTGAGTACCGCACTGCCTTACAATATGTGTCCACAAATACCCAGGAGATTCCAATCTACCTGGATGGCTTAAACAGGTCCGTTGCCAGAATGGCAACAGTACAAGATGTCACCATCATACCACGACCAGCTGTCAAATACGAGGGAGGTGCTTACATTGACAAAATGGGTCACATCTATATAGTAACTGAATTTCCGGAGAGGATCAATGAAAGAGGAGAGTTCATGGATCCCAACAACTCTGAAGAGTTAGTGACCACCCCTAGAGGCAGATCACAAGTATCACGGGTCTTGAGAGGAGACTTGATACCTCAAGACGACTACTTGTTGGAAGTCTACATGATTCACGGATCAGACTTATTGCTTCAAACTGACGTACCTATTCAAGGACTAGGAGAGAGCCCCATGACATTCTATGAGTTGAAAGACCCAGATGACGAAACTAGACTCACTTACCTAGATAAGACTCAAAGAAGATATTGGCCTGTAGGTGCCCTAGACAAGGCTCGGCTGAGATATATGGGTGCGCCTGTATTTCCTCAGAGGGAGCAGGCAACTACCTCGCAGAATCCTTTTGGAAATCAACCAGAGACGGAACATACCACATCAGGACAGACCAGTCAAAGAAGTGTGCCCAACCGTACTCATGTACAGTTTGCAACTCCAGGTGAGCACACACATAATCAGACCCACACGGGGATGGGGAACCATTTCCGACCACCGGTCAGACCACGACCACCTGTGGGAGGACAGCCAGGAATACCTCCATTACGACCAGCTGTCCCGGTTTTCCCTGTAATGCCCAGACCACCTGAACCAATGAGGAGATTGAGACCAATCCAAGTAGCGAAGTTTATGAGAAACCATTACGATGGAGCAGGGGAGCCATATGATCATATTGCCGAATTTAAACAAGTTCTAAGAGCGGAGCAAGTAGAGGACTTCTTTGTGCAGTATGAGTCTTTTGGACTCACCCTCACAGGAACGGCTCTAACTTGGTTCCAACCTTTAGATCCCAATCGATTTGGAAACATGGAGCAATTCTTTCAAGAATTTATAGGAGAATTTACAAAAAGAGGGATTAAGCACAATTCTGCATCATTAATCCATAGCTTTAAGCAAAACCCTAATGAAACTGTGAAGACAGCTGCCCGAAGATTCAACCAATACGTGGATAGATGTCCTACGGCTGAGAGACCGACTCAACAAAAGATGATTTCACTGTTTTTAGATGGACTCTCTAATGGGACCCTAAGAACCCTAGTGTATGTAAAAAGGCTGCAAACATTGAGTGAGTGTCTTCAAGAGTGCATCGACTTGGAAGATAACCTTGCTGAGGATCTCAAAGGTACTACCGACCTCACAAAATCAGAAGACTCAAGAAGCACAGTGACGTCCAATTCTAGTAATATGGAAGAACTAGCAGAACTATTAGCTAAGAAACTAGGAGTCCAAGGACAGAGAGCTTACCAATATCCAGCTCAAAGAGTGCCTATGATGAGGAGGTGTAACTCATGTGGAGGAGAACATCCCACACACTTGTGTGCCAGAGGAGGAGCTGGTGCACAACCAATGTATCCACACAACAGACAGCAACAACAAGGGACTTCTTCATACTGTCACATCGAGCAAAAATATACCAATCATACAACTGAGAACTGTCCCTTTAATAGGCAAACACGACCTGTCAATCCACCACAATACCGACCTTATGGATACCCACCTAGAGAGCTTGGTAGGGAGATGCCTAGATACAATCCGTATCCGGTAGGAGCACAGAGACAATACGAGCAAGCATTGTATCCACCACCACAACCAGTATTGGGACCCCAACTATCTCAACCTCAACAAGTTGTACCTGTGAAGTATACTCAACCGGAAGAAAACTTGGAGAGAGCCATAATACCAGCTTCAATAGCGACCAATGTAGAATCAACCAACCAAGGGTATGAACCTCCACCAGGAGAGTACTATCCATATGAAGCCAACATGATGGAATATGAACCAGCATATGACATGGCTTATTATGGATATGAAGGATTTGATCAGAATTATGGAACGGAAACTGCAACTTTAATGTATACAATGCCCAAGACACAACAACCGTTGAGACCTCCTATTAGACCACCCGGGCAAAGAGGACCATGTTATAGATGCGGAGGGGATCACTTCATTCGGGAGTGTCCTCGACCTTACAACCCTCCACCACCCAGGATTTGGGAAGGATATTGTAGTGATTGTGGGAAAGAACATCTTTTCAGAGATTGCCCTAAGAACCCTACAAAAACTCAAGGTCCTGCACCAATCAATGTAATAGAGGTCATAGAAGAATCTGGAAGTGATAAGGAGTACACTGTGCCGCTGAAAGCTATTACTAGAGCTCAAACAAAACAACAAAAAGGAAATAAACCGGAAGAAAAATCAGAGCACAATAAAACAGTAGAACCAAACATTCAAGTAGTCGAGGATTCAGAGAACTCATGTGAGAATGCCCAAAACACCAAAGTACAAAAATGGAAAGAAAGACGAGAAAAGCTCAAGGAGAAATGGGCAAGAAACAAGAGCCAAAACAGCAAAAAACAAGCAAAGGGTTCTAGAAAACATAACGAACAACAAATGCATAAGGAGACCCATGAAACACCACCAATTCGTTCAGAAGCAAAGAAGCCAGGATCAATTCTAGCTGACCCAAAGCCAGAGGAATTGGACATGTGGCTAAAAGCATACCAAGCTAGAATCAAAATGGGACCAAACCTAGAACAACATGAAAGGCTCTACCCTCAAGGGGAATTAGAGAAAGAAAGACTGGCGATATGCAAAAAACTCATAGAAGTAGCACAGGCGACTCTAGAAAAAACTATCCCAATTTTACCTGAAACAAGGATCGCACAGGAACTATATGAAGAGTGCATACAACCTAAGGATAAAGAACCTAGTCGAGAAGATGATCGAAATGAACGAATGAAATCTCAAGAAGAACAGGTATCCATAATACCCGACTTAGAGGAAGATTGGTCCAAAGACTTGTGGAAAAGAATTAGAGAAGAGCAATGGAAAAAGGATGGAATCAGTCCACCTCCTTTTGAGGAAATAATTGGAGCAGAAAGTCACCAAGATCATAACCCAGAGGAAGCATATGAGGAAGTGTCAAGATTTGATAAAGGAAGAGAGGAAACCATGAGCATTTCAACGCTGCCTAACTACATGGGAGAATATGAGAGAGAGTCTATAATAATACGAGCACCCACAGTGCATGGGAAAGAAAAAGGGAACTCAGAGGAGAGTTCACACAATCTAACGGAACTTAAGAAAACAAAGGTGCAATGTAAATTGACGGTGGAAGAGTTGCTTCAACTTAGACCACATCTATGGAGACAGCTAGCAAATCAAATAGAGCCACGGGCAGAGAAAGGAGAAATGAAAGGAAAGGAAAAAGAAAACCACTCCAAAATACGTGTTCCAGTTGATAAAGTAGGAGAATTTAGCGAAGGAGATGAAGGTAACACGTGCTTACCTGTCACCTACAATGGGTACATGACCAAGGCCATCTTAGACACTGGAGCCGGAGTAGGAATTGCAACGAAGGAAATTTGGGAAAAGTGGGGTAAACCAGCCTTACGACCCACTCGCATGAAGTTACAATTAGCAGATGGACATGTAGAAAAACCCCTAGGAATATTGGAAGGAATTAGGTTAACCACGTGTGGAGTAGAGTTTGAACACACATTGGCCATCTGTAAGTTCGAAAAAGCAAACAATTATGAAATGATATTAGGACGACCATTCATGCGACAGATGCGAGTAGTACAAGATTGGGGCAGAGATTCATTATATCTCCAACATCAAGGGAACACTACCAAGATAAACCTGCACACATTCGCTTATCGGGATGTCCCTCCATTACAATGGAATCCAGTCCACAAAGAAGAGGACGACCTGTCCATTCACAGTGCTGGATCAAGTGACCAATCTTGGATGCACGAGGATGCCCAGTTGTGGATGTGCAAAGAAGCCAAGAAGGAGGAGTGTAAAAAACAAATGTGGCCAATAGGGCACCCTAATTATCGATCGATAGAAGACCCCGATTATATGCCTCAAATTTTTTCAGATGAACTCTTTGAACCACATGGCTGGATGGAAATCCTAGCCACATTAGACGTTTGTGTGAATGAAGAAGTATTGACGATGAACGACTGTATAGACGAGGAAGGATATGATGTGAACCTCTACATGGTTGTCCTCCAAGAAGTAGAAGCAGGAGAACTTGCAGAGGAAGAGGAGAAAGAAGAATACGAAAGCATAGAAATGGAACCAGAGTTCGACTCTGAAGAACAATATTTAGAAACTATGCAAAAAGAATCAAAAGAAAAAACGACAGAAGTCTTAGCAATTGAGACTGTCCCAAGAATGCACGAGCATAGAGAGGACACAAGTAAAGTGAAACCTGAACCAGACCACTTTGAAGTTCCAGAACATTTTAAAAGATACGAGGTGGAAGAAAGGAAAATAGCAACTCAAATGCCTAAACGAGAAGCACGAGACGGAGAAGCCTATGATAACAAAGAACAAACCAAAAAAGTGGTTGTAACGATAGAAGACGGAGAAGAGAGGTGCACGTATATTGGGAAAGACGTATCAGACGAGGAAGAAGAGGAACTCATACACCTTATCCGAGAATATCGAGATGTATTTGCTTGGACGTACAAAGACCTTAAGGGTGTAGAACCTAGCATATGCGCTCATCGAATCCCTATGACTGCAGATGCGAAACCTTCTAAACAACGCCCTTACACATATAACGAGGTTTATGCAGCCAAAATCAAGGAAGAAATTGACAAACTACTAGCGGCAGGATTCATTTATGAGATTGAACACACAGAATGGGTATCGCCACTAGTTGTAGTGCCCAAGAAAAACGGAAAATTAAGGGTGTGTATCAACTTAAAAAAAGTAAATGCTGCAACTATACGCGACAGTTTCCCTTTACCCATCACAGACCATCTTTTGGAAAGAGTGGCCGGCAAGGAGGTCTATAGCTTCTTGGATGGATTCTCTGGTTACAACCAAGTAGCTATTGCAACCGAGGACCAGCATAAAACCGCATTCGCTACTGAATGGGGAATCTATGCATTTAGAGTGATGCCTTTCGGGCTCACTAATGCGCCAGCCACCTTCCAACGATTGATGTGTCATGTTTTCAAAGAATTTCTGAGAAAAAGCATGGAAGTATACGTAGATGATTTGTGTACATACTCAAATCAACGACCAGACCACATACCGGAACTGCGGAAAATATTCAACAAATGTAGGCAGTATAGAGTTTGTCTGAACCCAGAAAAATGTGTCTTCATGGTAAGACAAGGAAAAATCCTAGGACACATTGTTTCAAAGAATGGAATATCTACAGATGAAGACAAGATTAAGGTAATTCTAGATTTGCCAAGACCCAAGAATGCGAAAGAAGTACAAGCCTTTATGGGACACTGTGGATATTACCGTAGGTTTATTCACATGTATGCCATAATTGCTAAACCCTTATACGGTCTATTGACTCAGTTCACTTGGATGGATGAGTGTGAGAAGGCCTTCAACGAGCTTAAAAAGAGGCTGAGTACAGCCCCAATTCTAAAATCACCCAACTGGAACAAGCCTTTTCATATTCATGTTGATGCTTCTAACTATGCAATTGGATGTATCCTGGCTCAACCGGCCGATGAAGGAAAGCTTGATCATCCAATCCCTTACGCGAGTAGACAATTAAACCAAGCAGAGAGAAATTACACGACTACGGAAAGAGAGGGCTTAGGAATGGTCTACGCAGTGAAGAAGTTTAGACATTACCTCTTAGCCAACAAGTTCAAATTCTTCATTGACCATCAAGCCTTGTTGTATCTAGTCAATAAGCCTTGCAACACAGGGAGATTGGTACGATGGTTCTTGTTACTAATGGAGTTTGACTTTGAGGTAGTGGTCAAAAAAGGAAACACACATGTGAGAGCAGACCACCTTTCTAGGTTAAAACACGGAGAGCCACCTAACGGAGTACCGGATGAATTACCAGATACATATTTGTTCAATCTTGAAGTATGTCCCAAGTGGGCGGAACGATTAATTCCCATACTCACTCATGGCCCTCAGCACCCAATCAACAGGAAGAGCAAAAAGGAAATTTTTCAATCAAGGAACTTACACATTGTCGCAGGAAATATGTATTATAAGGAACCAAACGGTGTCTTATTGAGATGTGTCGAGGAGGATGAACAAAAACAACTGATTAACCAGGCACACATAAACAAATGGAAAACCCATCAAGGAATGCAGGGAACAATACGAGAATTAAAGAGGTTAGGCGTATATTGGCCTGATATGTCCAAGGACGTTCACGAGCATGTGAGTAATTGTGGGGAATGCAAAGAAACTAGCCCTGAGGATCACGTGTCCTTACCATTTTCTACCATAGCGCCTAATTGGAGTAAAGCACTAGTGCAATTCCTCAAAACCAAAGAGCACGAAATAGGAGCTAGCTTAGCAAGGAAGCGATCCCTAGAAGAATTGAGCAAGGAGTACGTGATAATGGGAAAACAGTTGTTCAAAAGAGGAAGAGACAATCAACTCAGATTATGCGTGCATGAAGGAGAGTATCTTCCCATATTAGAAATGGCACACGCAGGAGCTGCTGGAGGTCATTTTTCAGCAGACAGAACTGTCAAGATGATTCTCTTTGCAGGTCTGTGGTGGCCAACTCTACATATGGATGCTGAAACATATGTGAGAAGCTGCGAAACATGCCAGAGAGCAAAATATCCCATTAGAAGAGACGACATGCCTTTAAGACCCATGGTTTGTGCGAGAGCATTTACCAAGTGGGGAATTGACTTCATAGGACCAATCAACCCACCTGCGAAAGGATCACATGCGGAATACATCATAGTAGCCACCGATTACCTGACTAAATGGGTAGAAGCCAAGGCTACTAGAAAGAATGATGCTCAAACAACTGCAAAATTTCTCTTTGAGCATATTTTCACACGATTTGGACTACCGATCGAGATAGTGAGTGATCGAGGAACTCACTTCCTAAACGAAGTCATTGAATCACTTATGAATGAATTCCTAGTAATCCATAAGAAATCGGCCCCATACCATCCCCAAGCCAATGGTCAGGCAGAGAGTTCCAACAAGGTACTATGTACGGTATTGACAAAGATTGTCAATAATGGAAGGTCAGATTGGGACAAACAATTGCATCATGCAATTTGGGCCTTCCGGGTGGCATATAAAACGGCCATTGGAACTACACCTTTCAACCTAGTGTATGGGCAGAATGCAATCTTGCCAATTGACTTCTTAGTGCCTACATTAAAAGTAGCTCAACAATATGAGTGGAACGGTCATGAATTGTCTCAGCAATTAGATCAAATCGAAAAGCTACACGAGACTAGATTGCAAGCAGTAGCAGGCATCTATGCCGCTAAACGGAGACAAAAGGCATACTATGACTCACATATTAAAGATAAGGGACTAAAAGAAGGCGACTTAGTCCTAGTATACACCCTAAAACAGCATGCAAAGAAACTACAGAAACGTGGATATGGCCCCCTGATCATAAATCGAATCTCCACTAGTGGTGCAGTCAATCTCGCCACACTAGACGGAGACATCCTTCCTAATTACATCAGTGGATGCCGAGTGAAACGATTTATGGAGCCTCTGACCGACGAAATGCTAGCTAGACTATTGGGAGCCCAAAGTAGGAAAAGGGAAGAAGAACGAATACGAGAAGAAGCACGGCAGGAAGCCCTAGAACGCATTAGAAAACGCAAGGAGTGGATCAGGCAAAGAGATGAACGCTATCTCCAAGGAGAAGAGCCCATCCCTATGGCAAACTACCAGGTCAAAAATGATGATACAACGGTTATATGTAAAACACAACCTTACCTGAACCTAGGAATTGGTAAGACGGAGTATCAATTGATAGACGCATTGATCGACTCAGGAGCAAGCCTTAGCTGCATGCGAAAGAGAATAGCAAATGAACTGCAATTAGAATTGAATCCCACGAAAGCCAAACTAATAGGAATTGGAGGTCACACCCTAGATTGTATTGGAACAATTGATGTGTCCCTCCACATAGGAAATTCCTCCATGGAACAAAGAGTTCTAGTATGTGAGGATAACGATTTAATGGAAGACTTCATTCTAGGACAAGACTGGATCATTGAAACCGAAGCATGTATCCATCTAGCTCAGGGATATATTTCAGCCACGATAGGGCATAAGGAAGTTTTCAGCTTGCTTGAAGAGAAACCGTGTAATCAAGCCATATCAATACCTAGATCAGAAGAAGTTCAAGAAGCGATGAAAGCTAGTAGCTACTGTGCTCAACCCTCAGAAAGCAAATGTGTAGAAACTGAAACTTTAATCATTCCGACATCCCCTGTAGCGTCGAAGCTACCCGAAGTAAATGAGGATCAGCCAACGATTGAGGAGACGCTCTCTCCTAAACAGGCTCAAAGTATCCGAAGATCGAACTATTGGAAACCAACAAGCAGATACTTGAACAAACCACCATCCAAATATATATGGATACGAAAGGATCAGGTACAGAGTCAAAAAATGTCTACAAGCGCTTTGAAAAAGGAAACGGACATCACCAAATCAGCTACAAAGAACTACAAACGAAGAGAACCAGTACAAGTATGGATTGCCAAGCCTCTGCTTGAAGCTCAAAGATCTCGACATCAGATATGGATTCCCAAAAAGGTCATACAAGCAGCTAAACAGAATGTGAAGACCAAGGTGGAAACGCCACAGGAGACGAGGCAAAGGCCACCACCACCAGAGAATCATCAGAAAAGATCACAAAGCAATGTCAAATTCCATCGGACTGTGGATAACGGAAATGGAACACCAACAACTACACGAATCAAGAAAACCCGACAACCTCTCTCAGTGTTCTCAAAAGGGGTGTGGAAACCAAAGCAACCACAAGGAGCTACTGATCAAGGAGAGAGAGCACCTACTTGCACTCATGAAGTACACAATGCACTTAAAGTATGCATAATAGGGCGACATTACACGGCCACGCATTTGGCACATGATGCTCCAAACAAGATTAGTGGTGCACATTCTCCAAGGGAGATTAGCTCTCAGCTTGAACTCAAATAGGAATGGATCTACAGTGTAAATAAATAAAAGCTTCGGCTATGCTAACAGTTGTTCTCTTTCAGGAAAATGAAAAAGAAACTAAAGAGGTGGTAAGAGATCTCAACTATGGGTTATGGGAACGGAGTGAAGAACGACGATACTCAGAAATGCACCACACTACTGCATTCTTTGGTATGAAACTAATATACTTCACTTACGAGTGCAGATGTCTTCTCAAGATTCTGAAGCAACCATACCTGAAGAAGCCATGGATTTCCCACCCCAAAGTATTACAAAGGCGAAGGGACATTGGTTCCGGGAAGATCAACCTGACGGGGAATCAATCTTCCTTGCAACAATCAAAATCATGGACACCGATCATCAATTTACTATTCTGTCCCAGGATTTTCGAATACTGCATGGGATGCCATCTATACAGGATATCATGACGAAAGCAGGCATTCTCAAGTATTTCGAGTTGCCCATTTACAAACCAGATTTCCAAAGATGTACACAGGTGATGAATACATTACAACCAGCATTACATGACCCGTTGGTACCAGAAGCTAGAGTAATGGACAAAGTTGGAGAATGGGTAATTATTCAGTTCACCCATGAACTGATCAAGGAAGCTTTTGGATGGGAGAAAGATGGGATTACAGGGGTGAAGGAAGAAAGCCGAGGTGCCAAAACTAGAACATTCACCGAAATTAATCGGGTGGACATCGAGGAGGCGGTCAGGCTAATTCACCAGCATTTCTGCTTTCCTAACATGCACCGATACACGGCCCCACAAAAAATCATCGTGCAATTACTGTCGCATGCAATCAAACAAATCGGGAATCAAATTAATCTGACCCCATATGTGCAGGAAAGATTGTTCGAAGCGAAGAAGCAATGGAAAAACAAGAAGTTCCTCAATGGAAGTATTGCACTGACCATTCTGATATACCATGCGCTAGGCATCAGGGAGCATCTACAAGAAATGCCCTCATCAACAGGTTTAGCTCAATATGCCAAAGTAGCAACTGTCCCTAAGAAAAAGAAAAAGACAACCATTGTGGAGATGGCGGAACCAAGCTCTCAACCCAGAATGAGAGGCACAAAAAGACTCAGAGAACTCGAGTTACAGGAAGAAGACACACAAATTCGGAAGAGGGTCCATGTTGTTCCCAAGGCCACGATTGAGAAAAGAAAAGAAATAACGGAAAAAGACTTGACAGAAGCTCTTGAAGAGACTCACAAGTATACAGAAGGGCAAATCAATCTACCAGTGCAAGGACATCATTATCAACAGGCTGCAACAGTTCAAAAACCCAAAAGAAAACTTACTAAGGTACATCGATATCGGGAGATTGGGCTAGACAATTCAAGTTCAGGATCCGACGCCCAAGAGAAGCAGACTACATCATTATTGGATGTAGATATTAAAAGTGAATCAAAAGATGATGGCCAGTGGGTCGAATTAAATGAAGTCAATTATGATGAAGCCCAAGCTGACGACCAAAAAGAAGGACAATCATCGCTGGCAGACCAGGGTACAACCACGAAGAAGGCAGAAGAAGAAGGACAACAACCCACGCAACAAAAAGATGCCTCTATCACCTACATAGAGGAGGAAAAAGCTGATAATGAGGTGCTTGCAAGGATATCTGAGGACAAGCCTCAAGAAGAAGAAAAAGAAGACGAAGAACCCTTCACACCACTAAGGGTTGTGGCAGAACCGTCCCCTCTGGATGTAACGTTTCAAGGAAGTGCCACGAAATCTAAGGATCAAGGTAAAAACAACGAAGAACTGAATGTACAACTACAAGTCCGACAACCACATAACGAAACTATTCATGTGGACAAAGGGAAAGATGTACACACAGGGGAAACCCCAAGTATACCAAGGACATGGCTAAACGTCGATATAGCTCAGCTCAAGCCCGTGGTGCAGGATATGATTCGAACTGCACTAGACACTCAACAGTTAATGCTTGATGCTGATGAAGATTACGATCAGGCCATGCATGAAAAGCAGGAGCTTCAAAAAGAAGGTGTGGATCTGGCTAATAGGTTGTCAAAAGCAGAAGCTCAAGCCTTAAAGAAACACGAGGAAATAAAGAAGACCAAAACACAATGCCAGATATTAGACAAGGAAAATGACCAACTAAAAGAACAAATTTTGGAGCTCACGAAGAAATTAGATATGACAGAAAAAGAGAAAACAAGGATCCATGCTCGTAGTAAGATCCTCGAATCACAGCTCAAGGTGAGTATGGAGGAAGCTGACCACTTAAGGAACAGAAACAAGGAGCTCATGACAGCTCTCCTCAGTGATCAACAACCAACAGAGACTGCCGATTCAAAAACGGACATGAAAGAACTGGAAGAAAAGATTACAAAGATGGCAGATCAGCTCAAACAGGAGCAGGCCGTCATTGCTGACTGGGAGCAACGGTATATGAACGACACTGCAGCTCTACGCAAGAAATGGAAAAAAGCTGAAAATGATTATTTCAGACAGTGCAAAGAAGACACAGATCACATGAATATAGTTGCACAGGAATTAATCAAACATCAGGAAAAACTTACCAAGGCTGAAGAGGAGCTCAAGAATAAAGATGACATCATTAAACGGCTGCAGGAGCAGATTGAGCTAAAAGAGAAACAAGGGACACCAGTAGTTCCTCCAGAAACCACGGCTACTGTGGAGGAAGAGGTACGTCCTCTCTCTCCCCCCTTGTACCATTCACCAATAAGGGCGGAAAAGGAGGTTCCACTAGAACCTAACACACGCGACATTGCAGAATTGAGCAGACCAGAAAGGGCACTACTGGTGTCCCAGCTCACTGCTGAATTTGAAGATCAAATAATTCAGATAATGAAAGAGGCTCAGATTGAGCATAAACAATTGGATCAAATTTTGAAGCCATTCAACGTACCATACGGCCTACTTAAAGAACAGACGCGGCAGTATTTAAAATCTGCAACGAATAAGGATCCGGACCACAACCTCCACTTTGAACATGACACGTTCAATTACACTCAAGAGGAGTTCGAGAGAGCAGATCCGATATGGAGACGAAAGCTTTTGGAAAAGAACCCTACATTGCGGGTACAGTGGGAAGCATCTCCATATGCACTTCAAGTCAATCCATCTTTTTGTCCTGTACCCCGCAGACGATCTTGGACGCAATTTTGGGAAGGACAGCGCCAAGGCAATATTAATAACCAGTGGCTCAATTATCCATTACTACCTAGTCCGCCACATAACTACCTACCGACAGAAGAATATATGGTCAAAACAATGGAATTTTGGATTGCAAGATATGCTACAGTTCCGGACTTAGCCGTCAAGATGACCAACAAAATATTCAGCATGCTTATTACAGTTTTGAAGGTGTTCCAGCATGCTAAGTACACATTTTTAAATTTCATCGGCATTACGCAGGGCTCAGAAGCATTAATTTTTGATTTATCTACTATTCCCAGCCGACTAACTATCATGGCATATTATTCTCGTCTCATGTTTTTGCCATCGACGTATATGCAGACGTTTGAAGAAGCATTCTTCACAGGCTTCTTTGAAATTGATTCAGAAATTTTTGTGAAGATGACTTCAAATTTAAATGCAAGACTGGTGGCCTATGAAACTAGCTTCTTCGCTGATCACAGACAGGCGCCAGAAGACGGAGTGAAGTCAAAGCAATGGAAGGAATTTATGATATGTCATGCAAATCTGCTGAACCAACGAGAGCAAACAGCCATCCAAACATACACGCGTCGCCTCAGAAAGCCTGTCGAGGACGACAGAGTTCAGGAGGAGGGACGTGTAGAGGGACAATCAAGCAAAAAGAAAAGAAGAAGAAGGTCCAAGTCCAAAAGTGCGCAGTAAAAGATAAAACATCAAATGATCAAGGACCACTCTCTGCAGGAAGCCCCGCAGGGGCGCAACACCCATCTCTGCACAGAGCCCCGCAGGGGCACGCACCAGGCTACAAAGCTAAACCCCAGGGTCCCGAGTAGTGGACTTTTCAAACATCAGAGTAGGACCAAAAGTTAGAAAGGGGTAGAGGCTGAAAAGTTGAAGAGGGTGACTAAGAACAGCACATTCCTAGTCACTGGTGGCGTGCGTGGCAACCCGAGTCAACAGGCAAGACAACTACATCAGGCTCTCGAGTTGTAGAGCTTGAATCAAGAAGGCCATCGAATCTGCATGTCTGTTTAACTGCAGACAACACTGACCAAAGGGAGCGTGCAGTGGAAAAGCTGAAGCGCCTCTAAAACGTAATGCAAGATCAAGAAGCAGACAACACTACCCACGGGACGCGTTCGCGAAGCAAAGTCTGTCAAGGGACGACAGAGACGAAGAGGGGGAGAGTGTTGCAGAGCTAAAGAGCGCAGAAAGCAGAGAAAAAAGACGGGCCCCAAAATTTTTCCGATTTGGACACACAATTTTTGTAACATAACCACTTTTGTATATAATTTCCGTTGTAAATGCACTAGAGGAGTCCTCTAGATGCATCCCCTCAGAAGATTAGTGAATTACCCATGTACATTAGTAGGAAGTTAGCAATTTAGTGAATAAAGTGCCGGTCTCTTGTGTGAAAGGACCAAACTTAGGGCACTAGTATATAAGTCAAAAGTGACTCATTGTAAAGGACTTCTTGTCATTGTGAAGAAGAGCACTTCTGAAATTTTAATATAAAGGAAGTTCGGCAATAGCCTACTCTCCCGGACTTGAATTAAATTAAGAAACAAAGGTACAATAGAAGGGGACTAGTGCCCACGGGACCCCCCAAATCCCACAAAGCAGGGGAAGCTTGGTTGATTCCTAGGTAGCATTACAAAGGAGGTTGATCACCCTCTCGTCGCCCTCATGCGGGACCCACTTGGGTTTGAGCTTGTTGTTGATCAAAAGGAGGACTTGATGATGCCTGAAGGGGGGGGATTTCTTACTGTTGACAATCCTTTTGCCAAGGAGGAATAGAGATTTTTCAATCGACCACTCCCTAGGGGAGTCGCCGAAGTTGAGAGCACACCGCTCTCGCCAAATTTTCCACAGGACTTCCCCTCTGATTGCGTTCCAGAGAGCCGCAGAGCACCCAATCGCTTCACCCAAAAGGACTTGTTTCCAACTAAGCTGTTTCTGAACTCTGATTTTCAGTCCAACCATCTGCCAGATTCTGTAGGAGTTGGGGCAAGTAGGAAAAACTTGCAAATCTTCTTCAAGGAGTGGTGGGCTGGAAAAGCCGACAAACCCACCAAAGAGATGTGCAGTATCCTTAAAAGGAAACACAACAGAGAGACGATTCCCCTACTGCTTGACACTCATGGCAATGTATGCAACTCGGAAGAAGATAATGTTGGCATCATCGAAGAGCACTTCACGAGACTCTTGGGAACCTCGAATCCCCTCTCCCACCATAGAAGGGCCTGCATGGCTGCCATTTCTAGGGTTTCCCTCCGGAGAATTCCACCCAACCTCCACTCCCTGCTTCATGCCCCGATCTCTGAATCAGAAATCATTGAGGTCATTGATGCCCTCCCTCTCGGTAAAAGCCCGGGACCCGACGGACTCACTAACGAGTTTTTTAAATCCTTCAAGATGGTGGTTGCCACCCCTCTTCGGATGGTTTGGCAAGAAGCGCTAACATTTGGTGCTCTTCCTTCCTGTATAAATAATGGAATTATCAAGCTGATTCACAAGAAGGGGGAAAAAAACAGAATCGAGAACTGGCGGCCAATTACGATGCTCCAAACTGGATACAAGATCATCGCCAAAGTCATTGCCAACAGACTTGCGTGCCACCTGAGATCTTGGCTTAGTGAGGACCAAAAAGGTTTCATCAAAGGCAGGTCCATCCTGGAAACCATTATGGATATTTGGGAAGGTATTCAATTTGCAAATGAGTCTAATCAAGACGTGGTCTTCCTCAAGATCGACTTTGACAAAGCCTACGATAGGCTAGAATGGGACTATATTCTGCAGTCACTCCAAGACCTCGGATGTAGTCAGAAATTCACCAAGATGATCGCGACCCTTCTCGGCAATGCAACGACCCAAATTAACGTTAACGGCAAACTTTCGAAGGCGATCCATCTTAAAAGATCTATTAGACAAGGATGCCCCCTTGCCCCCCTTCTCTTTGCCATCGCCACTGAAGGGCTGAGCAGACTTGTGGCTCATCATGTGGAGGCTGGCAATATCAAAGGCCTCCAGCTACCTCACGACCACAGTCAAATCATCATGAGACTTTTTGCCGACGATATGAACGCGTTCGTTCACAACGATAATACCAGCCTGGAGACTTTCTGGAGGTGTCTTGATACCTTTTGTGAGGCCTCTGGATCCAAAATCAACCACAATAAGACCTCCTTTAGGGCCATTGTGGGACATCAACCTGGCCTTCTCATTGATCATGGCTGTCAAATCATTCCGCAGGGTCAAATCTTTCGGCTGCTCGGAATCCCCTTGGGGTTTGACGTCTCTATGGAGCAGCGATGGAACTGGGTGCTGGCCAAACTTGAAAACAAGCTCAATTACTGGAGAGGCATGCAAATCAATCTCGCTGGACGGGCGATGGTTATCAACACGTTCCTCCTCTCGTCTACCATCTATTTCCTTTCTTGCTGGAGACCGAATGAGCAAGGCCTGTCCAAACTGAATAGCATCTGCAGAAACTTTCTTTGGACGGGCGATCATAACAGAAGGGGGGTGCCTAAAATCAAATGGGCCATCTGCACCAGCCCTAGAGATAGCGGGGGGCTTGGCATCCTGGACATTGGGTGCATGGCTAACAAACTGGCGGCCAATTGGATGATTAAAGCTTGGTGCAATAGGGAGGCCTCGTGGGCCAAGCTGATCTTCAGAAACAAAAATGAGTTGGCCCTCACGGGATCCCCAAACTGGAAGAACCTTGGCATCATGACCCTGCTATTCTCCCCGATACCTGTCTTCCCGAAAGGCTCCAATCTCGTACGCTCTCTTTGGAAGGGCTGGAATAAAGTCAAAAGCTTCACAAGAATTAGTGAGGACTGGAAGTGGGCGGCCGGTATCAGACAAAATGACTCTATCTGGTTTCCGATACATGGCATCCGGAGTGTGGAGCCGTGGAACATTCAAAATGCCAAGAAGTTATGGAACAAAGGATTCAAAAAATGGAAACACCTCTGGAAACATGACACTTCTGAAATTTTGAGTTTGCCTCTTCCTTGCTGATTTTGATCTTCATTTTGCTCATGTATGTGTGTGTGATGCTTGAAATGCAAGTGTAGGACTGTTGTCTACCCCTTCCCCCTTGTTTTGAGTGGCTGTAGTGCGTGCGTAAGCTAGGAGAAGCAAAAACGCGGGTGTTAGTAGTTCCCGTAATTCACTGTTTCTGCCATAACTTGCAGCAGAGTGGTCAGAATTGAGTGAAACCACCACCGTTGGATTCGTCTCGTCGAGAGCTTCGAAACGAGTACCCTATTGCCTATGTTCGGAGTTCTGGACTGAGAGAAAACCTCAAAAAACCAAAACTGCTGAAAGTAGGTTTGCGGCAACACTTTCAGTTTTTTTCGTAGGTGTGGGTAGTATTAGTCTTTTCTCTTGCCTGGATAGTTAACTCACTTCATTTTCTACCACGTGTGCAAATGTCTTCATACACTTGGTAAGTCATTCCTTCGGATTGATAATTAAATGTGTGCAAAGGACTCCACTATATGCACTTGTATTGCAATTGAGGTATAGTCTCATTGGTGCAAGTCCTTGAGTCATTGCGGCTCAAGTACACACCATCTTAGGGCAGACCATCTTTCTCGCATCACTTCAGGAGAGCCACCGCAAGGAGTGTCTGATGAATTGCCCGATGCTTATCTGTTCAATTTGGAAGTTGTTCCTAAATGGGCAAATAAGTTGGTGCCAGTCCTAACCTTCGGACCTGCAAATAAAAATGTGAAAACAAGCAAAGAAGAAATTGTAAAATCACAAAAGTATCAAATATTGGCCGGAAGTATGTACAAGCAAGATACTGAGGGCGTATTAGCTTGTTGTGTTGAGGACGACGAACATACTAGTTGGATGCAACAAGCCCATGAGGGACTGCTAGGAAATCACTACTCTAAACAACGAACATTGCAGAATCTAAAACGTTTAGGAGTGTATTGGCCTAGCATGGACAAAGAAATACATGAGTGGATCCAAAATTGTCCAGTGTGTCAGAAGAGACCCCCAGTGGAGCATGCCACTCTTTATCATGTGTCATTAATCCCAGATTGGAGTGCTCCATTGGTTGAGTTCATGAGATCGGGAACATTACCCAATCCGGCTAGTCTTGCAAGAAAACGGAGCATGGAGCAAGAGGCTCAAGACTATGCCTTAGTAGGAGACAACCTATATCGAAGAGGCAAGGATGGTTACCTAAGACTGTGCGTTCATGAATCAGACTATTTAAAAGTCTTAGAAACTGCACACAGCGGTGCTGCAGGTGGACACTTTGGGCCTGACAGAGTAATTAAGACCATTTTATTCTCAGGACTTTGGTGGCCCACTCTTCATATGGACGCACATACTTATGTGAAGAAATGTGACACATGCCAACGTGCCCAATATCCGATAAGAAAAGACGAGATGCCTTTAAGGCCAATGATGGGAGGGCGCGCATTCTCGAAGTGGGGCATAGACTTTGTTGGTCCTATTAACCCCCCAGCTAGAAACTCCCATGCAGAATACATCATTGTAGCCACAGATTACCTTACCAAATGGGTAGAAGTAAAAGCCACGACAAAGAATGATGCTCAAACGACGGCTAAGTTCTTATTCGAAAATGTGTTCACTAGATATGGGTTACCAATAGAGTTGGTTAGTGATAGAGGCACGCACTTCTTGAATGAGGTCATTGAACATCTCCTTCAAGAATTCATGGTGATACACAAGAAGTCTGCCCCTTATCACCCACAAGCCAACGGACAGGCCGAGAGCACGAATAAGATCCTATGTAACGTATTGACGAAACTTGTAAATAATAAACGCTCTGATTGGGACAAACAACTTCATCATGCTGTTTGGGCATACCGAGTTGCCTACAAAACGGTACTCAATGCTACCCCATTTCAGATGGTCTTTGGACAGAATGTCGTGCTACCTTTGGACTTCCTAATCCCAGCCTTGAAAGTAGCACAAGAGCATGAGTGGAATGGACATGAGTTGTCTTCCAGGATCTTTGATCTAGAACGCTTAGGTGAGACAAGGCTACGGGCAGCAACAGGCATTTATGCTGCAAAGAAAAGGCAAAAGGCATACTTTGATGCCCATGTAAAGGATAAAGGATTGAAGGAAGGAGATCTAGTGTTGGTCTATACGCTAAAGCAACATGCTCGCAAATTGGAGAAACGAGGATATGGACCCATGATCATTAATAGACTTTCCACTAGCGGTGCAGTGCAATTGGCCACTTTAGAAGGTGATATCCTACCAAACTATATTAGTGGATGCCGAGTCAAATTATATCAAGAACCTCTTACAGAGGAAATGCTCATGAGACTCAATACCGCTAAGAAGCAAAAAGAAGAGGAGTTAAGGGTTAGAGAAGAAGCACAAGCAGAGGCTAGAGAGCGCATCAGAAGAAATAAGCTACGGCGGCTAGGCCTAGATGTCAACACAAAAGCTCCAAAATATCACATGGACATGTGCCAAAAATCGGGCATAACTACTTCTCGAATAATTGATCGACGGCCCTTTGTGACTATAGAGGTAGGACAAGGAAAGAGTGTAAGGACTGTGAGAGCATTGGTTGACTCAGGAGCAGCAACTAGTGCAGTTAGACTTTCATACTGCCAAGACCTGCATTTGGACATCAAGCCCATAGAAGCCTATCTCATAGGATTAGGAGGCGTGGAAACACCCTGTTTGGGCGAGGTGGAACTTCCCATCTACCTTCAAGATGTTCCAATAAAAGTCAAAATGCTAGTGTGTCATGATGAGGACCTCACAGAACCACTTGTCTTGGGTCAAGATTGGATTTACGACCATGCTGTCAACTTGAACCTAAGAAGTCAACTTCTTCAAGTTTGGGTACATAATCAATGCATTACATTAGAATTGGAGAATTGCATGGCCACTGACCAAGACACCGCACGCTCTCTTCTTTCCTCTAAGGCTAATCTTCTCGAACAAGATGTTGTAAATGTCAAAAGATCTATGATCCAGGCGGACACAATCATGGAAGGACAGTCGCAAAGGCAAGAAGACCCTTCTTCTTTTTCAAAGAGTAAAGCATCCACAGGAGCCCAACCTCAGAAGCAAACCAAACAGTGCAAGATAGCCAGTCTATCAAATAGACAAAGAGCCTTCAAGCAGAAAGAAGTTAGGGGCATGAAGCAGATCTGGGTAAAGAAAGGAGTGCAACCATCGACATTGCCTCAAAGATTCCCACCCAACCAGATCGACCATGAAAAAAGAAGAACCAAGCACCTACGACAGGCTCAAGCACGACGAATCCAACAAATTTGGGTACCGAAGCTATCAAAGAAGGCCGACCACAATCATGTACAAATTTGGGTGCCTAAAAAATTAGCGATAGCTCAACACGGGCGATTACAGATGTGGGTACCCAAGAAGCTCCTACATACACAACGGCCTTTGCTCCCCACCAGGCAAAAGGTCTCAACAAAGAAGCCAAGGAACGCAAAGGGTAAGACCAGAGCACAACGACCAAAAAAAGATAAACTCAACCCTTCTCCAAAAATAAGCAGGCACTCACCCAGGATATGGGTTTGGAAGCCAAAAGCACAAGCAACATACACAGAACCAAGGGGCCAACCACACTGGATACCAAAGTTTGGACAGCATCCAAAGAAGAACTGGCCTGAGGTGATCTCTACAGGGCCAAATACTATTCGGAAATGGGTTCCCAGTAGGAGGATTACATCATTTCGAGATCCGATAGACACCTCCAATCAAAGAGTTCATCGAGTATACAAGTAACATCAAAAGCCTCGACCATCAGCAACCATGTGCCTTTGGCATAACCTTGTCGTTTGCACCATTCAGGTCATGCATTTCCAAAGTATGCATCACTATAGGGCCACCTTACAGGGCCGTGCATAGACACAATTGAGAAATCCCAGGCACATGAGACACAATTTTCACATGCAAAATATGTTATTGATACTAACCTCTTTCTTCTTGTTTGAGGCCATTGTTCCAAAAAAAAAAAAAAAAAAAAAAAAAAAAAAAAAAAGATTATGTGCTTGAAAGTGTTCATCAGCGAACTTCCAGCAAGGACATCCCTCAACAAAAAGGACAAGCCGACGGTCAAACACCATGAGGGAACCACAACACGAAGAGATGAAGATCAACGGACCCTTCACCATGGTAAGACGTGTATGTTTCAACAACACTATAACCATGATAGATTAGGAAACCTCTTCGTCAGCATACCCTTGAGCAATTAGCTCAAGACCCAATCTCTTGCACCATACTTCTTGCCATGCATTTTCCAAGTACGCATATGTAGGGCCACATTACAAGGCCATGCACAAGGCACATATTTTGTTCAACCCATGCACAAATGCACTTACCCACCATTCATTATGGGTTACAAGTACTTGGCATGAAAACTATGAAAAGACGACATCAAGATGACAACAACAAGAGCAAGGAAGCCATCCACCACCGAGAGTTGCTCACAACCAACATTGACCACATCCTTTGAGCAGCTAGCAGTTTTGGAAAACTCACAAACGCACCATCCAGATGGAATACAAGGCAGAAGTACGTACAAAGGGACTACAAACTGCAAGAGATAATAGTGGCAAAGTGAATAACCAGACAAACGACCAGGATACATTGGGATGAGGGATCGCCCCTGTTGGACGCAAAGGATGCTACCTCCCAAGGTACTACATGGAACGACCACTACAACAAGGGTCTGTCAGGGACGACAGACTCAAGAGGGGGGGGAGTGTTGAAGCTCAAGATCAAGGACAAAGCATGGAAGCGCATCAAGGAAGTGGACACACAAGAAGAAAGAGCAAGTAGGGAGCTCCAAGAAGCACGTGTCAAATTTTCAGAAGAAATCCCTACAAAAATAGTGATTTTTATCACTAAAAACCATTGTAAATACCATTTTCCATTTTTGTAACTCCATTTTGTTCAAGCCGAGGAGTCCTCGAGCTTGAGGAGTATTAGAACTACCATCCTACCAATTTTCATGATTTTTAGACTCTGTTTGAGCCCCCAAATAAGCCTTGGAACCTATTTTTTAACTAGGCCGGACACTAGGTCTGGACAGGGCCAAAACCACTCAAAAACTATAAAAAGGGCTGGAGAGCTCATTTTTGAGGTTAGCTTGTTGTAGATTTCAGTTTTGTAAGAGAGCTCTTTGGTAATCGAAGCTTTCCATTGTTCCACTCTTTGCTCTTACCTTGTGCGCGTGTGTGTGTATGTGTGTGCATGCTTGTGTGCTCTCACTCACGCACTTGTGCCATCACTTGCTCGCGGTCTTCATACCGGTCCTCACGTCTCCACGGATTGACATTTATGAGGTGTATCTCCTCACGTTGGTACTCACCATTGTGCTAGAGTGACAATGGGGGTCGTTCATATTGTAATAGCTTAATCTTTAAGTTAGCCACCTGCTGTCGTAGCTCCAGTACTTCATTGGTTATTGATGATTCAGGCTCTGGTGAGGTTGCAGCATTGACCATGTCTTTAGCTGTTGGTGGTTGTGGTGTATGCACTTGGGATCTTTGTAGGTCCTTTACCTGGTCTACTAACTGGTCGTGTGCCTCCAAGAGGGTAGCATATTCTTCTAATGCTTGCTGAATGTGTGCTGAGGGAATAGCCATGAGTTTGGCGGGGTCTATAGGTGCTCCAGGGGTATTTTCCATGGTTGCTTCTAGATTCTCCTGGTTCTGTTGCTGTAGCCTTCTGTTTTCTTCTTGAGTCGCTGCTAAGTGGCGACGAAGTAGAGTCATGTTTCTTTGTAGTCTAGCATTGCGGCCCAACTGATCTCTGAGTTGTTCCTCCATAGCTTTACCTGTCTCCATATACTTGGCTTCCATCTCTGCATTCGATTGTTGGAGGACAGTCACTTCGTGTTGTAATGCTGTATTACTTAGCTCCAAGGCATTGACACGTGCCTGGAGTTGAGCCGAGAGGTTGCATAGCTCTGTGTTGTTTTCTTCCAGTAACTTATATTCTTGCTTAAGTAGAGTGGCCACTTCGAACATGGTGTCTAGTGCATTACTAAATGATGTGGATGCAGGGGTAGAGGTGGAAAATGCAAAGGGTCGGGAAATGGGAAAGGGAAAAGTGGATGATGTGCCTATGAGTGAAGTGAAATGTGATGATGTTGGAACAACCGTGGTGGTGGGTGCTCCTGTGGGTGGTGAAATGTCCATGGGTTCGGACGTGATAATGTGTGAAGTGTGAATTGTGAACATGGGAATGGTAGGTGGTGTGTTAGTGGTGGCCGTGAATGTTGGGAAGTTGGGTTGCGGAAGGGACTTTTTATTATAATTCTCAACTTGTTGGAGTATATTTACAAGGTTTGTCCAGAATGAAGGTTGGGTGACTTGGGTTGATTCCGAGGGGGTTAAAAGGGGTACAATGGATAGGGGTTGGGAGGGAGGAATGTATTGGTGGATGAAAATGGGTGTGTTAAGGTTTGGCTAGTGGCAAGTGGCTGTCCGAGGGCTGGGAGATATGAAGGGTGACCTATTATAGTTTGATTGGTGGCAGGATGACCTATATGGGGTTCAGAAAATCGGGTGGAAGTGGTGGATGTAGGTAAAGGGAAGGATAGATGAGTAGTGGTGTGTATAACGGTTTCATCATGGGTGGATACTGGTTGTTCAGGAAGACTAGTGGGGAAGGGTTCTGAGGGATGGATGGGAGGTGATGGTGGAGATGGTATCTGTGTATTTACATCTGGTTCCTCACTGGGAGTTGGGTTGGCCATGTGAACATCTTCTGAAGTTGTGGTAGGCAGTGCGGTAGAGACTTCCATTTGAATCATTTTTCCCTGTCGTGGTCTTCTATCGATCCTTCGTTGGTCATATGGAGGGGCATTACGATAGACCATGGTCCTCATGGCCTCCCCTATTCCGCATGTTTCCACCAAGAGATTCAATGATTCTACGAAATGCGGGTCGACATTCTCCGCTTGCAGCATCTGGTTCACTAGTGCTCTATTTGCCTCTTTTGATAACTTGTGTCTTTTCTGTACTTGCTTGATTGTCTTGTAGAGCCGTTTGAGTTGTGCCGTGTAGGCAAGAGCTTCCTCTTCACTCTCCTCTGGTTCATTTCCCCGTGCTTCTTCCTGATTCTATGTGCTTTGAGCATGAGGCTATTGTGCCTGATCTTCCCAATGTACCCTTCTTGCCTCACTCTGTGGCTGTTCTCTTTGGGATGATGATCCGAGACCGGCATTGTCAGAAAAACACTCACTATCAGATAAGTGGGCAGTCTACAGGAAGTTTTCAAAGTCAAAATTTGGATCCTCTGCTAATATGGCCATGGATGCAAACTTAACGTCGGTGGGTAGTGGAGGGGCAGATGGAGTGGGTTGTACCCTATCCCCTGATTGTGTTCCTTGGAGATGGATGGTGAAAGGGTCTACTTGGGCCTCTTCTCTAGGGGAAGCTTCTGTTGTGGCCTCACGAGGGATCAGGACCTGTGAAAGTGATCCACGCATTCTTTTTGCAGGTTGAACCCCTGACTTCCGCCCCTTGAAGAATTCCAGTTGTGAGTATTTAAGGGCCCTTGCGATCGGCACATCATAGGCAAGGCATCTATAGATAATCTTGGTAATCGCATAGCAGCCATTCAAGGTATGCTTCCTCACGCCTTGCTTGCCTGCTTCATATAACTGGTCCAGAATCCATACGGGCATTTTAATTGGCAAGCCTCCAGTCTCTGCTAGGTATAATCCATACCATATTTTCTTATGCGGTTGGGTGAAGCGGACTTGAGCTGGAAATGCAAAGTGTTGAAGGCACATCCGCAGTGGTATGGGGATGTTGGGGGTGAGGGCACACATTTCTTTCAACTTCTTGATTTTGTTGTTCTTCATCGACTCTGGTATCAAGGGATCTCAATCGGAGGGTACATGGGTGCCATACATCTGAAGGACTTCCCTGATTAAAGTGATATTCAATTCAAACTTCTTCATTTCTTCCTGGTTTGATAGAGAGGGCACCAAGAATGTGCCTGAATGATCTTTATCTCCTGTCGGCTTCAGTGTGGCAATCAAGTAGTAGCACCTGAGAAAATCCGATCTAGGCAAAGCTGCACTAAAGTAATCTTGCAATCCCGCTTTTTGCCAGATATCCTGAAGAGCAGCTGCATTCTGTAATGTTTCAAATTCTCTTGAGAAGAATTGGAATGTCCACCATACTCCTCCGAATTCCAACTTGGATTCCCAGATATGATCTGCATCTCCCAAGTCTCCTGGCATCTCATTGAACCAATGAGAATGCCCCTTTACTCTTTCTGTTAGGCCATTTGGTGGATCCGGAATGGGAATTCTTCTCACGTTCAGAAACTCTTCAGGCCTAGCTGTCGGTGGAGCCTCCACAGGCATGGTATCCCAATTGCTTTGAGTGCTAGTGCCTGCCTGAGAGCTTGTGCCTGCTGCTGCTGCCATGGGAATCGGGTGCTTATCTGCTAGAAGAAGAAAGGCACATTAGTGTTGCATAGGAAACAGGATGTAATGGTGTTCCCTTCACAATACTAACATGACAATCCTGAAGGTTAGTGGTTAGAGGTGAAGTATTTGTGATAGATGTGAGTGGTGATTAGAGGTCAGTGTCATTCTAGATGCATACTTTGGTTATGCAATGGACTCAGAATGCACCTATGTCAGAGTGGATGGATTTACAAAATTGGGTCAGGGGGTTTGATACATGGTTTAAGTCTCCAAACTTTGATAGAGGATTCGTAGGTCTTAGAGCTAAAGACAGGTAGAGATTTATGAACTAGAGTGTGATGGATTTGGGACCTTTTGGGTACCCATTTCCAGACATTCCTCGGTTTGACTAAGTATGGGTCAGGGTGGTATTTAGGTAGAGTTCCCGCGTTGTTAGTCGAGAGGACTTGTGAGTGTTGAATTATGCCAGTAACTAGAGTTGGAGCTATTTGGGCCCGTAAACAGGCCTTGGGCACCCATATGTGTCTAGCATTGGGGCTAGCCTTCATTAACCGTTTAGGGACCCAAATAGACGTGGTGCTCCTAGGAGGTTGCCTAGGGTACTCCTTCAATTTTGTCCTTGATGGTGTGGCTTGTTTTTTGGCTCCTCGAGAATCTGCTATTAGAGTTGTGGGTTTTCCATCCTTGCGTATCCAGATCTGCTTCGTGCCACGAGGTACTCCGTGTTGCACTGGTTGGCGCTCCTGCCTCTTGATCAGCGGCCTCCTTCGTGTCGAGTGATGTTCGGTCTACCTGTTTAGAAACTTCTTTGGATCAGCTGGGAACTCCTTATTGGCTCCTGTACCTTTGGTAAGCTGGACACTCCTCTGCACCATAGAACTCTGGACAAGAACAACATTGTTACCTTCATGTGGATTCCTGGAGAGACCAGGAGTTGGTGCCCTTCCTACTGGGTTGAGTGCTTGATTTTCTAATTCAATCGTAAGATAGCTTTGGCCTACCCAAGCCTGAAGAATTCCACTTCTTAGGCTGAGGTTGACTGCGTGATCATAGATCCAGTCTTGGCCCAAGACAAGAGGTTCGGTAAGATCCTCGTCTTCACACACTAGCACTTTTGCTGGCATGAGGACCTCTTGAATGTAGAGGGGAAGTTCCACCTCTCCCATGCAAGGGGTTTCAACACCTCCTAATCCTATCAGATATACTTCTAGGGGTTTTACCTCCAATTGCAGCTGCTGGCAGTAAGAAAGCCGAACTGCACTAGTGGCTGCACCTGAATCAATTAAAGCTCTTACGGTCCTTGTACTGTCTCCTTGTCCAACTTCTAGGGTCACAAAAGGTCGTCGATCCACTATCCTATGGGCACGTTCACCTGAAGCCTCACACATGGCCATGTGATAGCTTGGAGACTCTTGAGTGTCAATCATAGGCTGATCTCTCCCTTGCCTCCTCAATTTCATTCGTCGGATGCGCTCTAAGGCCTCTGCCTGTGCTTCTTCTCAAATTCGTTTTTCCTCCTCTTTACGTTTCTTGGCAGTGTTGAGCCGAGTTAACATCTCTTCAGTCAGGGGTTCTTGGTATAACTTGACTCTACATCCGCTTATGTAGCTAGGGAGAATATCGCCTTCCAAAGTGGCTAGTTGTACTGCCCCACTAGTTGAAATCCTATTTATAATCATAGGTCCATAGCCTCTTTTCTCTAATTTTTGTGCATGCTGCTTCAATGTGTAGACTAGGACTAGGTCTCCTGCTTTCAAGCCTTTATCCTTCACATGTGTATCAAAATATGCCTTTTGCCTCTTCTTCGCTGCATAGATTCCTGTTGCAGCTCTCAATCGTGTCTCGCCTAGACGTTCAAGATCAAAGATTCGAGAGGAGAGTTCATGGCCTGTCCAGTCATGCTCTTGTGCTACTTTCAATGTAGGTATCAAAAAGTCCAAGGGTAGCACCGCATTCTGACCGAACACCATCTGAAAGGGTGTGGCTTGGAGTACCGTTTTATAGGCCACTCGGTATGCCCAAACAACATGGTGTAGCTGTTTGTCCCAATCAGAGCGTTTATTGTTCACTAATTTCGTCAGTACATTGCATAAGATCTTATTTGTACTTTCAGCCTGGCCATTAGCTTGGGGGTGATAGGGGGTAGACTTCTTATGTACTACCAGGAATTCTTGGAGCAGATTTTCAATAACTTCATTCAAGAAGTGAGTCCCTCTATCACTGACTAGCTCTATAGGTAATCCATACCTGGTGAACACATTCTCAAACAAGAACTTAGCTGTTGTTTGTGCATCGTTCTTTGTTGTGGCTTTTACCTCTACCCACTTAGTTAGATAGTCAGTGGCCACAATGATATACTCAACATGTGAACCCTTAGCTGGGGGATTAATAGGGCCTACAAAGTCTATTCCCCACTTAGAGAATGCACGTCCACCCATCATAGGTTTCAGTGGCATCTCATCTTTGCGTATAGGATATTGAGTTCTCTGACACACATCACACCGTTTCACATAGGTATGTGCATCCATGTGAAGGGTCGGCCACCAGAAGCCCGCAAATAGTATTGCCTTGATCACCCAATCTGGTCCAAAGTGTCCTCCTGCTACACCTTGGTGAGCAGTTTCCAAGATCTTTAGATATTCACTCTCATGAACACAAAGTCTTAGGTAACCATCTTTTCCACGCTTGTATAGATTATCACCAATGAGTGAGTAATCTAGGGCTTCTTGTTCTAGACTTCTTTGCCTCGTCATAGTCATGTCTGGAGGGAATGTTTTCGTCCTCAGGAAGGATACTAGGGGTTCACTCCAATCCGGCACTATGGACACTTGATAAAGAGTGGCATGTTCCACAGGTGGTTTAATGCAGCAGATTGTGCATTCCTTGCACAACTTCTAGACATCAGCTTCCATAGTCGGCCAATGCACTCCTAGTCTCCTCAAGGTCTGTAGGGTTTGATGTTTTGAGTAGTGTTGCTCTAACGCACCTACATGTGCTAATTGCAACCACTTAGCGTACTCGTCCTCTTCTAGACAACAAGCCAAGATCCCTTGATCTGTGTGCTTGTACATACTTCCAGCCATGATGTGGTACTTTTGGGCTTTTACTACCTCTCTATCCTGTGTGGCTATTACTGGGTGGTTAGGCCCGTATGTCAATACTAGCACTAATGGCTTAGCCCACTGCGGCACCACTTCCAAATTAAACAAGTAAGCATCAGGTAATTCATCTGATACTCCTTGTGGGGCCTCTCCAGATGTGAGCCTAGAGAGATGGTCTGCTCTCAAATGAGTCCTGCCTTTCCTCACTACTACCTCAAAGTCATATTCCATTAGTAAGAGAAACCATCTTACTAATCTGCCTGTATTACACGGCTTATTTACCAGGTACAATAGAGCTTGGTGATCAGTAAAAAATTTGAACTTATTTGCAAGCAAATAGTGTCTAAACTCTTTAACCGCGTACACCATGCCTAATCCTTCTCGTTTGGTGGTTGTATAGTTCCGTTCAGCAGCATTCAATTGCCTACTGGCATAGGCAATAGGGAGATCCATATTACCTTCACCCGTAGGTTGTGCAAGTACACATCCAATAGCATAATTGGAGGCATCCACATGAACATGGAATGGCTTGTTCCAATCTGGTGTGGTCAAGATTGGTGCTGAACATAATCTTCGTTTAAGCTTCTGGAAGGAATTCTCACATTCATCAGTCCACTCAAAGTTAGTCAGAAGTCCGTACATGGGCTTTGCAATGACAGCATACATGTGGATGAACCGGCGGTAGTAACCACAATGCCCCATGAAGGCCTGTACTTCCTTGACGTTCTTTGGCCTAGGTAGTTCTGCGATGGCTCTCACTTTCTCTTTGTCAGTGGATATCCGGTTCTTAGACACTATGTGTCCTAGAATTTTGCCTTGCCTGACCATGAAAACACACTTTTCTGGGTTCAGGCAGACTTGATATTCTCTACATTTATCAAAGATTTGTCTGAGTTCAGGTATATGGGCCTGTCTAATGTTGGAATGAGCGCACATATCATCAACATAGACTTCCAAATTCTTCCTCAAGAACTCTTTAAACACGTGACACATCAATCTTTGAAAGGTAGTAGGTGCATTAGTAAGCCCGAATGGCATTACCCGAAAGGCAAATATGCCCCACTCCGTGGCAAAAGCCGTCTTATGTTGATCCTCTGGAGCAATGGCTACTTGATTGTAGCCCAAAAACCCATCTAGGAAGCTGTACACTTCCTTGCCTACTAGCCTTTCTAATAGATGCTCAGTGATAGGAAGCGGATAATTATCTCTGATAGTGGCTGCGTTAACCTTCTTCAAGTTAATGTACACTCGTAATTTGCCGTTCTTCTTGGGCACCACTACAATGGGGGATACCCATTCAGTGTGCTCAATTTCATAGATAAACCCAGCTTCCACCAAGCGGTCTATCTCCTCTTTAATCTTGGCGGCGTAGTTGTCATTATATGTGTAGGGCTTCTGCTTAGAGGGTCTAGCATCTGAGGTCATGGGGATTGTGTGTGAGCATATGTCTGGGTCAACACCCTTCAGATCCTTGTAGCTCCAAGCGAATACATCTCTGTATTCTCTTAGCAAGGCTATCAATTCATGCTCTTCGTCTTCCGTCAGGACATGGCCTATGTACGTGCATCTCTCCTCTCCTTCTTCCACAGCTACCACAATTTTCTTGGTGGTTTCTTTGTTATCATAGGCCTCCCCTGATTGCCCCTCTCGTTTAGGCATTATGATCATGACTCTCTTGTCATCTATCTCATACTTCTTAACATTTTCTGGAACCTCAAACAAAGATTCTTCCTCTTCTCGTGTGACTTCTCTCTTCTTTCTTTTCTTTCCTTCCTCCTTCAGGGTCACATGTGTGGCTAGCCTTACATCATTTGTAAGCTCTCCATGCCTCTGGGGTTGAAATTCTACTTCATAGAAGTATTCTTCATATGATGCAAAGGGTGGGTCCATAATGATTGACTCTAGATCGGAGTCACTTGCATCCTCAAATGCATCAGGGCTAGGTTCACACTCTTCTAACACTGCCTTTCCCATGATTGGCTCTATGGAGAAGACTGAAATGTCATAGCCATCTTCATCACAGTGAGGTGTCCATTGTTCTTCATTGATGGCTACATCCGTTGTTGCTAGGGTTTCTGCCCAGCCGTGGGGTTCAAATTCCTCGTCAGGAAAGACTACAGGTGCATAGGCTGGGTCTTGAATTGATCTATGTGTTTCTTTTGCACCTACCTCTCTGGCTTTTTCTCTTTTCTCTTCTTCTACTGCCACTTTGCACATCCATAAGTGGGTGTCTTCATGCATCCATGAGGATCCTGATCCTATGGAATGCACAGATTCCGTATCATCTTTGGCTCTATGGATGGGATTCCATTGGATAGGAGGGACATCTCTATGAGAGTAATCTTTGAGATTCACTTTGGTCGTAACACCTAAGTGTTGCAGGTACAAGGAGTTGGTTCTCCAGTCCTATAAACTTGCAACTGTCGCATAAATGGTCTTCCCAAGATCATTTCATATGCATGATTTTTGCTAAAATCACATATAGCAAATCTATGCTCAAACTCGACACCACATGTAGTGAGAGTTATGCCTTCTAGCAATCCCAAGGGCCTCTCAATATGGCCATCGGCCATCTGCAATTTCATTCTCGTCGATCGGAGTGCTGGCTTGCCCCAACGCTTCTAGAGGGAAGTTGTAGCAATTGCAACTCCTGCACCTGAGTCCAAAATTGCCTTGGTTGTGTATCCCTGATGGGTAACTGGGAGATAGGTATTTCCTTCTTCTCCTTCACTCATGTCTCCTATCTTATCCAATGGTATTTCAGGCACTGTTCTATGAGATCCTACCCGAGAACGCGATTTCGCTATGTCAGGCACTTGCTTGGCTACGTGTTTCCACACTTCTGGCTTAACTTTGAGTAGCTCTTCTAAAGTGAGATTGCACTGCACCTTAGTGTTCTTTACTACCTCTGTGTTCCTAGGTATGATTGAATCTTCGTTTCTTATCATGACTGTGGGTGCTCTCAGGCAAGTAGACTTGGTTTCCCATGGGCCTGTGAAATGTGGTAACTCGTGCAAGGAATTAGACTCAAAGTCTAACCTCTCATGAGAGTTGACACTTTCCTGTTCTTCATAAATAGAAGGGATGTCCTGTGGGAACTGATCATGTGCGTCATCCACGAGTTCAATGGGAGGAGGGGCTTCACTTTCCTTAGCCCATTTGTCTTCTTGAATCTCTCGTAGGAATTCTGGAGTGAACCTATTCATAGAAGAGGAGGTGTCTGGTTCAGTGGAATTAGGCACATAAGCTTCTTGTGGGGGATGGCTTATGTTTTTGCTTGCCTCATCTCTTTCTCGATTTTTTTCTTCCTTGGCAGATCTTGCAATTATGCTCTCTAACTTCTCTAGGAGTCCATCCAAGTGCAATTGTGTCTTAGCTGAGCCTGAGTGGTTGAAAAGGCGACTGGCTTCAAACATGGTCTGATTGGATTGGTTGTGAAATTTGTTGATGACAGATGTATAGTTCATGATATGTCAAATGGCAACATCGTTATTGCTTCTAGCATTTTATGTTGTGGGCTTTATAAGCTCATAGACTATGAAAAATCTATGAATTATTCAACATGTGCAGTACATGATTCTCAGGCTATATCAAATGCAAAGCTTTGGTATGCATGCTTTGGTCATCTGAATTTTGCTAGTTTGCTACACTCGCAAAAATATAAAATGGTGTCCTCTCTGGCCAAACTTGGGTCACTTGGTAAACATGTATGTGAAGGCTATATTTTGGGCAAAATGCAACGTTCCTCATTCCCAAAAGATGGTTCAGTTGAAGCCACTCAAAAATTGCAGCTTGTTCACAGTGATGTTTGTGGTCCTATGCAGACACCCTCTTTTGGAAACTATCTTTACTTTGTGACTTTCATTGATGATTTTTCCAATCATGCATGGGTATATCCATTGAAAACAAAGTACAAAGTGTTTAAGTGCTTCAAAAAATTGTGTTTTGGCTGAAAATCTATCAGCATGTAAAATCTGCACCCTCCGTTTTGATCGAGGGAGGGAATATATGTCTTCTGATTTTAATGCATTTATGGTTGAACATGGGATAAAATACCAGTGTATAGTGTTGTATACACCTCAACAAAATGGAGTTGCTGAAAGGAAGAACATGTCACTCATGGAGATGGTGAGGTGTATGGTGAAGAGTCACACTTTACCACATAGTTTTTGGCTAGAGGTTGTTATGTGTGCAACATATGTACTTAACATGTGTCCCACTAAAGCATTGCAGTCGATCACTCCATATGTGGCTTGGCATGGTCATAAGCCATCTATTGCTCACCTGCATGTATTTGGTTGTCTGGCATATGCATTAGTGCCTGAGCGACAACATAGAAAATTGGATGATAAAGCAATAAAATGTATTTTTGTTGGGTATAGTTTTGAAAGCAAAGACTATCATCTGTATCATCCATAGAATAAACACATTGTGGTTATCCGTGATGTTCTTTTTACGGAAGATGTTATTCAACCATTACTTTCATGTACGAAGGAGACATTACTTAGCTCCAAAGACATGTATGATACTTTGCTACCTCTTTTTATAGGTGAACAATCTAGTGTTGGCCCTAATGAAGCAACTTCTCAGCCTTTACAGGTTACATGTGATGATGCAAATCATTCCATTTCTGATGTAGGTTTACATGATGCACTTATTGATGAGAGAGTAGATATTGAGGAGGTAAAAACTATGCCAAAATGGCTGGTGCAGACTTTGTGTGATAGCAAATTAGATGCACCTCTATCATATCATACTCATTCAAGCTCTCATAGTGCTTCTTTTGCATCAGATTGCTATGCTATGGCTGCCTCTAGTCTCTCTAATGAGAATGAGCCTATTTTTTTTAATAAAGCACAAAATTCAAAAAATTGGATGGCTGCTATGCAATTAGAATATGATGCTATATGAAAAATGGTACCTAATCTTTATGTGACTTGCCTCTTGGCAAGAAGGCCATTGGCATTAAGTGGGTGTACAAGCTGAAGTGTAGGCCTGATGGAATAGTTGATAGGTATAAAGCTAGGCTTGTTGCAAAGGGCTATGTTCAAGAAAGAGGCATTGATTTTGATGAAACTTTTGGTCCTACATGCCGAATGACTATTACTCGTAGCATTTGTGCACTTGCATCTCATCATGGTTGGAATGTACATGAGTTGGACATTAAAATTACATTTTTGAATGGTGACTTGCATGAAGAAGTCTATGTTTTTTAGCCCCATGGCTTTGTGCAGAAAGGGCACGAAAACCAATTGTGTAGGTTGAAAACGGCATTATATGGTTTGAAGCAAGCACCACATGCTTGGTATAAGAAATTACATGCCTACCTGATTGCACATGGTTTTGAGAACAATCCAACTGAGAGCACCTTACATGTTAAGCGTGCGAATGATGTGCTTCTGATCATTGTTGTGTATGTTGATGACATGCTGCTCACTAGTTCTCATGAGAAGCACATTGCTGATTTTAAGGCTGATATGCATGCCTCATTTGAGATGTCAAAATTGGGGCATTTGCATTATTATTTGGGCATTCAATTTATGCAAGTTGAAGGGGGAATAGCTTTGTGTCAAACAAAATATATTGACACATTATTGTAGTGTTTTGGCCTTGAATTCTGTAAACAGATTGCCACTCCCATGGAGACAAGTTTACGATTGAGTCTTCATGGTACTGGAGATGCATTTGATGTTGTTGTCTATTAGCATGCTATTGAATGCTTGATTTACTTATGTATTACTTGGCCAGATATTCAATTTTCTATCTCACAGATGAGCAGGTTTATGCATTGCCCAGGTGTCAAGCATTGGCATGCAGTTAAGCGCATCTTTCGCTACTTGAGTGGGGCATCACTACTGCCAGATTTACATGCTTTTTTTGACTTTGATTGGGCTAGTTTCTATGATACTCATGTGTCTACTAGTGGCTTTTGCTTCATGCTTGGTAGCTCATATATATCTTGGTTGAGCAAGGAGCAGCCTACTGTGGCCACTTCTAGTTGTGAGGCCGAGTATAGGGAAGCTTTCATAGTGTCTATTGAGTGTGTGTGGCTCAGACGCGTTATGGTTGATTTGGGTGTTAGTTAGTCTTCGTCCACCACTATCTTCATTGACACTCGGAGCACACTGGCAGTTGTGAAGAACCCTATGTTCCATGCTCGCACTAAGGACATTGAGGTGCATTATTATTATGTTAGGGAGAGGTTCTCTACTGGAGAGATCAATTTGGCATTTGTGCCCACACAAGAGAACATTGTAGACCTTTTCACAAAGGCTCTACCTATGGAGAAGTTTGAAGCTTTTTCACAAAGCTTTGGGCTTACTTCCTTTTGTGGATTGATTCTACATAGCTCGGCACTTCCTTATACATGAGTGCCAGCTCCTTGTTCACTGCATCACTCCCAAGGGGGATTTGTTGATATATTTAGGTAGTGATGTGTGCGAACACACTAGGACCACCAAGGCACTTTTTTCTCGCTTTAGGAGGTTTTTTCCCCTCGACTTGTATATATGCATATTACCCTAATGGGCTGGTTATCTTTGTACATTCTAGTGGTAATACATTCAGTATTGTGTGTTGTGCTCTAAGCTTCTTCTTCTTCCTTATGTTGTTCGTGTGCTTCCACAAACCTCGAACTCCAACAATTTAGTATTGTGTGTTGTGTTCCAAGCTTCTTCTTCTTCCTTGTGTTGCTTGTGTGCTTCCATAGACCTCAAACTCCAACATCGTTCTTGTAGCAAAAGATGTTTGGTATACTCTTACAACATTATACTAGGCAAGAAATGAGGCTTGTGCTGTTTACCTCTGAAAATAGTCATAGAGTGAGCACATGAAAGAAGGAAATCCAATGGATAATATTTTGACAATGATTAAACTTTTGAAAGAGTAGTCGATTCTTGTTGATGAATCTTTCCCACTAGTTCACTTGTGCATATTGTTATGAATTGACTTCTAGATTCTTATTAGAGTATTACTACTACTATTCGGTTGATGATGAAAGGGAATCCAAATGTCTTAACCTTTGAGGAGTTATTCTTTTTTTTTACTACATGAAGATCATTCTAGGCATAATAGGTCAAAAATGCATGTTGTAGATCAAGCATTCCTAGCTAGTTTAAAGTGTAAATGTAAATGGATCTCATCTACTAGTAAGCAAAAATTTTCCAATGCTTCGCAATTCAAGAACGAATATTGACTAGAAAATAGAAAAGTAGAAATAGTTTTACAAGTATTGTAAGATACATTATCATGTCATAAAGAGTTGTCCTAAACTAATTGCAAAGGAGGCAAAGAATAAAGAGGTTGGAATGGTTGTTGTAGATGCCTCTACACCTAAAAAAGAGTTTGTTAACCATGTTTAGATTGAAGAATGGGCATTTACAACTCATTGTAGTTATGAAACATCTTCTCATGAGGAGTGTATGTTTTTAGTTGACTCAGATGTTTGGTACTTTGATAATATGGTGCAACCAAACATATTACCTCAAAGCACAATTTATTCCCTTCACTTGAGCTTGCTCCTATAGGGTATACTATCACACACGGACCCATAGGGCTGAGATAGTAGGACTTTTGTTCATGGAGATATTGTTGGATTATATATTTTGATGACTACTTTGTCTCTCTCAACTACACTTATCTATACCAAGTCCCATTGTAAAAATTATATAGGCATAGCCCATGTGTAGCTCTACATAGCATTGTGCACTAGTAAGCCCTTCATCTAGAGTCTGACTCGATCACCAACTAAGCTCCATATTGGGAGCACATAGGTGGACACCATGATCTTTGTAGTTGCATTGCTCTTGGCAATTTGAGAATTTGAGTTCTCTATCTCCTAGTCTCCATCTCTCTTTGTTAGTATTTTTTTCTCAACTCTATCTACTGGTCTATTCTGCTATGCTATTATTTCTTACACCACATGCTTGGTATGAAAATATACATGCCTACTTTATAATGTATGGATTTCAGAATAGTCCAACCAAAGGCTCCTTATTGTTAAGCATGCAAATAATGTACTTATGATCATTGCTGGGTGTTCATTATCTGCAAGTTTATGAAGGAATAACTTTTTTAACACATTATTGTAGCATTTTGTACTTGAAGATTGCAAACCTATTGCTACTACCATGGAGACAAGTTTATGGTTGACTCTTTGTGTTGGAGATGCCTTTGGTGTTTTTCTCAGATCAGCAAGTTTATGCATTGCCCAATTTTCAAGCATTGGCAATCAATTCAATGGATTTTTTGCTACTTGATTAGTACCTGGTTACTTGGATTGCTTTATCTCAAGGGGGATCATTACCACCATATTTACATGCTCTATTTAACTTAGGTTGGGTTGATTTCAATGACACTTATGTGTCCACCAATGGTTTTTGCTTCATGTTTGGTAGCTCATGCATGTCTTCGTTGAATAAGAAACAACATATTGTGGCCTCTTCTAGTTATGAAGCTAATTATAGGAAATATTTCACAGCAATTATTGAGTGTGTGGCTCAAATGCCTTTTGGTTGATCTGGGTGTTGGTCAATCTTTTGCCACCATGATCTTTACTCATAGTTAGAGCACAATGACAGTTATGAGGAACCCTTTGTTCCATTCTCACACAAATCACATCGAGGTGCACTATCACTATGTTAAGGAGAGACCCTTTACTAGAGAGATCAATTTGGGTTATGTGGCCACACAATTTAACGTTGAAAAACTTTCACAAAGGCTCTCCCTAGGGAGAAGTTTGAGGCTTTTCATAAAGCTTTGAGCTTACTTCCTTTTGTGGATTGATTTCATTTGACATAGCTTGACACTTCCTTATACACAAGTGCTAGCTTCTTGTTCACCACATCACTCCTAGGGGGGATCTGTTGATATCTTATGTAGTGATGTGTGTGAACACACTTAGGACAATCAATACAACTTTTTCCCTCATTAGGAGGTTTTCTCCCCCTCGGTTTGTATATACACCTATAAACATAGCATATCATTTTTGTACATTCACTTGGTAATACATTCAATATTGTGATGTTCTCCAAGATTCTTCTTCTTCATTGTGTTGTTGTGTGCTTTGATAGAACTTGAACTCCAACAATTTGATGTAAATTAAGATCCCGAAAGAGAAACATCAAATTAATCACTCCTTTTGTAGGAAAGAGGAAGTTCCACTTGAAGAATTCAATTTTGAAGAAAACCTACCAAAAGAAATCAACACACTAATAGATGGGGGATTTCATCACCTTTTCTTGTTAAGGATCTTTATGAGATTCAATATCGTGTTATTTCTGTTCTTTTTCAAACTTTCTCATAACTCTTTAAAGAACTCAAGTCCAAATTAGAAGAGTTTATTGTGGGTGAGAAACAAAGCTTTTACATAATAGATGGTGAGTTCATAGTTGGTGACCAAATGTTAAGTTTAATGGAGGAATCATGAACGAAATCCTAATATGGAAACATCATGGGTTTCGCCACAATGTGCGAAATTAATTCACGGCAATAGTATAAGACATGCATACTCTATCTAAATCCCTATCCTCATGTATCAATGAAATACTAATAGAAGAGCTTAATAGGGCAATGAACTCTTGAAAACAAGATTAAAAAGTTGGGCTGATGTATGTGAGCATAACAATGTTCATACATGGTAATTGATGCAGTGGAGTCAGTGATTCACTATACAGGCAAACATGTCAGTACTTGCAGTTTTATGATATTTTGACATTGGACACCCAGATGTCGGGGGCTCTTTGGTGATGTAGGTGGAAGACTTACCCAACCTCACCATAGGAGATGTATGATAGTTGTTCATAGGTGCTCGATAAGCGTAGTTGGCTTCTATTGGGTAACTGATTATATGCAGTGGAGTAAGTGATTCACTATGCAGGCAAACATGTCAGTACTTGTAGTTTTATGATATTTTGACACTGGTCATACACTCATTTTGCAGAGGATACTCTCGCAAAATTTTTCCAAATTTTTGGTTTTGTCAACTATACAGTGGTCGATTTACTCCTTGATACACTTTTTTGTTGGTGTTCGGACTCTTCTAGCTCCATTATCATTCCATTCAGTTCTCTACCATCATGGCATCAGAGGTCTCAGGCGCAGTCGGTGGATGAGGGTCTAGTGCTAGTGTTCCGAGGAGGAGCTATAACTTGTAGGGCAAAGACCATTTTGAGATCCAAAAATTTGATGGCACAAACTTTGCTCTATGCAAGAATTAGATTAAAGATGTGCTGATTCAAAGGAGGCAATGGAAGCCAATAAATGGAATTTCAAAGAAGCCTGTTGACATGGATGAAGATGATTGGGATGAGTTAGATGAAATGGCCAGGTCTACCATTCGCTTTCACCTGGCAGATAATGTTTACTTTACAGTATTAGACTGTGAAAGTGTAGAGGAGCTTTGGAAGAAGTTATGCAATACATCTGAAAAAGAGACGGCATCAAATAAAGTCTATCTAATGAGAAAATTATATGACCTTCGTATGAAGGACACATATAGTGTTGCTGCTCATCTAAATGAGTTTGATGCTATATTCTCTCAGTTACAGGCTCAGAAAATGGATATGGATAATGAAATGAAAGCAGTATTGATGTTATGCACCTTGCCTTTATCATGGGATACATTTTGCATAGCTATTAGCAATAGTGCACCTGGTGGTAAACTCCTCTATGATGACATATGTGGAGCACTCTTGAGTGAGGAGATTCGTAGAAAATCTATGGTTGGCACTCAGAGTGGAGATGCATATAATGTTTGTGATTCTTACCAAGGAAAGAATTAACAACGTGGCAGGGGCAAGAACAAGGAAAAGAATGGTCAACGGAGTAAGAGTAGAAGTAAATCAAGGAAGAAGGATATCGAATGCCATTATTGTCATAAGAAAGGACACATGAAGAAAGACTATTATGCATTAAAGAATGCTAAAGGTAAAGGACAGAATGTTGATGGGCATGTTAAACAATTACCTACATCATCTACTTCGACTGTGAAGATTGAAGAAATTAATGCTATTTCTGATGATGTTGATGTCTTGACACTTGATAGTACTGTGCCAACTGAGGCTCTTATGGCTGATTCTCTTTCCCACACCTGGCTGCTAGATTCTGGTGCTTCTTTCCATGTGACCCCACATAGAGAATGGTTCTCTAATTATGCAGCAAAGTCTTTTGGTACCGTGAGATTTGGTGATTCTAACCAATGTGATGTTGTGGAGATTAGAGATGTGGTTGTGCAGTTCATTGATGGTTCAAAATTTACTATGCATAATGTATGCCATGTACCTCAGTTATCACGCAGCTTGATGTCAGTTGGTCAACTTGATGACCTTGTTTACAAGGTGTCTTCTATGCTCAGTCCTTTTGCATACCAAAGGGCAATATGGTTATTGCAAAAGGAAGCAAAGTTGTCTCACTTTATCCTTTATTTGTATAGCAGAAACAACACTTGTTACCTGTTACTGAACAGCCTATGGCTTGTATTTGGCATGGTCGTTTGGGTCATATATATCGCAGTGGAATGGAAAATCTTTCTCGTTCTGGCTACTTACCCGTGTTATCTTTCTCCGATTTTTCATTTTGTGACCATTGTCAATATGGAAAGCAAACTAGAAATGTGCATAGAATGCACATTGACTCTTCAATTCAGCCTTTAGATCTCGTTCATACAGATGTGTGTGGTCCTATGCCGACTAGGTCCTTAGATGGTTCTCTTTACTTTTTCACTTTCATAGATGATGCTACTAGAAAAGTTTGGGAATATCCTTTCAAATCGAAGGATGAGGTATTCCCTACTTTCAAAAAATGGCTTGCTTCAGTTGAGACTGAAAAAGGAACTAAGCTTAAGGCTTTACGTTCAGATAATGGGGGTGAGTATATGTCACATGAATTCAACCTTTTTTGTCAGTCTAGAGGGATTCATAGAGAGTTTACAGCTCATTATACCCCAATACAGAATGGTGTGGCTGAGAGGATGAATATAACCATTCAAGATAGAGTAGTCTCTATGTTGCATCATGCAAACCTCTCACAAGGTTTTTGGGCAGAAGCAGTATTGACTACAGTTCATGTGATTAACCTGTCACCTAGTACTGCCAAAGGTTTGAAAGTGGCACAAGAGTTATGGACAGGAAAGCCACCATATTATGATCATCTTCGAGTTTTTGGGTGTGAAGCATATGAACATATACCAAAGAATCTTAGACAAAAGTTGGATCATAAGTCGAAGAAATGCATTTTTCTTGGATATGGTCGAGAAGGACAATTTGGATATCGCTTATGGGATCTTGAAACATGGTCAGTGATCAGAAGTAGTCATGTCATTTTCAATGAGTCTAAGATGCATAAAAAACCCATTAAGGAGGTTGAAGTGAGAAGAGTGGTGTTTGAGGATACTAGTCCTCCGATTAGCATGCATAAAAATGTTGCACATAGGGATGTTCAAGAGAATGTCCATTCAGATCAGTCTGCACATATTCCTGTTCAGCAACCATTGAGACGTTCTGCACGTGTCTCACATCCACCTAATAGATATGTTCCGGGTTTAGATTTTGTTATTCTAACAGATGCTGGTGAGCCCTCTTGCTACAAAGAGGCTATGCAGACAGAGGATCATGTCAAGTGGGAGCGTGCCATGAAGAGTGAGTTGGATTCTATTCACAAGAATGGTACTTGGGATTTGGTACCTTTGCCAAAGGGCAGGAAAGCTTTACCATGTAAATGGGTATATAAGCTGAAATTCACATCAGATAGTGCTTCTCCAAAGTATAAAGCACGAGTTGTAGCAAAGGGTTTTAAGCAACAACATGGTGTTGATTTCGAGGAAATCGTCTCTCCAGTGGTCAAGATGACTACCTTGCACATGTTGCTTGGATTCGTTGCAATCAAGGACTTAGAGCTAGTCCAAATGGATGTGAAATCTGCTTTCTTGCATGGAGATCTTACAGATGAGATCTATATGGAACAACCAGAGGGTTATGTAGTTCTTGGCAAGGAAAGTCTAGTTTGTAAGCTTAAGAAGAGCTTGTATGGACTTAAACAGTCCCCTAGACAATGGTACCAAAAGTTTGATGCTTTTATGAAGTCTCAAGGCTATTCTCGAAGCAATGAGGATCATTGTCTCTACACAAAGATATGCTCAGATGGCAGCTTGATATGCTTGATACTTTATGTTGATGATATGCTGATTGTTGGGAAATCCTCTTATGATTTGTCAATTCTCAAAAAGAAGTTGAATCGGACATTTGATATGAAGAATTTGGGGGATGCCAAACATATTCTTGGCATGCACATTACTCGTGATAGGAGCAAAAGATGCATATACTTGTCTGAAAGTGAGTACATATCCAAAGTACTTCACAGGTTCAATATGCAGGGCGGAAAGGCATTGAGTACACCTTTACCCACATATGTGAAATTGAGCAAGGATGATTGCCCCAAATTAGATGAGGAAAAGGAATTCATGACCAAAATTCCCTATCAATGTGCTACTGGTAGACTCATGTATGACATGGTAGCTATGAGACCAGACATTGCATTTGCAGTGGGAGTTGTGAGCAGATATATGTACATTGGGAAGCGATCAAGATGATTTTAAGATATCTGAGTGGCACTAAGGGCAAGTGTCTATGCTTAGGTAGAGGGAAAACATCCATAATTGGTTACACAGATTCTAACTATGCTGGTTGTGTAGACAATTGTAAGTCTACATCAGGGTACATTTTTCATTTTGTTGGAGGTGCTATCTCTTGGAGATCTTGTCTTCAAGAATGTATAGCTGTTTCCACCACAGAGGCAGAGTATCTTGGAGCAAGTGAGGCATGTAAGGAAGCATTGTGGCTTTCTCATCTTGCTTGTGATATGGGTTTATCTCAACATGTACCTCGTTTGCTCAGTCATAGTCAGAGTGCCATTGCTTTGGCTAAGAATCCAGTCTATCATGCAAAGACCAAGCACATTGAGGTGAGGTATCACTTCATTTGAGATTGCTTAGCCACTGAGCGCATTATTCTTGAGAAGGTTCACACTCGAGATAATGCTGCAGATGCTTTGACTAAAGCTCTACCGCAAGATAGCTTTTGACACTGTTGTCACTTGATGGGGGTTACTTGATTCATGATCTTACACAGTCACTTGTATACTATGTAACATGCCCATCAGGTGGGAGGTATAGTTTGTATACTTACACTCAGGTATTCTTTATCATTATTTATTTTTCTCCCATAGTTACTTTGGCCATATTGGCCTTTAGTGGGACATTGTTACTATTAGTGTCCATGTGAAAGGCCAAATGGCCATTGGACACTTCTTTGTATATGTTCTTTAATAGAACATATAGTGGCCTAGTCAATCACAGACTGTAAGTTCGACCGCATTTGTAAGACCTAAGAAGTCTATCTTCGTGCTCCTTGTGTACTGTGTTTTTCTGTGTATTCTGAAGTCTCTGTGAGGAGCACCGTGTGTAGCCTTAGAAGCTCGGTTTTCTACTTTGAGGATATTTTCATGGAGATCGCGAGAAGGAGAGCGCACTGTGGTGCATCGCCATCGAATACTTCAGAAAACATGTGCTTATCTCCTCCTATATAAGATGCTCTCAGTTGGAGTGTTCTCAAACCCATGTGTAGTCAAGCAGGCATGTATCTTTTCATAGCAAGCACGTGGTGCTTGTTGCAAACCATATAATGCCTTTTTCAACATACACACTTTGTTTCATGCCCTTTTTGCACAAAAACACGGGGCTGAAATACATACATTTCTTCATGTAAGTCCCCATTCAAAAATGCAGTTTTAATGTCCAGATGATGTACATTCCAAGCATGATGAGCTTCAATTGCAAAAATTTTATGAGTAGTGTTCATTCGGCATGTGGGTACTCTCATCAACATCAATGCCTCTCTCTTGAGCTAGGTTGCATTATTCATTATTCGATTATGGAATTTTACATTCAACTCTTATTATTCAATCAATATATCGATGCCATGTCAACTTATTCAGACATGAGAGAACACTTTTTGCATGGAAATTTGGAAGATTTTTTATGGAAAAGCACTTTTGATAAAAAACTTTTTCAATCGAAAACTTCTTGATTGAAAATTGTTTTGATCGAAAATATTTTGATCAAATATTGTTTTATAAAAGTATATGCTTAGAGTGATTTCTCATAAGAGTTACTTTGTCTTTTGCGGGCTTATAGTGTTGTACAAAAGAACAAGGTATAAGCTCTTGTTAAAAATATTAAGTAGTTTAGTATTAAAATAATTTTTGTCTGTGAGTTAAAAATTATTGTGATTGTTTGACTCGACATTGATTCTTACTTCACAATAGTATATGTACCTGTGTGTATGATTGTGAGTAATTGTGATTGTTTGAATCAATATTGATTCTTACTTCACAATAGTATATGTATTTGTACGTGTGTGTATGTCATATGATTGTGAGTGAAAATCTAATGTGATTGTGTATGCGCATGTGTATGTGTGTGTATGATTGTGAATGAAAAACTATTGTATGTGTTGGAAAAGGTTTTATCTTCTTTTTGATAATTCAAGGGTTGAGAAGGTGTTATAAGTGAACTAGAACTTTCTAGGTCTCTAGATGACTTTGTCTTGTAGATTTATGAACACCTTCTTAGATCCTTGAATTGTAAAGGATCTAAAAAAGTTTCATCCGATAGTGTGTGTATGTGCATATGAGTGTATAATTGTGAATGGAAATCTATTGTGATTGTTTGACTCAACATTGATTCTTACTTCAGGATAGTATGTGTATCTGCATATGATCTAGGATTTAAAATCTATTGTGATTGTTAGACTCAACATTGATTCTTACTTCATAATAGTATGTGTAAATGTATGTGTGCGTATGATTAAAGTCTATTGTGATTGTTTGGTGCAACATTGATTCTTATTTCAAAATAGTATGTGTAAGTGTATATGTGTGTGAGTGAGAATTAAAATCTATTGTAATTGTTTGACTCAACATTGATTCTTACTTCACAATAGTATGTATGTGTATCATTGAGACTTAAAATCTATTGCGATTGTTTGATGCAACATACTTCACAATAGTATGTGTGTATGATTGAGAATTAAAATTTATTGTAATTGTTTGACTCAATATTGATTCTTCCTTCACAATGGTATGTGTGTATATGATTGAGAACTTTAATAGATAGAAAATGTAAATACATAGATTAATAGATTTAAAGACTGTAATAGAGATTTAGAGTAGTTTGTATATATTTTAAATATATATTTAGTGAAATGTATATCTTATTTGATATTGATTTATGTTGGTTTTTTTGTAGGTATAAAGTCTTCATAAAGCAAGCATTATAGGAAATGGAAAAGAATGTTCATATGGGATTATTCATCAAGAGGGTAAAATAATCTCTACAATACAATGCAAATGTTGTGGAGGTCATTATGTATAACATCACTTTCAACTCGAGAATAATCAAAATACATGTACTCCATTTTCTCTATTTATGTCAAGAAAGAGTGGACCCGATGAATGTAATAAAAATTGTGGATCTAATAATGTGTCACCATGCTTTCTTCGTACTAAATTACAGAAGACAATACCTATAGCTTTTGAAAAGCAAGATTGTCTTGAGCTTCATCTTAAATGAACTCAAGCATTTTTAACATGTTGCATTCCTTTCAATGTTATTCATAATCCTATTTTCAAAGATGCTTTGATGTTAAATACACAAAAAGGATTCACCATGTCATATTACAATAAAATGCGAATAGAGTATGTAGATAAAGTGAAGAAAAGTACTAAAGCTATTTTAGAATGAATAATGCTTGATTATGTATCCACGTATGGATCCACAATAGCACCGGATGGATGGATTATTGTCAGAAGAAGCCATTGATTAATTTCATGGTTATATGTCCAAAGGGAAGCATGTTTTTGGAAGCTATTAATACTTCTCTTAAAGAGAAAAGTTTAGCTTTTCTTGTAAAGATACATGAACATGCTATATCACGGACGAGTGGTTCAAAGAATGTGACTGTGATAATGACTCATAATGCATCTAATTTTCAAAGTGTTGGAATTGCAATTCAAAACAAGTATGAAAACATTACTTGGATCCCATGCACAAATCATACACTAAATCTATTATTGAAAGATATATGTAGATTATCTTTCATTAAACAAAGTTTATTAGATGCAAATCATGTGGTCAAATTTATCAAAGAGCATCAATTTTCATATTCGCTCTTTCGTTCAAAATCTCCCAATAAAGCACTTCATATCTTTTGTGCTACATGATTTGTAACTTCCTATATTATGATCATTGGATTATTGGAAGTCAAGCTAGATCTTGTAGAAATGATTGCTGATCGAAGATGGGAGGCATGGCTAGAGAAGTATCCTTCTTATCGAATTGTGGCTTCGAAGTGTATGTCTCTAATACAGTGACAAAATTTTTGGCATAATCTTGAAAAAATCATAGGTATCACTAAACATTTTGTGGAACTTTTAAGAGTTTTTGATACTGATAAGTTTGTGATAGGAAAATTTTATTGGATTATGTCAGAAGCTATTCAAAAAGTGAAAGAATTTTATCAATTTTCATTACGAAAGAAACACATATTGTATCGTTAGCAGAGAAAAGATGGAAACAAATGCATACTCATTTACATGAAACAACGTTTGTCTTGGATCCAACATTTCAACTCAATGGTCAAGCATCAAACAAAGAAGTCATGGAAAATTTCAAAACCACATGTCAATTATTACTTCCAAGTATAGATGGTCGAGATACATTCCACCAAAGAGTAGCTTATGTAAATCGAGGAGAATGTTTTGGAGATTTATGGCATATTGAAAAGATTCAAAAGCATCCACCTCCTATATGGTGGAAAGAGTATGGAGATGAAGCAGTGGAGTTGACAAAATATAGCTATGAGAGTGCTTTCAGTAACAACTTCAAGTAGTAATTGCAAACATAATTGGAGTGCATATGATTTTCTTTGTTCAAAATGAAGAAATTGCCTAAGTGTATCACGTGCCAATGATTTGGTATATGTTTTTTGTAATATGCATTCGTTACATGCTCCAACCAAGATAGCTAATACAATGACACAACAGACTTTTGGAGAATTTCAAACTCATGAAATTTTAACAAATGATTCATGGAGTGATCATGATCTAGATGTAGATCACAATGATGGCTCAGACATGGAAGAAATGGATGATATGGTACCTGTAATAGATGATAGTATTTGAAATGGAGAAAAGGATGTAATTTGAATATGTTGGTTAGATTCAATTGCAAAAACGACGTCTTTGATTACAAAACTAGAATGTCTATTCAATGTTTTGTTGATTGAATAACTCAACGATAGTGAACTGATCAAAAGATGATGATGCCTCAAATAGTTTTCCATATCTCTTCTCATATGCATCAAGAGATATTTATAAAATTTTCACTTGATTTTCTAAATCATCAATTCTCTTTGGTTGATCATCAACTGTTCTTCATAATCCAAGAATTGTTAATCTTTCATTATATAATTCTGCTCCATGTGATGATAAATCATGTATAAGGTTATGTTCTTCATATAGCAGAATGTAGGGCTACTTTTGAGGAAGAGGGCCTTCGTGTCCTTGATTATGACAATTTGCATGATTTTCAGGACGACCCAAACCTATACCTGCATTCTTTGGGCGATCATCCCAATCTACACATCGATGAAGAATATCTTGTACAAAAACTTTTTGAATGAAATATAGTGCTATTTGATTATTATTTGGTAATGATCTTTCAACTTGAACAAAGCATCAAAGTAGAATTTCTTCTAATCCTTTATGTTGTTGGAGATTGGGGTCTTTGGAAGCACGCGAACAACACAAGGAAGAAGAAGAAGAAGCTTGGAGCACAACACAAAATACTGAATGAATGGCCAAGAGAATGTACAAAGATAAGTAACCCGTTAGGGATATATACATATATGCAAGCTGGAAAATAAAAACCTCGTAAAGAGGAGAAAAAGTGCTCCTACTGTGTTCACACACATCACTACCTAAATATATCAACAAATCCCCCCCTAGGAGTGATGCGATGAACAAGCAGCTGGCACTCGTGTATAGGGAAGTGCCAAGCTATATGGAATCAATCCAAAAAAGGAAGTAAGCCCAAAGCTTTGCAGAAAGCTTCAAACTTCTCCCTAGGCAGAGCGCTTGTGAAAAGGTCTGCAATGTTCTCCTGTGTGGGCACATATGCCAAACTGATCTCTCCAACAGAGAACCCCTCCCTAACATAATGATAGTGCACCTCAATGTGCTTAGTGCGAGCATGGAACATAGGGTTCCTCGTAACTACCAATGCTCTCTAACTGCCAGTGAAGATGGTGGTGGCAAAAAACCGATCAACACCTAAATAAGCCATGAGGCATTTGAGCCACACACACTCAATAATCGTTGTGAAAGCTGCCATATACTCAGCCTCATAACTAGAAGTGGCCACAATAGGCTTCTTCTTGCTCAACCAAGATGTTCATGAGCTACGAGCATGAAGCAAAAACCACTGGTGGACACACAAGTGACATAGCAACTAGCCGAGTCAAAGTCTGAAAAAGCATGAAAATCTGGCGATAGTGATTCCCCCTTGTGATAAAGCAGTCTAAGTAGTCGGATAGCTCTCAAGGAGCGAAAGATGTGCTTAACTACCTACCAATGCTTGACACCTGGGCAATGCATAAACCTTCTCATCTATGAGACAACAAACTAAATATCTGGCCGAGTAATGCATAAGTAAATCAGACATCCAATAGCCTGGTGATAGAGAACAACATGAAATGCATCTCTAGCATCATGAAGACTCAACCATAAACGTGTTTCCATAGGAGTGGCAATAGTTTTGCAGTCTTGAAGGCCAAATAACTGCAATAGTGTGTCAACATATTTTGTTTGACACAAAGCTATTCCACCATCAGATTGCATAAACTGAATGCCCAAATAATGATGCTAATGCTCCAAATCTGACATCTCAAATGAGGCATGCAAATCAACCTTAAAATCAACAATAATCTTTTCATGAGGACTAGTGAGAAGCATGTCATCAACATAGACAACAATGATCAGAAGCACATGATTTACATGCTTAACATATAAGGTGCTTTGAGTTGGACTGTTCTCAAAACCATGTGCAATCAGGTAGGCATGTATCTTTTCATACCAAGCACGTGGTGCTTTCTTCAAAACATATAATGCCTTCTTCAACCTACACACTTTGTTCTCATGCCCTTTATACACGAAGCCACGGAGCTGAAAAACATAAACTTCTTCATGCAAGTCATCATTCAAAAATGCAGTTTTGATTTCCAATTGATGTACATTCCAACCATGATGAGATGTCAATGCACATATGCTATGAACAGTAGTCATTCGGCATGTATGAGAAAAGGTGTCATCAAAATGAATGCCTCTTTCTTGAGCATAACCCTTTGCAACAAGCCTAGCCTTATACCTGTCAATTGTTCCATCAAATAATAGCATCATATTTTGATTGCATAGGAGCCACCCGATTTTCTAAATTTTGTGCTTCATCAAACTAAACTTGCTCATTCTCATCACAAAGAGTAGAGGCAACCATAGCATAAAAATGTGATGCAAAAGAAGGACTATGAGAGCCTGAACAAGTATGATATGACAGAGGTGCATCTAATTTGCTATGTCGCAAAGTCTACACCAACCATTTAGGCATAGTATTTGCCTCCTCTATATCAGTTCTCCCATCAATAAGTGCATCATGTAAATCTGCATCAGAAATGGAATGATCTGCATCATCATATAAGGTTTGTAAAGGCTGAGAAATCGCCTCATTTGGACTAGCACTAGACTGTCCACCCATAGAAAGAGGTAGTAAGGTGTCTTACATGTCTTTGGAGCTAACTTATGTCTCCTTAGTACATGAAAGTAATGGTTGAATAGCATATTCCACAAAAACAACACCGCTAACGAAAATGCGTTTAGTCTGTGGACGATACACATGGTAGCCTTTGCTTTCATAACTATACCCAACAAAAATACATTTCACTGCTTTATCATCCAATTTCTTGTGTTATTGATCAGGCACTAATGCATATGCTAGACAACCAAAGTCAGAAAAATGAGCAAGAGATGGCTTGTGACCATGCCAAGCCTCATATGGAGTGATAGACTACAATGCTTTAGTGGGACACCTATTAAGTACATATGTTGCACACATAAGAGTCTCAAGCCAGAAACTATATGGTAAAGCCTGACTCTTGACCATACACCTCACTATCTCCATGAGTGACCTGTTCTTCCTTTCAGCAACTCCATTCTGTTGCGGTGTATACGTCACTATACGCTGATGTTTTATCCCACATTCAACCATAAATGCATTAAAATCAGAAGACATATATTCCTCCCCTCGATCAGAATGGAGGCTGCCCATTTTACATGCTGACATGTTTTCAGCCAAAACTAAAAACTATTTGAAGCACATAAACACTTCGGACTTTTCTTCCAATGGATATACCCATGCATTCCAAGAAAAATCATCAATGAGTCACAAAGTAAAGATAATTCCCAAAAGATTATGTCTGCATAAGACCATAGACATCATTGTGAACAAGCTACAATTTCTAAATACCTCAAATTGAACCATCCTTTGAGAAGAAGGAATGCTACATTTTGCCCAAAATATATTCTTCTCAAACATGTTTATCATGTGCGTCAATTTTAGGCAAAGAGGATACTATTTCAGATTTTTGCAGGCGTAGCAAACTAGCAAAATTCAGATGACCAAAGAGTGTATGCCAAAGCTTTGCATTTGACATGGCCTGAGAACGCATGTCGAATCATTCACAGATTTTGCATAATCTATGAGCTTATACAACCCACGACATAAAATTCTAGAAGCAATAATAATGTGAGCATTTGACAGATCATGAATTGTACATCTGTCATCGAAAAATTTCACAACCAAGCCGATCTTCGCTGATGCTGAAACTGATAATAGATTTTGTTAATCCCTAGCATAAATAAAGCATCTAACCATGTAAAAGAACTACCATTAGTAGTAGCCATAATGATCTTACCAACTCCCGTAACAGGATAAGAGGAGTTGTTGGCATGACAATATTCCATGTAGAGGCAGGCTCAAGTGAAGTGAAGAAACTGCGTTGCGAGGTAGTATGTTTGGTTTCCCCACTATCAAAGTACCAAACATCTAAGTCTATTGCAGACATATATTGTTCATGAGAAGACGGGTCATAACTATAAACAATAGTAAATGCTCATTCTTCATTTTGCATAAGATTAGTAGACCCTGTTTTTGGTGTAGAGACCTCTGCAATAACCATTTCAACCTCTTTCTTCTTTGCTTCTTTTGTAGCCAATTTTGGACAACTCTTTATGACATGATCGTTTGCTTTGCAAAACAATTTATGCTTTTCTATTTTCTTCTCATCTTTGTCATCCTTCTTTGACTGTGCAAAATTAGCAGATTTCTGCTTACTAGTAGAAGAGCTCCATTTACCTTTGCCCTTCTGACTAGCTAGGAAAGCTTGATCTGCAACATGCATAATGGACCTCTTCTGCCTAGACTGATCTTCCTGCAACACAACAGAGACTAACTCCTCAAATGTTAAGGCATTTGGATTGCCTTCCATCATCAATCAAAGAGTAGAAGCAAAACTCTGATATGAATAAGGCCATTCAGAATAGTGTGCACAAGTGAACTGTTAGGCAAGATTTCATTAGCAGAAATCAAGTGCTCCTTCAAATCTTTGATCTTTGTCAAAAATTACCCATAGAATCTCCATCATTCATGTGCTCACTGTCCAACTATTTTCAGAGGTAGGCAACACGAGCCTCATTCCTTGCTTGGTATAAAGTGGTAAGTGTATTCCAAGCATCCTTTGCTATTCTGCAAGAGTGAATGTGAGGAATAATGGCACTTTTGATAGACAAGGCTATCAATGCATGTGCCTGAGCATCTCTGCCATCCCAATGAATTTGCTATGTAGTAGGTATAGCAGGAATTGTAGCATGAGCAGGAACCTGAAGAATATCACCATCTTCAACGCCATTTGCATCACCTTTAGCAATTGTGTTTACAAGTATAATGGGACGTTTTTCATCACCCTGCATAATATTCTACAGTCCTTTTGCAACCAATACATGACACATCATATAAGCTTATAATAGATAATTGGTACCATCCAATTTATCCTCAATAGTCAACATACAGAATACATCACTGCTTTTAACCATGGCCACTGACTAGAATACCCTGATGAGGAAAAAATATTGTATATCAAAAAGGTAAATAGAACTACCCTATCGAGATTTGTTAAACTTGTAGCAGACTTCAAGGCACATATACTGGCAAACTGAAACTTGTATATGTCTTTGGCACAAAAAGACAAAATTTCCTACACAAGCATTGCAATAGTGCATTCAGAGGCCAAAACAAGCTCAGATCATGATTTTGACACCACAATCCGAAGGTATTTGGAACTCCTAATCGCCTTGAGTATGCTCACCAATTTTCATGCGATTTTGAGATTGTGACCGGAGGAGTGTCGATGATGCCCTAGATGGAGCGATGACTTGTTCTGATACCAATTGTTGGAGATTGAGGTCTGCGAAAGCACATGAACATCACAAGGAAGAAGAAGAAGCTTGGAGCAAAACACACAATACTGAATGTATTACCAAGAGAATGTACAAAGATAAGTAACCCATTAGGGCTATAGGCATATATACAAGCCAAGGGAAAAAAACCTCCTAAAGAGGAAAAAGATACCCTAGCAATCCTAGTTTGTTCACACACATCACTATCTAAATATATCAACATATGTTATAATTCAGAAAGCTTTAATGATGTTGTTTCTTTCGCCCTTCCTGTAACTTGAAAGAGAACATCACAAACAAAATGATTTGAACATAGCTTTTTTACTTCTTTGATTGATAATGGTTCTCCTTCTAATCCCTATGGCTCTAAATATTGGTAAAATAAGAATGCTAATCCTAATTGCACAAATTGATTCTATTAAGATAAAATCCTTTGAGATTCATCATGATCAAGGTCATTATTCACATTTGATATTTTGCCATGTTTTACTTTCGTATCTGTAAAACAAAAACACTAATTTTATCTCAAATGAATCCACATCATCTAATCCACAAAAATCAAATAATTCAAATGATACCACATCATTTAATCCACATAGCTCAAATGAGTCCACATCATTTAATCCACATAGTTCAAATGAGTCCACATCATTTAATCCACATAGTTCAAATGATACCACTTTATTTTATCCATATAATTCAAATGAATCCATATCATTTAATCCACTTAATTCAAATGAATCCATATTATTTAATCTACATATTACAAATGAATCTGCATCATTTGCTCCATTTAATTCAAATGAATCCATATCATTTAATCCACATAATTCAAATGAATCACATTATTTACTCTTTACAAATAAACCCATATCATTTAATCCACATAGTTCAAATGAATACACATCGTTATCAATATGGTCTTAATCCATCCATAATGGATATCTTTAAACCATACCAAACTAGATTCGAGAATACTCTAAGTAGTTCATGTGCATCTACTCTTTTTGATACATCTCTGTGGCATGCTAGTTCTAAAGCATATTTAAACTTATAAAACCTGTTTTTATCAATAGTATAACTATTTAAACCTATGTATTTCAAAAGTTTTAATAGAAGTATCGAAATCATATAGGTCTCTTGACTTTTATTAAATGGTGAAGAGCTAGTGGATAAACATTCGGGTGCAATCCACCACTACTTTCGACTCCACTCATTTCTATTCGATATTTCCAGATCATGTAGCTTTGAGGAACTTTTTTCTTTGTTGGCAAATGCATTGCTCTACCAAAATCACATAGTCCAATATAAGCATGCTCAACCTTCAAAATGCAACAGAATGTTGCCTGGATATAGATCATTATGGAAAATATTATAGGTGTGTAAAAATGATACTATTTGCAATAATCCATTGATCAGCTTCCAAATATTTGTTTTCACAATTGGTATATCTCCTTATATGTATCTTTAATACTTCTTCTTCATGGTACATTTAAGTATTCTTTTTTCATTTTCTTCGGCCACATGTCTAAGGTACAACCATTCCACAATTTGAAAATGAGACACGGGCTTTTGTTATGATGCCTACCTAATCCAAGTGGATTGATAATTCCACTATGTGTAATAGGTAAGATTGTGGCTTCATTCATGGCTTCATTCTCTCGTGTCTGTATGTCACTACCATGTAATTTGAATAACTTTGCAATGACATAAAAATTTGATACAACCTCAAGAAGCAACAAATTTCAATAGTAGTTTAAGTGGTGGTCCTAACAGTTGCCCATGCTAGAGTGTGTGCAAGCATGTAATTGTAGGGGTTGATCCAAGTTCTCAATTAGTGGCCCAACCTATAGGAGTTGTTCCAACCTATAGGAGGTGTTCCAAGTAGTGGCCTAGATATTGATCCCCAACAAGTCTAGTCTACTATAAGTGTAGTCATCAATCACCCACGGTATCCAACTACATATCACTTTCCCATCTCGACCAATGCTAGTCATCCAATCTTACCAGGGTGTTACTCATCCAAATGTAGTCATGCATGTTAGTCCACTACTATGGGGACGTGTAGAGTCCACTCCACGAGTGACAGATTCCACTCTATATTCCTTTCTTGACATAAGAAATCCACAAGTTGCCCGCCACTATATTCTCTCTATCTTGAAAAGAAACGCACTACTCTCTTCTTTTTGCTACTACAAAATTTGATCATTTTGACTCTACAATTGTGCAAAACAAAGAAATAAAATAGAGACAAAAAGTGAAAGATTATGTACATATAGTGTTAGCATTTCTAATATGATCCTACCATGTAGAAGAGCTGGGAAACTTGAGATCAAAGTGATAGACTTTTTGCCAATAGCTCGTAGATTCTTACCGATTGACAGCATGTTCATAGTTGCCAAGCGCACTAGCCTGCTCATCAAAAGTAATTGATAGAGGTATGGTTGTCATCATGTCAAATATGGAGTGTGGAATCACCAAGTATAAGGATAAGTATCTCGGTTGGCTGGGATGATGTTGGAATGCATTTATCGTGCTCTCCTCACCAGAGTCGACAAAAGTAGCCATAACACATGCAGAGATGGAAGAGTCAATGTGGTCTTCAAATGGAAGTGTCTAGCCCACGAGAGGATGAGTCACCTGAAGTTGTAGTCATCTAAAGGAGGATACATAAGTATGTTAATCACCTAAGGAGAAGACTTGAAGTGATAGTTTGATTGTGTTCTAATGGAGTCAACAAGAAGCTAAACTTGGTGTCACCCCAAGTAAACCAAGGAGATGGACATGTCGTTAGAAGAGGATCCTAGGATGGATGAGGTGTGTACATCAAGGGGAGTACAAAAGGATCCAAGAGTGGCCTAAGTAGTCCCTAACAGAGGTGTATTCACTACCAAAGGAATCACAAAAGGGTTAGTCACCAAAGAAGTAGTAGCTATCAAAGGTGTAGTCGCCTAGCAAAAGAAGTTGTCAATGGAAGGGATTAGGTGTACTCACCTAGGGAAAGGGGGTTTCTAGGGGAATGGATGGTTGAGAGCATATGTGAATGGTGGTATATGCAAAGTGTGGCACCTACTAGAGATGGCATAAGCAGAGATAGGACTTGAATGGTGGTATATGCAAAGGTTATGGTGCATAGTAGATGTACACCTAGTGGAGTGGTAAAGAGGGTAAGGATGGTGCCTGCTTGAGTGGTGGAGTGGTAGAGCGGTGAAGTGGTAGAGTGCAATGGTGGAGAGGGTAAGGATGTTGCTTGCCTAAGTGGTGGAGTGGTAGAGTGGAGTGGTGGAGAGGGTAATGGATGTCGCTCGCTTGAGTGCTCCTTAAGGGAGGAGAGTATCACCCAAGTAATGGCGTAGACAATCACTAGAGTGAAGAGATTGACAAGTGGAGGATATGCACCAACAATCCCTAGGGTGAAGAGGTGAAGGATCTCTGCTAGGGTAGAGGTAGGCATGAAAAGCTTTTCTCCAAAGGAAGAGTGCAATGGCCAGAGTAGGAGGGAGATGATGAGTTGAGATGGGAAAGAGGCAAGCAAGCGGTTGATTTATAGAATGGCTCAAAATATGCATTCTTAAAATAGGTCCTTTTTTCAAGAACCCATCAACGTGCCATGCAGTGGGTGGATGCACGCCATGGCTTTCCTACCAAGCCATTAAGGAACTTTACTTTTGTGTAGAATTAGTAAATTTTGGTTGATAAGTGATCAAGTTGGATCATCTAGTAGGTGTTGTATGGTTGTCTAGTAGATGTTTTATGGCCACCTATAGGATGGGGGATTAGTAATCAATGATGAAGAGGAAACATAGGCCTAACTTGCATGAATTTCCCAAAGGCATTATGAAGGCAACCCAACAACTCGCCTTATCTAAATGTTCACCCATTATGTTGCCAAAAAATTGACACCCAACAAGGTAGCCTAGTGGTGGAGAATCGCCCAACTATAGGACAATGTCTCTTAAAACAAGAGTGGTGTTTGTAAGCGCTCACCTATGATGAAGTCACCCCTAAGAGAGAACTTGTCCCTTTGAGGGAGTGAATCCACCCATCTAGGTCTCCATCCAAGATGGTAGTACATTCACATGTGCCCTAGATCTACAATGGTGAGACTCACATATTTTTTGTTTACTAATTGATGTAAGTTGATTAAGTCACCTAAGATTAGGTTTCAAATTTCCTAATCTTACTTCCCCAATCTCATGAATTGATTTTCCCAATTTGGGTGATTATTAGCGAGGTCATCCAATTAGGAAGTCTCCATAAGGTGCAATTGAGATGCCCAAAATATAGTCACCCAAGTCTCTCTAAGCAGTAAGAAAACGTTGCCAATAGAAAATAATAGATAGGAGAAGATAAGATAGCATCTTAATGGAATCACTCGTGAAAAGGAGTGCACAAGGAGTACATGGAGAAAAGTAGCCTTGTGCTTGAGAAGGGATTCACCTTCAAGAAGTCTCCCACAACTAGTCGAGGGTTGGCTAGGTAGGATTGCCACCAAAGAGAGGTTGGGTGAGGAGTCACCTATGTTATCAAAAGATGAATCGACCAAGGAGACGAATATAAGAGTCACCCAAGAAGCCCAAAAGAGTAGAAGCACTCACTGTTATGTTCAAAAGATGTCACCCAAGAGCCAAAGAGGAAAGTTAACAGCTATCCAAAGAGTAGTCACCTCATAAGGATAATAAGTCGAATGTTCATGGGTGGAGCAAGCGTTCATCATTTTTCCAACATGAGAAGAACAGGTGCCAATTGAGAGAAAGAATGGCCATACGAGAGGTTGCATTGTTGATATATTTAGGTAGTGATATGTGTGAACACACTAGGACCACCGAAGCATGTTTTCCCTTCTTTAGGAGGTTTTTTCCCCCGGCTTGTATATATGCCTATCACCCTAATAGGTCACTTATCTTTGTACATTCTCTTGGTAATACATTCAATATTGTGTGTTGTGCTCCAAGCTTCTTCTTCCTCGTGTTGTTCGCATGCTTTTGCAAACCTCAAACTCCAACAATTGGTATCACAACAGATCGTCGCTTCATCTAGGGCATCGTCGACACCCCTCCGATCATAGTCACAGAATCGCACAAAAATTGGTGAACATACTCAAGGCAATTGGGAGTTCAAAATTGCTTTGCTTTGTGGTGTTGAAATCACGATCTAAGCTCGTTTCGACCTCCGAAAGCACTATCACAACACCTATGCACGCAATTTCGTCTTTTTGTGCCAAAGATATATACAAGTTTCGATCCACCAAGCACACCATCTGTTGCTCACCTACGTTTCTTTGGTTGGCTGGCATATGCATTAATGCCTAAACAACAACGCAGGAAATTGGATGATAAAGCATTGAAATGTATTTTTGTTGGATACAGTTCTGAAAGCAAAGGCTATCATTTGTATCATCCATAGATTAAACGCATTTTGGTTAGCCATGATGTTTTTGTGGAAGATGCAATTCAACCATTACTTTCATGTAATAAGGAGACATCAGTTAGCTCCAAAGATGTGTATGATACTTTGCTACCTCTTTTCACACGTCAACAATCTAGTGCTAGTCCAAATGAGGCAATTTCTCAACCATTACAAGTTTCACATGATGTGCAGATCATTCCATTTTTTATGCATATTTATATGATGCACTTGTTGATGAGAGAAGTGATATAGAGAAGGTAAAGAATATGCCTAAATGGCTGGCGTAAACTTAGCGAGATAGCAAATTAGATGCACCTCTGTCATTTCGTACTCGTCCAGGCTCTCATAGTGCTTTTGCATCAGATCACTATGATATGGCTCCCTCTGATCTTTGTGATGAGAATGAGCTTGTTTCCTTTGATGAAGAACAAAATTCAAAAAAATGGATGGTTACTATGCAATCAGAATATGATGCTATTATGAAAAGTCATACCTGATCTTTATGTGACTTGCCTCCCGACAAGAAGGGCATTGGCACTTCGTGGGTAAACAAGTTGAAGCGTAAGCCTGATGGAACAATTAACAAGTATAAGGCTAGGCTTGTTGCAAAAGGTTATGCTCAAGAAAGAGGCATTGATCTCGTTGAGACCTTTGCTCCTACATGCCAAATGACTATTGTTCGTAGCATCTGTGCACTTGCAGCTCGTCATGGTCGGAATGTACATCACTTGGATATTAAAACTGCATTTCTAAATGGTGACTGCATGAAGTAGTATATGTTTTTCAACCACATGGTTTTGTGCACAAAGGGCATGGAAACAAAAACTGCAAGTTGAAAAAGACATTATATGGTTTGAAGCAAGCACCACGTGCTTGGTATGAAAAGATACATGCCTACCTGATTGCACATGGTTTTGAGAACAGTCCGATTGAGAGCACCTTATAAGTTAAGCATGCAAATGATGTGCTTCCAAGCATTGTTGTCTATGTTGATGACATGCTCAGTGGTCCTCATGAAAAGCATATTGCTGATTTTAAGGCTAATTTGCATGCCTCATTTGAGATAGCAAGCTTAGGGCATTTGCATCATTATTTTGGCATTCAATTTATGCAAGTTGATGGCGGAATAGATTTGTGTCAAACAAAATATATTGACACGTTATTGTAGTCTTTTGGCCTTGAAGATTGCAGACCTATTGCCACTCCAATGGAAACAGGTTTATGATTGAATCTTCATGATGCTGGACATGCATTTGATGTTGTTCTCTATCAACAAGCTGTTGGATGCTTGATTTACTTATGCGTTACTCGTCCATATGTTCAATTTGTCTCAAAGATGAGCAAGTTCATGCATTGCCCAAGTGTCAAGCATTGGCAGGTGGTTAAGCACATCTTTTGCTCCTTCAATAGTACCCGACTACTTGGATTGTTTTATTCTAAGGGAGGATCACTACCACCAAATTTACATGCTTTTTCTGACTCTGACTGGGCTGGTTGCTATGATGCTTGTGTGTTCACCAGTGGTTTGTGCTTCATGCTTGATAGCTCATGCATATCTTGGTTGAGATGAAGCATCCTAATGTGGCCACTTCTAGTTGTGAGACTAAGTATAGGGCAGCTTTCACGACGACTGTTGAGTGTGTCTGGCTCAAACATCTTATGGTTGATTTGGGTATTGGTCAATCATTTGCCACCACCTTCACTGACAGTCAGAGCTCATTGGCAATTGCGAAGAAACATGTGTTTCATGCTCGCGCTAAGCAAATTGAGGTGCACTATCATTATGTCAAGGAGAGGTTCTCTGCTCGAGAGATCAATTTGGCATGTGTGTCCACACAGGAGATCATTGCAAACCTTTTCACAAAGGCTCTGCCTAGGGAGAATTTTGAAGCTTTTCATAGAGCTTTGGGATTACTTCCTTCTGTAGATTGATTCCACATAGCTTGGCACTCACTTATACATGAGTGTCAATTATTTATTCGCTGCATCACTCCCAAGGCAGATTTGTTGATATATTAGGTAGTGACATGTGTGAACAGACTAATACTATCGAGGCACTCTTTTCCCTCTTTATGAGGTCCCTCACCTCCCCTCGTATATATGCCTATTACCCTAACAGGTCACTTATCTTTGTACATTCTCTTGATAGTACATTCAATATTATGTGTTGTGCTTTAAGCTTCTTCTTCTTCCTTGTGTTGTTCGTGTGCTTCCGCATACCTCAACCTCCAACATGCATGAGCTTGTTTGGTCGCCTTATGCATCTGTGGCAATTCTTACCTTACACAGATATCTCGCCTACATCTTGCATTAAGGAGGTCCTTCTGCATACCAATTCGCAATTGGAACGGGAGTGCTTGAGAGGGCCTAAAAGGAGTTACGTATAAAAGAAGGATTCACAATTGTTATTTATAATCACTAGTGCTTGGATACTCAATCTCCAAGTTGTGTAGAGCTTAGGCTTGGAAAGACTGATCAAGCTAGTTCTCCTCCTAGAGTGGTAAACTTTCTCTTTGCTCCTCATCAAACAATCTTGGATGGTAGAGAACCAAAGATCTTCTGTATTTTTGAACATTCCAAAGATTAGATTCATGGAGTCTTTCTTTTACCTTGAAACAAGGTAAGTTGTTTGTCAACCAAATTATCATTTTCTTTCAATGATTGCATCCAAATGAAGTTGGGAGGCCATGGCAACAATTTCATCTTTAGTCCAGATCACATTGACATGTACATGTCTTCGCATTGACATGTACATGTCTTCAAATGAACCCGCTCGAATGGAGTGTGGCCAAATGTTGCCTAGGAGGAGGCCTTCTATGCACATAGTGTGTCTAGGTAGGCATGTTCTCAAGAAGCATGGAACTACAAAAAAGTTTATGTAACAATGTCATAATCACCTTATTCATGCTCTCTACTTGGTCGTTGGCTCATCAATAACACGAGTTTTTCTCAAAAGACCTAGGATCTAGAAAAGATGGTGGTTAACAACTTGTTAACAAAGTATGTATCTTGCCATTGTCGTTATGGTACAACCAAATCTGCCAAAGATAAGATCATATTGGAATGAGGCTACAATTTCCATGGTGTAATCCTTAGATGCCATAGCTTCTATGCACTTTGTTGTACAATGAGTAGCTACAAGTAAATACCTTGCTTTGAGTGTCCCTTGTTAAGGGGCGGATTGGTCCTACATAGTCCGATCCCCAATGCTCGAATGGCTGATATGCCACAATGCTTTGTTGGCCTTGGTGTGCATCTTTGACACATATCATACTTCTTTGCAAAAGAAGTGGCATTTCAAAGGAGATAAGGCCCCCATAGCATTCGATAAGATTTGTAGGGTGGTGATATGAATTGGGAAGTTCTCCTCATTCAATTTCCCATAATGCTTACAAGTTCTTTTATTTTTCTTCTTGAACCTACGTACAAAGAGCTTCACGTTCAAGATTTCTCATACGCTCTCCCCTCCTTTTTGCAACAAGGTAGCTATACCCTTACACTTGTGAACAATAAGATTTTGAATTTTAGTAACAAAACCAATACGAAGTGTGAGGATATCTGAAATTCTATCATAGTTGCAATTTCAATTGTTAAATTCTGCATGTCGGAATAGTCTAGACTTTTTTGAAAGACTCGTTGCCGTTCATTTGGAGTTCACAGATGCAATCATTAGAAAGAAATTTTAAGTTCTGATTATGCACCAAACAACATATCCAGCTCCAAAATGATGTAAGACACCTAAAGCTGAGCAGATGAGTAATCTAAAGAACAATTTGTTTTGTTAGACCTGCCTGTTCTTATGTCAAATGCAAAATATTATCTGTTCAAACTCAATGCAATAACAGCTAAAAGATAGAAGCACTAGCAGCAACTAAATATTTTGATAAGATTGAATTATTATGAAAGATTCTTTCTAGGTAGTTTATCAACTTGGTCGTGTTGAGTGACTTAAGCATAAATTACTCTCAACAAACAAAGGGAACTTGATCAAGTTTAATGGCCTTAACATCAATTAATCTCAAGAAGTAATGCAGACATAATTATAGCACAGAAGGATCATTCAACACCTTGTTTTTGCATTTGTACCATGCAGTTTTACATCCTATTTCTGAGGTCATGCATTTGATCACCATAAGTCTTTCCATTCAAAGTTGCTTTGTTTCCTCAAATCTACAGAAATACTTCACTATGCTTTTAAGATCAATATTAGTGCTACAAAGCTCTGATGAAATCACTATGCAGCAATAAAGTTACTTGACATGAATACGTCTCTTAAGGTTTCAAAAAATTGTCTACTACCATAGATGCTGTAAAATCTATTTAGGGTGGCGCTTCACAAAGGATTTCATCCAAGATGGGGGCTTCATTGTAAAGAACAATCTTAGCAATATCTACAGGTCCACATTACTTGCTCAAGGTTTCCAGTTGTATATTGCTGATCAAGCTCATTTGAATATTAAATTAAGCTTACATATGAGGAGCCCTTTTGATGTATCCATTCAAGCCATTTGGATCTTTAAATGCAGTTTTAATATTCAGTTAGGCCATTTTGATTTCCACTTGTCAGTTTTGATATTCAGTTAGGTCTTGGAAATACATTTAAATCGTTTAGGAGCACTTATGAGTGTTAACTTTGGTTTTATAGTGGATTTTTTCTTTTTTTTGTCACCCTCTATGACTGAATTGGCGGGTAGTTTGCGATTGGGTTGCCAAAAAACAAACTGAAACTGTGTTTAGCAATATAAATCATATAGAAGAAGAAACCAAATAGATTCCAATGCTTGAAAGACACTTCTATAGTATATACCATCTTTTTCCTTAGCATAACTTTGTGCATCAATGTTTAATTTCAAGATGATTGTTTTATTATAGATACTAGGGTACTATTAAAATCACAATCAAGTAAATCCGATCCTTCGCTAATATGGAGATTTGAATATCCCCAATCTGAGGAGAAGAAAAGAGGATAAATGAAAGTTATGTTGCACGAGAAGACATCATTACAATGAAAATTAAGCCTGTTATCTAAAAAAATCAAATAAAAATAGCACCACTGAACGCAAGGTAAGAACCTACTACAAAGCTCTTATATGCTATTTTGCCTGTCCTTCAGACATAATCTACTTTTATTTCCTCAGCCATGTGATCTCTTTATTTAATTTGAATATCCTCTTAGAATGGCAAACCTAATAAATGCAATGCATGTTCACACAAAATGCGATATCTATGCAGTGGTCTGGAATAATTATCCATTGAAACAAAAAACCTTCGCCTCTAAAAGTGTTCAGCAATCTGCTGATAATAAGCAACAATATAGTTCGTGTAACATGTGCCTTTCCAAGAGAGAACAAGGTCCAAGAAAAAAATGTATAATATTCCAAATAAGACACTATCAGCTCAGGCCAATGCATGCACAAAATTGTCCCTGCATTGTCAGAGAATGGCAGCCAGAATGTACTTCACCCAAGAAGCATACTTGACTTAAGTTCCAGGCAGATAAATTCTTTTATAACAATTTCAATGTCAGTTATTTAGCACTGCTGAATTCACAACTAATGCACGGTAAGAATTTACAAACATGAAAAGAGCTATGGCCCTTCTTTGTTATATCACAAACCAGCAACTCTTTTCCCAGAGTTCATAATTCAGATACCTTGCAATAACCATTGGTAATTGCCAATATACTGTGTCACAATGCAGTGTCTCCATAAACTTAGACTAGAGTCCCTCTGCTTCTGGGCTTATTAAGCAATAGCTACAACATAATAGCAGAACATTCCAGAGAAAAGATTGACTGACCCCACTGTATTAAGTAGAATACAATGGAGTCAGATAAGAGGCCACAGAACCCTAGAATACTTTGGTCCATAAGTCAGTTAGATACCTTGCCTTCCCTTGGCCATGCAAAGACTTCACATAATAAGCGGTGTTCCCAAAACATAGCTGAATACTTAAGAGGCCATTGAACCCTACGATACTTCAGTCCACAAGTCAGATAGATACCTTGCCTTCCCTTGGCCATGCAAAGACTACTTCACATAATAAGCAGTGTTCCCAAAACATAGCTGAATACTACCCCTAATAATCCAAAACGAAGTAACTGCAAAAACATGGTCTAGGATTATGTCCCTTCCCATCTATACATCAAAACACTAATCCAACTCCCATTTAAGTTTTGCACTATGTTTCAGGGTTAAGGCCATATTGATTGTTTAACTTCAACCCTAACTTCGCACCCAGTTTCTAAAATCGAACAGCAAGACAGAAGGGATAACTCAATAGCACAGGACATATTAAGAATGAAAGAACATTAAAATGTTCAGAATGAGCTCAAAGTAAACTAAACCCATGTTATGTGCATATCAATATCCAATGAAACTACTCATATGTGTCTGGTCAAAAGAGAGAATGCATTACATTTGATATACAGAGGTAACTATTATTATAACACACTTAATTACTATTATTACTTTCAGTAAACTAGTTTTTATAACACTACCAATCAAGGAATCAACTGGTAGGGATTTGAGAAATACTAAGTATAAATCCCCCAAGTTTCTGAATGCCCTCTATGGGATGGTTATTTAAAGGGAAAAAAACTCAGCGGGAATACAGAAAATCAGTCTTTACAGATACTGACTCGGAAGCAGCTAGAAACAGCAAAATTTCTCTGAAAACTTCAGGCTGATCAAGATCTGCTTCAGACTAATGTACAAAAATCTACATTTATCGATAATGGAATTAAAAACTAATACGAAGATGCTTACAAACATAACCTACTTATGTTTCATAGTATATCTACCTAACAAATTGACAGAGACCATATCTGCCCCAAGCAAATTTTATCAAATCAGAAAAGATCAAGCAAAACTGTAAGGGCCAGGTGTCACTTATGAAAATTTAGAGAATCCCCCATTCATGGCATACCATGACTATCATGCCCAACACTGACAAGAAAACACAACATCAGTATCCAGAACAGCAACCCTGGTAAGAAACCCCTCAATGTGCCTGTTTCGATCAGAGCTCTCCAGTTCATGATAAAAATATACAAACTTGAGCTGAGAGCCATTAAGATTCCCCCATCGATCCACCTGCTTTAATTACAGACCCTTTTATCCTAGAACATATTTTAAGTGACACTGTAAGCTAAGAACTGATATGAAGCCAAGAAATACCACTTATTGAATCCTCAACATAGTTGAAATTCACAGAAATGGGACATCAGACCATGAAAGAACAGCATTCATAAGATCCAAAGAATAAGCTATATTCAGGATGAGCCCTTCAATGGAAGAGAACAAAACATGTGTACTGTGGCACTGCCACATCTATTGTGAAGGGTACAGATCATTGAAAAGGAAATCAGAAAAAATTTTAGATACCAAGATAAAGACGCCCACATCCAAACACAATTTTGTTAGGGGAAGAAAGATAGGGGACACTTGAGCACCGTGGCACTCACCTAGCAAGCCATATTCAACTCATAGGAGAGTCAACAAACCTTGAGCGTGAGTGCCTGTTAGGATCCTGAGGCTAAACTTGAGAAACAAATGAACAGCCACTTCATTAAGATTATTTAAGCATAATGAAACACAAAAAACTAGAACTCCTGAGTTTAGTGTGTGTGTGTGAGAGAGAGAGAGAGGGGGGGAAGAATATGCAACAACTGTACAAATCCTGCAACTTCAGTATTCTTCTCACTTTACACCGTCATATCCAGCTTGCAAAGGCTTTGAATACATGGGTCCAAAAAATGGCCCCCTAAAGAAAAGAGGGCAGCTTATCCCTGACACGATGAGAGCAACTCAAGGATACACGTACCCCTTTTATGTGGTATCTAAGGAGTGAGCTATTACAAATTCTGTGGAGTCCTTGTGGCTCATCAGCACTGGAACAGGCCAAAGCTTTTGGACAAAAATTACAACTGCCTCAGCCAGTCGTTTGCAAAAAGTAGATCAGGTTTCAAGAGAATGATTCACCAGACTTTGTTCAACATTCTATCCAAAGATGAGCCAAACTGATGCTTGTTTAACAGTAATCATGCATCATACCGAATTGTTGGCAGGATACACACACATTAGACTCAAGGACAAAGTAGTGACTGCATGACTGACTCACTCCATTAAAATGGTCGCACATCCTACATGCCTTGGAGCCCGATGAAACTGCAACAAAGCTTTTCAAAGGCCCATGATGAGAATCCACACATGGATCTCAAGTGGCATTTCCCGCCTGATGGAGGTTTAAACGTTTTTTTAGCTTTAATATGTATTAACCACCAGCATATTCTCATAGGACGAACTTATGGTACTTTCTTGAGCCAATAAAAGCATTGACAATCTACATAAATAGAAGGCATATGCCAGGCGTCAAGTACTACCTGATATTCAACAGCACCAAGCTCCAGATCAAACTCCGTCACACCACAGCCACAATGCTAAGAAACAGTTCGACCATAGCATATAGAGGCTATATATAAATTCTTTGACCACTTTTCCTGTAAATATGGTTGCATATTAAATAAAGCAAAGAAAAGGAACAATAAAACCAACCAGCAAAGCTCGAACACGTCTTTACCTTAACATGCGAACTAGGAAAAGCTGAAGTGCGTAGAGTTTCTTGAGTCTCATCCATTGGCTTTTTCTTGGGGACACTTAAGATAAAAGCTGCTTGATCCCATGTTGCTGCAGTGGCTGTGATTCGGTACCCATTGTCCCATCTTCTATGTATCCCTTCACTAGGGTACAAGAAGTCTAGCTCAATCACCTACAAAGAACGTAATAGTAAGCGAGAACAGCATTCGAAGGATAATTATGTACACCAAACTAATACAGACAATCCACTGATAATAGAATGCATTTTAATGGTTCTCACTATTTTGACCCACCATAGATGTATGTGAGCTTTGACATTTGATTTGAAAGGTCTAAATATCCAATGTCAAGTATTTTTATTTTTTCATGTGTATTTGAGTTTTACTCCACAACCTCAAAGCATTGGATCACAAAATTAACATAAAGCTAAGAAATACTGTGAGAAAGTTGGCAAACTTTCAAGACACTATAATGTCCTGTTTGAAGTGAGATAGGCCTGCACAGGTCACAAGATCTTCCGCAATACGTACACATGCACTTACTTGAACCAAATAAGATAGATAAGAGAAGATAGAAATAGAGAAGGAGACAAGATGTAAATGAGCAGCAAGTGCTCCTCTAATTTGATTAGAATGGAATGACTATACAATGTGTGTACGTACAAAAATGATGTAGAGGCTGGAAATAGAATACAAGGAATATACAGCTTATGTGCTGTGTGTACGTGTGTAAATCTGCTACAAAACCTGAATATAGCTACTTCTCTGATGTAGGCAGCTGCAAGGACTTTTCTAGTTTTTAAGTAGAAGGCTGGAATAACCTAGTCGAGCAGCAAGATGATGACTGGAACAAAAATACAGAAGCTAACTTACATGAATCAGCAGGCCACACACATAAATGTGCGTACAAGAAGTAGGAGCAGCTTATCACCACCGATCAGCAACAAAACTGTTTGTGTAGAAGTAGGAACAACTAATCACCACCAATCAGCAACTGATAACCAGCAGCATAACTAACTTAAGAGTGTGTAGATAATATAAAGTGTGCCCCCGACAATTCTTTTTGTAGGCCAAAACAGCTTGGCAAAAATCCCACGTAAACGCACATAAAGCCTTTTTAAGTTTTTGCATGAGTTGAGTTTTACATTATTTGCTTTATTAAACTTAAGCACCAGCTTTAAAGTTTCTTGAGCTTTAATCTCAACCATTAGGTTGTGCTTTAACTACTTTTTACAAAGGATTATGACATGTGGCAATTTGAAAGCACCTGAAAAACTAAGAATTAGGGTTTGTAAATTGAGGGGCTTTAGATGTCAAATGGCCTAAGTATTATATATGGATAGATAGCTCTCATTGAGAATTTAAAGAATATGGAATAGAAATTTTGATCAATTTTGGCCAAGAACGTTTCTAGGAAATAGTGGCTAAGTTCAAGATTTGCTGGAATTTTGGGTTTATTACTCACAAGATGATATTGTTTCCAATAATCCTCCTTCAATGTCATATTGAGGTAAAATTTAAAAATCTGTATACCTTGTTGTCTCCTTCCTTTGATAATGCCTTTGTAAAAATATCCGAAATATATGGAAAACATTATTGCTTTCCAACGAATTTTGAGAGGCTTATGCATGAACCTTAAAATGTGAGGAATTGCAAACTATAAACTTGGATGTGTGTTATATAAATAATACAAGAATCCACTGCTTGACTACAAATTGTACCATCAAAAGTTTTGCTTCTGTCTATAAAGAAATATAAGCATCCAAGGAGTTTGCATTGGCTTTGAATCTTGCATTCCAAACCTTTCAAATAGTTTCTCAATGTATTTTTGTTGCCTCATGAATATACAATTATCCTTGTGAATAATCTCAATGCCAAGATAATAATGTAGAAAACCAAAATCATTAACATCAAAACTTTCTTAAACTTGTCTTTAAAAAACTGAAGATCTTAATCTTTGGGAGCTGTCATGGTCATATCGTCACCATAAATGATGATTATAATCAAAACATCTTACTCTAACTTACCATAAACAGTAGAAAATGCCTCTAAGTTTTTAAAATTAATGGTAGTAAGATACAAATGTGTTTTCTCATACCATGTTCTTTGTCTCTACTTCAATCCCATTAAGTACTTTGATAAATTTGCAAACAAGATGCTCTTTACCTTTGAATTAAAAACCTTTTGGTTTCTGACTTTTTGTCATAAATCTCATTTTCACCAATATAATCATTACATGAAAGCAAAACTTGTACCTAGAACATAGAACTTATAACCTTTGTTGAAAATATTAATAACTTCTGCATAATTCAGTTGATCTACTTGATCTTTTTGTTGAATCTTTTTTCTCCCCTTCAAATTCTTGATGCCACTCTTGCATAGTTTGTACCATTTTGGTACCTTTCTGAAAACTTGAGTTAATCTTTTATTTCTTGATTTTTAGATCATTCTCCAACTTCTTGAATTGATTCTTCTTCTAAAGATTGAGAAGGAATAAGAGATTGTGAAGGTTAAGATTGAGGTGATAAATAGAATTCAAATTCAAACAGAATTGAAGAAGGGACATTCGGCTTAGGAGAAGATAAATTTCACATCCCCTCCATATTCGAATGATGGATCCAAATTTCTTTATAAAAAAAATCATTATCTAATTTTATAAAACCTAGAATTTCTGACTTTTTGTCATAAATCTCATTTTCTCCAATATAAGCATTACATGAAAGCAAAACTTGTATCTAGAACATAGAACTTATAACCTTTGTTTTCAACACCATAACCAACAAAAACAATTTTGACTGTTTTTTTATCAAGTTTGGCACGATCTAGCTTTTCAATATGAACATATGATGGAGAAACGAAAATACTAAAATAGTCCACATTGGGTTTCATTCAATTAGTTGGATATGTTAAAGCCTGCAAAGACCCAATTCGTTTACATGTGCATAGTGATGGAGAGGCTACTTCGGGTGCGATAGGCTTTGATGCAGATTGTTGCATCTATAGAGTGGACTGCCTAGGATGGACAAACTACCCCAAGAGCAGATTTTCTAAGAATTGTGTCTGTCATAATCTTTTTGGAGGGATGTGAGGCACTTGTGCATGCCATACATCCATTATATCTTGTTCTTCGCATAGTTGATATGGAGGGGAGTACATTGGGACTCATCTATGAGTTAATGGATCAAGTTGGCGAGTCCCTTTCACGTTGCCCACATTTGACATTGGATGGGTGTTTATTAAGTTATTGCTTATTACTTAAATTTTGACACTTAATGCTCTTATTATCTTAAAAATTAGTCTCTAAAAAATTATAATTTTTTTGTCTATAGGATTGAGAAGCTTAAAGTTGTGTGGAGGGATCGATGGGATTGGTTTCGTCGCTCGATCCATGAGATGGCACACTTATTCCATCCCTTATGGAGATCCGAGCAGTCCATTGTGGATGAGGAGCTTTTGAGTGCATGGAATACACACACACACACACACACATATATATATATATATACACACACACACACACACATATATATATATATATATATATATATATATATATATATATATATATATATATATATATATATATATATATATATATATATATATATATATATATATATATATATATATATATATATATATATATATATATATATATATATAGGCTTTATCCATATGATGTAGAGTTGCGACTTCAGTGGAGAGAAAGCTCTTGGTATTCCAAAATGGTGGTGGCCATTTTGGAAAGGATACGACTTGCTTGAGATCTGTTCAATTGCGGCCATGGTGGGAGATGTACGATGCAAGCGCTCCTCAATTGATAAGTACTAAGCCAAAAGTCTTCAATGTGACATGTGCTAACTATGTATTATAATTTATGCACCAATTATTTTTGGAATTATATTATATGATCTGCAAAGAGACTTAACTAATCGTATCCTTTCACAAGACTGCATTGTAAGTCCTTGTGAGATGAATTGGAGGACATGGGCACTCTTCCATACAAAGAAGAGCAGATTATCTATAACGAAGTTGGAGTGGCTAGTTTATTGCCACTGCAAGTTGCATCTCTTGGAGAGAGACGACCGTAGAAGAGATGTGAGAGAGGGCAATGTCAATGCAATAGATATAGAGAAAGTGAGAGATATTCCAAATATTCCTCCAAAGGAAATGGACTCATATACTATGTTGTACCATGAGTTAACTCATATACTGTGTCTGCGAGATCATCTCGCAGACACAGAGGACCTAGCAATAGTGGTGGCACATCCACTAGTAGTGGACATTCCATTGCTACTAGGGATGATGATGATGATGAGAGTAATGATTTGTCATCTGACACCATGTTAGCATGATAGAGTTTGATTCTTGACATTTGAGTCTTCGACATTTGACATTTGACTTTTGATATTTCATGACATGTATTTACTATTGCAATAACAATGGACACTTATCACTTGTGACTTCATATTTTTCATTTGCCGCTAATGATTTATGCCATGAGTCACAACTCATATGATTTATCATTTGTCGTCATTCTCTATGTTTTTGTTTCGATATATCAATGATGATATGATCATGTGACATGTATGGTGTATCATGATTCATCATTCATGTATGATGTTACATTGTTAACCGTTATGCTGAATCATGCAGTTTAATGTTAAAAGTTAGGAGAAAGTTGGGTGTTAAAATGTTATGATCTATGTTGTTAGATGATGATGTTATTATCATTGATGTTAAATCTTATCATTCATGATGTATCATGATTCATGTCAAATGTTATGTAATATGATCATTAAACAATAATTGAGGGGTATAACATGTCAAAAGTTAAAACTTAAATGCTATGAATCATGAATGATGTTGTTAAATGTTATGAATCATGATGTATCATGCTAGAAGTTAAAAATTAGAAGTTAGAACTTTTAACTTTCAAATAGGAACTTTCAACTTTCAAATGGTAATGTATTATCTAACCCATTATGACTAGGACATGTGATGAGTGACAAGTTATGAATCATGATCAGTTTAGATTGATAATATATATATATATATATATATATATATATATATTAAAATATGTATTTTATGGTATATATAGTCATAACCCACCTTATTATATATCATAAGACCCAAAATACCTAAAAATACATATAAAAAAGTTTGAAAAAATAAATCTCTCTATCGCAACGCCAAGCTCCAAATGTTGCCTTGTTGCTAACTTGTTGCCATTGTCGTTGCTAAAACGTTGCTTTCCACTATGCACCTGTGAACAAGGTTCATATCATGCATAAATTGGTTTGCAACTGGATGAGTCTAAACGGGTGGTTTGGCACACTTGTCGAGTCTAAAAGGATGGTTGAGCACACTTGTCATAGCTCAAAGGTACAATCTCTCTTTTTCAATATGTTGGTTTGCTTGCATATGATGAGAAAATGAAAGCAATCTTCTTGCTTATGTTGCTTGACTCATGGGAAACTTTGGTGGTTTCATTGTTTAATAACCCCAACCTTATCTTCAATGGTAAGGGGTTCCATTCTCAACAAGGAGAATCGGAGGAAGGTAAGTGGTGAGGATAGCAGTTCTACAAATGTGGTCAAAGGAAGCATAGAAAAGAAGACAAAAAATTCAAAGAGGAGAAGAAAGATCAAATGCAAAGGTGATGTGACATGCTATCGAAAAGGTAGGAAAGATCGCAAAAAACCTAACTACAAATATTACAAAGAAAAACAATAAAGGTAAAAGAACACAAATGTCAAGAAGAAGAGGAACAACAAACTAGAGACCCAACCTCCAAGCCTCCCTTGGGGTGATGATCAGTTCTTCTAACAATGTCACAACCTACAACAAACCACCATCATCGTGTCTTCAAGAAAAGGCCTTTTTCTCTTGAAGATATGCTCAAAAATTCCATCTTTCCAAGGCTGCAAAGACATACCAACCTCTCTCTCAAGCATAATTTCTTGGTGTTCCTCTCTCACCACGTGTTTCCTTCTTCCATCCATTACACAAGTTGTATGTGCATGATCTTTTTTCCCATGGTAGGAAAGAGGGTTATTGTTATGTCCCCACACCTAAAGGGCATCTAGATGGGCGCCTATAGTTAGAAGTGTCCAACAAAGTGTGAACTAGTCTATCTCCTTAAATTTACAGAAAAAGTTAATCTTGTGAATTCGTTTACCAGATTGTAGTGCAAGACTTGCAAGGAGAAATGGAGTACATGGACTCTATTCCATACAAAGAAAAAGAATCGGTTAAATCATGCACAAGTTAAGCATTGGTTTGCTTCCATTGCAATCTTTGTTAATATGTTAGAGAATAAGGAAATCATTATAGTCCCCCTTACAAGTAACCTTTGAAATAATAAGTTCATAAATGATCATAATAGTTTCAAATGTAGTTTTATGGAAAATTGAATGTAAATTCTTATTTATATGTAGTGTGTATTTAGTTGATATTGATCATGCAAAGGGCTTTCCTCACATCCCCCAAAAAGAGAGAGACATCGTTGCCATGCTTACGACAATTTACAAAGTCTCGAAGGTTTGTATGAGAGGAACTCGTAATCGCATTGGAAAGGATAAGAAGCACACAAATATGCAATAAAAATAATAAATGATGATTCATAAAGACTAAGAGTATGCAAAACATTGATGAATCAAGAGTTTGATACATGGACTAGATCACCAAAGGTGTGATGAATCCTCTAACACTCGCACCACGATATACAAAAAAAGAGAGACGATGTTCGAGTGGATTGCAAGGAGGTGTCGACTGCATCTTTTAGTGGAGATGATAACTTGGGATCAAAAGCTAATGAGATTGAAGCTACATTTGGACATACAAAATCAAATAGCACATCATCATAGGCTAATACTTTTGATGATGAGGCCATAGACAATAGCTCCATGAGTCCATTGACAACATTAGGGGATCATCTTAGTTTGTACTATATGGACATAGTGTGATAGAGATCACTTGAAGTCTCGACTCTCCATATGATTTTTTTATGACAAACAACATTGATGTATCATGGTCCATGGATTTATGATTTATGTTGGAACTTGGATGGTATCATGTTTTCTCTATTATGATTCATGTACGATGACTTGAGTCTTGAATCTTGGCATGGCTTTACCATTTTTGTACGAGTCATGAATCATGAGTCTTGACATACATGTATATAATATACTCTTTTTTATAATGAAATGTATGTGATCATTATTCCATATGAATAATGATTCATAACAAAATTTGAACTTATTGTCAAGTTTTACCTTTAAACTACCATGTCTAAGTCAATTTAAATTTCAACTTTTCTTGTATATTGTATACCATGCTGCATACTCGCATGCGAGTCACCACATGTGTTGTGGTATTCTCTAAGATAATAGATCAAGTTGTTTTATGTATTTTCAACACTAGATAGGTAAAAGAGTGCTAAATATGTATTGTTCATAGCCTAAAATTAAAAAATACAAATGAAGTTATTTCCAAAGTAACTAACACTTGAAGTTTTTTTATGACCCTCTACATATTGAAGAACTTGAAACCTGTTTTGAAACTAAATATTAAATTATCTCTTTGAACTTTGGTAACTACAATACAAGACAAAGTACAAGCCTTATGAATATAGAAGGGAAGTTATGAAACTCACTTCCCCACCAACTCATTTCCCACCATAGAGCCCGAAGGGGCTCACCCGCAAGCCTAGGAGTCTATAGCTATTCCAAGCAACCACTATCTCAAGTGCAAGTGTCCAATATCACTGAACAACGGTATACAAATGTATAAGTGGCTTTGCCTAAGGACCAAGAGTCCAAACGTGGTGTGCACATGAATATCACAAATGAGACCCAAGACAAGGCTCTCATACCAAGTGTCCCAATTTGCACTATGGAGATACATAATCCACTAGCCAAACATAAATTTACATATAACCATCCAACAATCCTAATGGATCAAAGACATAACATATGCACATACATACATGCTTGATATTGAATGCATATACCAATAATTGTTACTCAAATTATGTTTTACAAAAAATTCAACATGTATAGGATGACATCCTATTCCTCACAAGCATCAAGGCCACACCTCACATCTTCAAAGGACAAAGCTCCAACCTATCTCAAGGTAGGAGAAACACAATAAGCAAATTTCTATTATACTATATTTCAATATCCTTTTTCAATATCCTTTTTCAAACCACAATTTATGATTCATATTTCTAACAAATATATTTTGTTCTTTAAGTTCTTTCTATGGACTTGTGTCGAGAGACGTTGAAGTGTATGGTCCCTTTTTGACACAACAATACATTTTCAGCTAGGCAACACAAAGATTTCATGTTCCATGGTGCAAACACGACAACTTTGGAGAGAATACCTCAATCTCTAGAGCCAACGAATGTCAATATTAATGAGACCAATGTTGACCGATCTTTTGATATTCAAGTGATCAGACATCCTAATAAAGAATTAAAATACATATGCTACCTAACACATACAAGTAATTCAGCAAATACAAAATACGCAATCACACCAATAAATTTTCTCTAGAACAAACATGGAAAAATATTTTCGTCTTCCACAAGTGAATATAACCCTAGAGCAAACATGGAGGAATATCTTCATTTTCACGAGTGAAGATAACTCCGATAAGAAACTATATCAATCATCAATCATGTGATGACAACTCTCACTCAACATGATTTCCTTCAATTCTGGTCTTTGAGTTCTTTAAAAACACTTTGTGCCAATTGTAGTGAGAAATGTTGAAGCATATGGTCCCTTTTTGACACACCAACAAAAAAGAATGCATTTGCAACTAGCCAACAACACAGGGATTTCATGTTCCATGGTGCAAACATGATAGTTTTGGAGAGAATACCTCAATCTCAAGAGCCAATGAATGCCAATATCAATGAGACCAATGTTAAGACGATTTGCGATATTCTAGTCATCCTAATAAGGAATTAAGATATATATGCTATGTTACACAAGCAAGTATATCACATCAATAAGTGTTCTCTAGAGCAAACATGGAAAAATATTTTCATCTTCCAAGATGAATATAACACTAGAGCAAGCATGGAGAAATATCTTCGTTTTGCATGGGTGGAGATAACTCCAATAAAGAAACTATAGCAATCATCAATCACATGATGATAGCTCCCACGATGATTCAACTTGATATTTGAATGAACGATTTAAAAAGATAAGGGGGATGTGTGTTGAGTGTGTGTCTCTAGCATGGACCATAATATGCTTCATGTAGCATGAAATGATGGCATAATCATTTGTATATACTATAAATTCATATACTTAAATATAAATTGAAATATAGATTTTATGTAATGACAAAGGTATAGCTATGTATCTATACATTTTATCCCATTTTCCACCCTTTCAAAATCTTCTAGACTTCAATTGAAACTAAATTTTTAAATGATCTTAACAATCGTTCCCATGGTCTATGTGACAATATTGGCTACAATATAGCATGAGAATTCTAATTAGACCTTCCCCCAATTGTTTCGATGAGAGAGTAGAAGTCATGTTTGGTCTACCATCTACTTGAAATGATGAACTTACACAAACCAAGTTACCTATCTCAAAAGGCGACATCAAACTACATTACCTTGTCACTATGAGCATATGTATAAATTCATTGTTTATGCCCATGAACCATCATGTGAGCACTAGAAGGATATTCTCTCTTAAGAAGGGTTCATAAATACAAGCGCTGAAGAGTCCTTTGAAACCCGAATTCCAATAAAATGTGTATAATTTCAATGGCAAGAATAGGTTATTGGGATGCAACAAAAACGGCGATTTAGTGCTGGCATTTTCAAGACTTGGGATATGTTCTGGACATGCCTTGATAAGGGTCCATGATATGTTCTGGACATGCCTTGATAAGGGTCCTTCTATGCAAAGTTCTCTCAAGCAGCAAGATCAGCCAGAAGCCCTACAGACTATTAGTCCTTGGAGGACAACAGATAAGGATATGTTGCTTAGCAAGGTGTAGGATTCAGAAACAAATTCCAGCTAGCAAATGCTTGAGTTTCTCTGATATCAATGGTATGATGAATGTTGGTGTAAAATTTATAATCTAAATCACCTATCTGAGTTCAGTAGAAAATTAAGAAGTTTAAACCTGGAGTAACTTTTCCAGAAATAACAAGTCCACCTTCCGTTACCAGATATTGAAGAGAACAGAAGATCACCTGGTCTGTAAATAGAGCATTACGTGACATAACAACACCCCAACGGCTCCCTGCTGCCGCCATAGATGTCACATAGAAGCCTTCTCTCCACTTCTTATTAATCCATTTGAATGGGAATATCTCACTGACTTTATATGACTGTTGAGTGTACTGAGTTCCTGCAGGTTATAAACAGCAAATATCCGGTTAACAATAGGAGTAATTGCAGGTTTTGATGCTTTTCGCTTGCATAAAGCAGTATCATGGTAGTCTTTTATCTGCCAGAAAAGACGTTGGGATCTAGAATGATCCAATGTGCAATTGTAAAAAGAAAATACCTTTGGACATCACTACAAGGGAGCTACCATTATTAGCACCAGCAATGGCGCTGATATAATAGTTCTTCTCCCATTGTTCCATGATCCATTCCTGGCACAATTATACAGGCATAAGCAATGAGTTATTTGTTTAATGTCTATTCAAGTATATATTAGCAAAATGGAAACCTTATGAAGGAAATACTGAGAAAGCTCATAAACTTGATGGTTGAAACCAGTTCCAGCATCCATGATCAGAGCCCACAGATTTGTGCAGGATGCAACGCTGCTTATGTATAGACCATCTTCATTCCCTTTGTCAATGTGTTGAGCAAGTCTATTATCAGCAACGTTGTAGTGGTACCTGAAGTATCACCACAAGAGGACAAATTGTAAATAATCAAACAGTTATCATAGAATAAAGCATGTTCCATTCGAAAAAAATCCATCATGATACAGATCAGAAATTAGCAATCATGCAGCTCACAAAAAGCATGCATAATACACTGCATGAGGACTTTGCAACAATCAAACTTTATAGTAGCTTAAACCACAGATGGAAGATGTTTGCCTGCTACTGCACAACAGGATTCGTTTGTGAGACTTTTCCTGGAGTCAGTTCTGCTGACCTAGTGAAGTGGCTGGATTCTTTTCTGAGTGGTCAAAATTTCATATTATTATTGCCTCTTTTATAAGCTTCATCAAGCAATATCATACAACAGACAGAATAATGCTAGTGTGATATGCTGTTATTGGCCTCCTTTCAAGAGTTTAGCATCCTTGACTGCTGATAAATGCTGAGCAGGTGTCTTGCAAGTCCAAAATTAAGGGTCTTCTGGCACCTATTTGAGGTTGCTTTCACAGCATTTTCTCAATACAAAATAAAGCAGAGCTTATCCAGAAACAGACACGTGCCAATAATTCCATGTGTCAGACCAGCAATGGATCACAGTACGCAACCAAAAATGCCCCTTGAATGGATTTAAACTCACAACAAAATATTATCAGACAAATTAGAGCTTAAAAACTGTAAATGATTGAGGGTTATGGCTGTTGAAATATCCATGTGCCACTCTTCCAAAATTGTCCTATGCTAAATGCCATATGCAATCTCTTCTCGGTCTGTTGAAAAAACCACTCTTTTTTAGATGAAAAGAGCTACACTTCTCAATGGTCATGACAGATGCAGTAAAATGATCTAATCTCTCCAAATGAGCGCCTTTTTCTGCGTGAAGCCCCAGTTATGTTCATCAAACAAGGTAAATTACTTGATTCATTTTGGTCCTCTTTATTTCTTCGCTACAATCTTAGTTCACGTCTTTAATCAATTTTAGCATGAGCATGGGTTTTCTTCATTTAAATTTCTAAATGGCATCAAAACATAGCTATGCACACATCTATGTCATAAAACTTTAACCTTTGTTCGTATGATAAACTTTTTGTGTTCGTATAATCATCAAGATCATTTGATCATCTTCATTCTGTGAAGTAAATAAGAAAGATATATTTACAGAGATGAAACCGATATCTAGAAAGAGAGAGAAAATCAATCAGCAACATAAAAAAGAGAGGTGCTGAGCTTTACTCAAGAGTTTCAATTTCAAAAGATAGAGAGGCACTGAGCAGCTGGATTATTTCTGCAAAATGTGTGTTTTACGGGTTTGAACCCACAACTTTTAGGCTTGTACTTTAGGCTTACATCTTAAGCTTAAGTTCTTTCAACTGTACTAATTCACATAATATCATGTTATCATGTTAGAGACACCATAATCCACAAGAGCTTACACCCAAAAAGACTCATGCTCCAGGAAAATATCTCCAAGACTCATGTAAAGGCTGTGAATGGCTACACCAAGCCAACTCTTCAGTATGTTCCCATGCAAATCAAGCTTACATAATGTAATAGGATGAGACCCTGCTATCTGAAGTAGGACCATACCATAGGCTACAAGCACACCTGTAATTAAGACTCAAATCCACAGTCTCCACAAAATTAAGGGAATCTAAAAAAGGGTAAAGCCTTCACATGATCACTCAACTCTCAGCTCCAAGATCAATGTGAATGGGCCTGAAAAATATCAAAAGGCTATCAAAAAAGAGGAACTAAAAGAAGAAAGAAAAAGGATATTAAGTTCAACAAGTACATGAAACAACAAAGGACCAAGATCAGTCATGGATCAACAAGATCCTTTTCAATCATCTACATAGATACATGGATGGATCCCAAGTCCATGGATAGATTAGGTTTATGCTTGCTAAAAGCATGCACGACAACCCAAAGACGATGACATATCATAAAAATCAAGGAGAAGTTCGTGCCATAGGCCACTAATTCCTCATGAAAATTACTGATTATCTTTAAATCATATAAAGGAAAGATAATGACACAGCGAGGGGTGTTATTAGATCCATGTTCTTTCATTTCTCTTATCCCAAACCATTTTCCATGCCACCGCTTCAAATCCATAAGCAATGTATTTTAAGAGTACAGGAAAAGTTATGCAGGTTTACATAAGAAGAGCTCATCCTCTTCAGAACATTCACTGAAGCTCACACCAAAATACTTTACTCCCTCCAAATGAGACCTTGTCTATGTAATTCAATCATCCATTACACAAGGTATCATTTTGACTCATCTGAGTCCTCCTTAATTCCCTTCCGCACATTCACTCAAGCTCATGCCAAAATATGTTACTCTCTCCAAATGACCTCTTTCTTCTCCATGCAGTTCGATTATGTTCCCTCTACAACAGATCGTTTTGATCCCTTGTTTTTTGCTTTTTCCTTGTGTTTCTTATTCTTCTCTTCCATCTGTCATAACCATGAGCATAGTATGGTGTTTCTTCATTCAATATTATCTACAACACATACTGGCAAAGCATAAACTTTCTATTTCAACCAACTATGGAAACTTTGCACATTTTCAGCAATGAACATTATGATATACAGAAAGAAAGTTGTAACAATATGTAAACTAACCTTTGTTTCATTGGCCTCCTTGCATTATAAACCGAAATCCATTGAGTGGCAGGCATGCCGAGACGTATTTTTTTCTTAGGCTGGTCCTCTTCAGCCTCAGGGAAGCTCAGTCTTCCGCGCTTCTGGCCAACCTGAATAAAAAGTGTTTTTGTCAATCAAAAAACTCATCCCAAGCGCCTCATATCTTTAGACATTTGATAGTACCAAAATCTTGAACACAGCTAAAAATCTACATGCCTTCAGAGCGCCATCTGTGTTGATGGGTCTAGTATCAGGATTAGGCTCAATAATTCCATCAAAATAAGATATCAAGTTAGCATAGTTTGGCTCTTCGTCAAATTTCATATTGACAACTGTCTCTAGGAAGTTCTTGAAAGGTACTGGACAAAAACAACAAAGCATATCCGGAGAAGTTGCCATTTTCTTTTTGCATACAAGGAATCCTTTGTTATCACCCTAAAGAGACAAACAATGAACATCATCAATGCTGTATATAGCATTTATTGCATAACATGTACAAATACTTTGCTTAGGTCCAGAATGATACATGAAAACATAGAGTTTTAAAAAAAGTATTTATGATCACACTATCGTTCTGCTTCTCAGACCTCTTAAGTGTTTTCATGAACTACAAAATTGAAGACTGATACTTAACGTAAGGAGCATGAGCTTTCTTGACAAAACATTCTATAAACTATCCATCAGGATTAACAAACCATGTAATCAGATAACATAAAATTGGCGAAAGCTACATGGTGGTGTAGACAGCATGATATGATCGACTCATTCACTACACCAAACAGAACTACTTATCCAACCTGATATCCTTGCCATGGTAAACGGCCACGAAGTAAGAAGATCAAAGTATAAGCAAGGGATTCCAGATCATCCCTCCGACTCCCTGTTCTGCCCAAATGTGCATGCACACTAGCATATCGTACAGTTCCCCTGTCCAGAGATAAAAATGTATAGACTGTGATTGAATGTGCTAAAGGGAATAGAAGATAATATTTTGCACAAGTTTACCTGAAAACATCAGGCCTCTGGTCATATTCCACATGTTGTCCAGTATTTGTATCACGCCATCTTGTTGCTGTAGCAATAAGAAGTTTATGGATTCACAGAAGTTTTTAAGTAAAGTTCGGATGGTACAATCATCTTTTCTATATATCCAGATGTTCAGTAGTGCATTGAAATCTAAAATTTCCTGACGATGATTTTTTAGTTAACAATATCAACTCATGTAATGCATTTTTACCTAAGCCTAAGTCGATGAGATAGAGCTTCTTCTCATCTATTGTTCCCGATTGCCCAAGAAGGAAGTTTTCAGGCTTAACATCTCCATGGACGTACCTGATTAAAAAACACATGATGAACTCGTCAGGCTAAAGAGCTTAGTTCTCTTATTGCAGATTCAAATTTCAGATTACTCATGAATACTTGCCCTCGTGCATGCAATTTCTCAAGGATGGAAATAGCTTCAACAGCAATACATGCAACCATCTCTGTCGACATACTGCAAATAGCCACAAGAGCAGAGATCAAGCTATCACCCCATAACTATGGAAATAAGCTGTTTATAAAATCCTATTTGCCACAAATAAAGCGTTATGAAACATACGTTTGACCAGAGGAATTCCAAATATCCCACAAACTTGGACCCAACATGTCCATGACCTACAAAACCACAAATACAAAATGATGTTGCACAGCATGAATGACGGACATACGTTTGGCAGGAAAGCTTGCCCTACCATGATGTAGTAATCCCCTTGTCGTCCCTTGTAATGTACACGTGGTATACCATGGCTGCCCCCTAATGTGCTACATCAAAGAACATACAACTACTGAAACTGGAAACAAATAATCCATAAAGTGGCCCTCTTACATTTTAATTGGAATAAAATGTGACACACTTACTTATAAACTTGCCATTCATATGGAGGGCCATGATTACAGCCTTTACTATTCTTGTGCTCAAATTTCAATGCAACCTGTGGCAACATTATGAAACAATCTTATGCTATCATCTTTGGTTGAAAGCAAAAAACAGATACACCACTAGCGAAGCTCATACCTCCACTGCCTGAGGTCCAATGCGTTCTGAGCCACCATTCTGCTTCCGCCCAACATAAACTTGACCAAAACCACCCTTACCAAGTTTTCGGTCAAGAATGTAAACTGGAGACCCACCAACTTGAACCTATCACCAAAACAATAGAAATCTTAAAGCCATTAGCATCATTAGGATCCAAGACACTGGAGTTCCCCTCTAATTTCTGATGTCCCTAACACTTTCGGCAGTGAATCTTCAAACTGAATAAAAAGAATGAGGGAAATTATGATTCCCATCACAAACCACCTCAATACTCTCAACGCAAGTTGTTGCCATGGAGATTTTCAAACCACTAAATGTTGACAAGATTGAGAATACATAAAAATAGTAGTAGCAAAGCAAAGACAAATATGGACCATAAAATAGTTCGACACACTAAACATGATGTTTCACAAACAAAATGCCAAAAGGTTAACAATCAATAGAAGGATAGAAGCAAAATGAAACAAATACAGCCCACAAGAGGTCTGATTCAGGAAACAAAGGCACGTAAATCCCCAATCCTGCAGCTCAGCACTCCAATAGAAAGGGATAGGTACCATGGCATGCAAATCACTGCAGCATCTATAATGTTCACCATGTTGTCTGATAAATCATGACCTGAGCCCAACAATATTGATAATGGTGCGGAAAGCCAGAAGGCCTCCATACATACAGTCAACACAAACATTTTACGTTTGCTCTGTTTCGGACCTTGATTACAGGACAGGGAAAACAACGAACTTAAAGTTCAAAATCGTAAACAAAACGTTCACTTCAGTATTTCGGCAAATCAACGGCACAGACATAAAATGGTTCACGATTCCAAAAATATTCGTAGATATACCGCTTCCGATACGGATATTTGCACACCAGAAAACAAGCGAAAATATGCGTTTGAGGAACAGAGAAAGAACATACGCGCTCAGGCAGGGGGGTCGCATTCGCATCCTCCTCACCAGCAGCCAATCGATCAGCGCTTTTACCAGCACTTTCTTCATCCATTTCCTCTCGTTTCGGATTCAGATCCTTCCTTGCTCTGTTAGTTTCTCCTGTTGCTAAACGTAATTCTTGAGGGTCTCCTTTAATTGTGTCTAATGTTTTCTTGATGTCAGGTTTCTGATCGATAATGTTATTATTGTGATCGCAAGGGAGATTGACTCTAGGGTTGAGATCAGTTATGTTTCCGAGGCCTTCTACGCCGATTTCCACAGCTGGCTCACGATGAGGACCTGCCGCGGCTTCCTTCGCAGCAGCAGCTCGAGTCCTGGCCGCAGTTATGAGGATCGGTAGACTACCATCGGCTCCACCATTACGACCGAGCTTCCTACGAGACTGAGCCTTCGCGCGCCTTCCCCTTACGGGATCCGCGGCACGTCCAATGCTAAAGGAGAGGTCCTTCTTCTTGGCTCTGCTACTGCGCAGTTCTGGCATCGTTCGCCCATGGGCTCTTGTGAGAGAGCTTCAGATAGAGTGCTCGCGCCGGGAGATGCAACATGGCTCTTCCGTACGAGCTGATCTAAAGCAAGTTGAAATCATAGCAGGGCCTTCTCTCCAGAACCTTGTCAGATAGGCCGCTTTGCCGCACAAAATGGCGCGAAGAAATGCTCCGTCGAGGCAACCACCATAGCCTGTTTTCACGCCGATGTGTAATTATGTGTGGTGTTGTGGGTAAAGGACTCGACTTTTGCATTCATAAAGTTCTCCCAGTTCGGATTATAGGAAATTATGGCAATTATCATGTAGAATTCAATAATTGAATTCGAGTTTCTTAAAATATTTCCTATTTTGAAAATATTTTTTATCGTTTCCTTGTTTCTTTATAGATTTTAAACATTTTTGAATTATTGAATGAGGCATGATCTTAAGCTTTTGGAAAGTGAGAGATAAGGGAGATCCTCAAAGTGTGTGAGTTTTTTTTTTAAGAGGAAGTCGAGTTGAAGTTTAATCTCCCTTTGCTTTAATCTCCCTTTGCTTGAACTGATTGAAAGAACAATTATACAAGTGAACTGGCATAGTACTCATAGAATCCCCATATTTTATGAAGCAAGGGTTAAGATTGTTCGAAGGTGATATAATAATGATGACCCAAAAGTGATAAGGAGAGTAGGCTTAGACTAGCTTAAGGTCCATTACATATCAATTGTAACTAGCAAAAGTTGAACTTCCACCTTTGCTTCAAGAAGCAAGAGCTCAAACCAATTAAACTGGTGCACACCAACACAAAGTCTGTGAGTTAATTCAAAGTTAAGCATGACGTTAAACCCTTCGAAAGTGAGAGATAAGGAAGATCTCCAAAGTCTTTGAGTTGTTTTTTTTATTCAAACTTGTCAAAAAAATATTTTAAAAAATATGAAGAAATAACCTAAATTGTGATGGACAACCTAAATCGCTAACAATTTATCGATACACACACCTCCATTGGGTATAAAGAATGTGAAACCCCTCTATTAGAGTCCAACTACAACATATCCCACAAGAGTTCTTAACTAAAAGAAGGAAAGAGGGTCCAGGTCAAAGCTATCACACGCATCTCGCATATTACATGGCGATGTCGTCTAGATGAGTCCAAATGGGTATGGTGTAGCAGTAAGCCTTGAACGTCATAATATAAAGTGTCTGGATTCAAGTCCTACTCAATGGACATGTTGAACCTTCGGGCATATCCAAATGTATGAGCATTTAATCCTTTGATACTCTTTTATTCCATGAAATAATCTAAGTGATGTGACATGCATTTCATGGCCCAAAAATGGCGTGTCTCTTCTTTGGAAATTCCGGGGTGCTTTCTTACCTACACAACTATTTGTCATGTCAATTTCTTGCTTCATGATGAGACATACACCAAGGGGTTTCATTAGGAAGTTCACCTCAAAATGAGACATGCCAATGACCTTGCAGGAAGTATTGCCAATGATAGATTATTATCCCAAGCATGTACATCCTATACATGGGCATCATCTTGGTGTGTTGTTTCCCCTCTATCCTTCCCCTCGAGAAGCCTCTTAGGAGAGTATCTCAAAATCCAAAAACCATCTTTGAATTGTGCTCACTCCATTATCTTTGGAATTATCTTTCCATTTTATTAGGCACTATTTATATATAGGTGAGACTTCTAATCTAGTTTTATTGAGTGTGTAGTATCTTTTTGGATCATGTGGAATAGAATGAACAAAAATAGGATTTACAATCTTATTATATGGAATGAATTTGTCAAAGTCTCCTAGTTTTCTCTTTATCTAGCTTACATGAATACTAGATGAATCTACATATCCTTTGAGACTTAGACTTGGTAAGTCATCTTTCCTACTCTCTAAAATAAAATGAATGGACCATGTTATAAAGTGACCAATTAAACTCAAAAGCAGCCACAAGTTTGGTTCGTCGTTTAACAATTGAGTCAAAGGATTAACCATTCAATTATGATGAGTGGGGTGAGAGCGTATTTTGTCAAAGTTATGATAGATAGTTCTAGAAGCATCCAAATCACTTGAGTTAGCTTGGCATGGTGGACTTACCACTAAAGAATTTTAGAGAAATAGAACAAGTGGCACACATGTGTGCACTTGCCTAGACTAGACCCCTTAGCTTGAACCTATATAAGAGATGGTTTTTATGTGAAGAGCACCTCTTCCTGGTGGTATAGTTACAATGTTACCACACAAGGATGTAAGCCCATGTGTGTGCCCTCTGAGGCAAAGAAAAACATGTCCACCTGCTTATAGCTAGCAAAATGACCACATGCATTGACATGTATGAACATAGTGGGAGCTTCTAATCTTCCTCTCTATCTCGTTGTGAAGGAAAAATAGCATACTTTTCAAAGATATCTCTGAATCTTTGTCATGTTGTATATGGGATATATGTCAACCATGCATGTAGCCTCACGCATCTCTTAGCTTTGTTTTATGAATTGCTCCATATTTTGCCTTCCATGAAATAAGCATGTTATTGTAGAGTCGTGAACATGAAGCTTGCCGGCTTCTGTTGGGAATTGAACTCACAATCTTCTAGTTAGGAGTATGATGGACTAACCACTAGCCCCAAAAGCCATGGATGAGGATTATTTCTTAATCTTATCTCTTAAGGTATGGTTCAATCATCCCCTGCTAGGATTATGTGACATTCCTTTCCCCTTAGAGTGAGCATTGCCCTCAATGCTCACTTCTGGACCCCTTTGACTCTCTTGGACCCACTTTCCATGCATGAGCATTTCCTCACGTATGCCTCTTCCCCATCATCTTCTTTGCATGGCCATTGCTTCTCCGTCGTCTTCTTCGGGTGGCCATTGTGTCTCCACATGAGTCTCCGTGATGACATTGATAGCAAACACTTCTGGCAAAATAAAAATAAATCAATCTTCTCAAGGCTCACATCAGAGTAGGGGAATCAAACTTGGGCAGCCCATGCAACAGGCAGATGGCCTATCCAAGAAGGCATGACCATTTGATTGCAAAGCATCCTTCTGAACCATATGTCATGCCATAGAAATCACAAAGAAGAAAAGTCCAAAACACATGAGAGGGGATTTTTGACCTCTTTGAAAAGGTATCATTTGTGGTTCAAATTTGATGATTTTTTATTATATGAGTTGTTTGGAGTATTATATACGGATATATAGATGCAAACTTGAGACTCTACCTCCAAGTTCACTTTGGAGAGCATCCAAAGTAGGCACTTCAAACATGCTTCTAGTCGGTGATAACCTAAGAACTAGTCAATTTTGGACGCACTTTTCTTCACTCGAGTGTCTGATTTCAATGATTTTTAGCTTGTTGGAAAGCTCATTTCACAAGATTTCCAATGGTATAAATCATTGGAATTGGAGGAGATTTAATAGGTCTATAGAGAGAATTTTATCTCGACATCCATCATTTAATCTTGTAAAAGCAAGAAATTCCTAAAATTTGTAATTTTGTATGTTTTTAGCACATGATGTGCTTAGGTAATTTGGTGAATGTTTATTTGGCACATGTAGGTGCCATAGGGACATTATATATGCACATGATTCGTGCTCTTGTAAACATTTATTATGCCTCAATGTTGACAAGAAACACTATATTTGCTTTGTACGAAAGAAAGAGGACAGGTAAAGCAGATGCAAGTGCATCTCAAGGCATGACGGACCATAAGAGATGAAAGGCTTGATGCAAAGCATCTCCTGTAACATTGAAGAGCCGTTGGATTGTTGGATCATCATAGGGAAGATCCCTTTACTCTTCCTGTCTCGTTTTCTCTTATTTCGGTTGCATGATGCATAGTTTATTGCATATGTGTGGTTGTGAAAATGAATCGTAGGAATGTTTAAATTCTCTTTATTTAAGCATTTGTGAAATATTATACATATTTAGTTAAGCAAAGGAAGGAAAAACATGCATATTCACTCCCATCTCTCTTGCAACATTATCCATGGTATGTTAATTTAAGGAAAAAAGAAGAAGTAGCATACACACTTTTTAAGTATACGGATAACATTTAATATCCAAAAGTCTATTTTTAGATATGATGAGATATAATTCTATTCATTTCCACTTGAGAGAAGATCATTGAATCTTCATTAGAGTCTCATGGATGGAGACTAAGAAGTACATATGATAGGGGTCCAAAGAACGAGTAGGTTAAACTCTATACTTAGTGAAGGTAATGAACAATTAAACTCTGTAGTTAGTGAAATTAATGAACCTTCAAAGAAAGTCTCTTAGTATTAGAAATTATGGGGTGTTGAGGGAAATGCCCATATGGAGTAGTATGTTGGATTTCTTAAAATTCAATGTAGTCAATTGACATTAAAGATAACTAGTTTTGATGGCATAGCCTATATGGAAACCATTTAGAGTGTTTGACATCACTTATGGGTTTCACAAGGAGCATTAATTCATGCTCATATGACTCACATAGGTCTTAGTATTGACCTTAGCTCATTTACGATCAATGGATTCCACTAAGAGAGGAAGTTAGAAAGAATGTCATATAGTAAGAGAATCTAGTAAGTACCTACTTGGTACTTAAGAACTAGCTAGACTTGGTAGATTGATGATCTTGGAATCTTCTAAACTAAGCTAGTCTAGTTATACCATATGGGATTCATGAGAATCCACTAGATAGGATATTTAAGAGTTTCGTCTCTATGATAAGAACTAGGTATATGATATATTTAGTGATTTTATGCTTCGCCATGTTTATATGTACATGCATAGAAATATAACCAACAAAATGTCATAGATGGGGCAACTTTAGTAGTAATTGGATCCCTACACACCATCCTTATGGATTTAGGCCATAGGATTGTTAAGGGGAAGGAGATATACCTTCAGCACTAGGAATGTGCACAAGCAATCTTGTAGGGTTTAGGAAGCTGCAAAGAGAATTACGAGAGATACATTTATGATCGTCTCCAAGGTATTGAAGGTTTACTTACCTTCAAAGAGTATCATGATATGATTACCAGAGTATGGGGTATCATGAGGAATACCCAAAAGAGTGACTAGTTTTCACTCATCTACATCACTTGAGTAAGTAGTGAAGCATTTTTGCTACTCTGCTAAGGAAACCAAATAGAGGGGATCAGAGAGATGGGTTTCATGAGAGAGCATTGATGGATGCTAATATGATTTGATTGCTCCTTCTCACTATTCAGATAAAAAACTTGAAATATCACTAATTAGGGCTGCATAGGTGCAAGTATATGGTAATCACAAATGAAGTGATCTGCCTAGCATCTATAGCATGGTCCTCTGGGTACTAAGGGTCTTATCTATCTCAGTTGGGCCCTAGAGTTAAGATTTGCATACATGACATTAGCATATTCTGGCTCCCAATTAGGTTTTCTAGGTTTTTCATAAGGGTAAGTCTTGTTATGCTATGGTGACTCCATATAGTAAGCCGACGGACTATCCATATGAGCTAAGTCAAAACTGTGATTATTGGGGTCACTTTCTAAAATCAATGGCGATGCTGGCACTAATGCTCTATTCAAATTTTCTTCAGTAACTATATACTTCAATGGGATCACATTGGTTGGAGGCGAAGGTTGTTAAATAACACTCGTTGAGGCCTCTGTTGAGCTTGATAGGGTGGTTGATAGGGTTGCAGAGGCCTAAAATATTGTTGTGGTGCATATTGGGTTTGGTTTCTTCCTTGCTATTGATATGGTTGAGGGTAGTGTTGCCTAACCACTTGCTTGTTATAAGGGCAATCTTGTGTGATGTGTTTAGTATACCTCCTTTCTATTGTGAAGTATTGGTTGTTAGTCTTTACTTGGGGTTGAGCCATGATTGCGCACACATTAACCATATGGTCTCTGCCAGAGGTATAGCAGGCATTTGCTTGCTAGAGACACCTAACTTCTGAGCTACCTTCTCTACAAGTTCCTCAATATATGTGGATGGTTTGGAGGTGAGGTTCTAAGAACAAAAATAATGTGCTGAAGATCATCCCTATCAATGTTATTAAGTTAGTACTAGATTCTAATGGAAGTGTGACTTCCACTTCCCCCATGCAAGTATTCACTAAATCTCATGCATTACAGTAGAGCCAAGGCTTAGGTCAAAACAAGAGTTATGAGGTTAGTTAGATTGACAGTCTAACTAAGAAAAGGACAAGAGCTTGGAAAGATAGCCATGAGAGAATGAAAAGGCAATGGTCAAAGAAGATGATTGAGCTTGAGGAAAGCTTAAGAAAAATGAAAGCCAAGATAATCAAACTCGCATCTCAAATGCACTCACAAAATTCACCATCCCCGTCCCCCTTCCCATTAATTCACCACCACCTAAAGCAGGATCAGTCTTAGCAAATCCTACTCCCGAGGACTTAGACATGATTAAAGCATATTAGGCCAGCATCCATGAAGGGCCAAATGTGATAGAACATGAAAAGTGTTACCCTAGAGCTGGCCTAGAAATTGAAAGAACCAAGATTTGTGCAAAAATAGTAGAACTGGCACAAACCATGTTTGAGGTGAGCAGATTTTTCAATTGCACAACCTCACCCAAAACATAGCTACACTTTGATGGATTATTAGAAAGATTGGAAAGGATGATAGCTAAGTCAAGAAAGCAAGCTACATCACAAGTGAGTAACATCAGAAGTGAAAGGATAAACCTTCCTCCCAAGGGTGCTTACGTTCCCAACTCCACTGAGTCAGGAACCTTTGCTTCTGTAGATGAATACTCACAAGAATTTCTAAGAGAGATTCAAGAAGAGAAATGGGCAATGGAAAGTGAAAATCCTCCTCCCATTGAAACTGTGGATGACCTACATATGGAGAACAAGAGGATACCTAGTCTAGTGAACAATTAGAGTTTGAGTCCAACTCCCTACAAGAATTGCCTCATTTCATAGGTCCATGGGAAGCAAAGTCCATCTGTATGAGAGCACCCATTGTCATGGTAAGAAACAAAGACTTAGTCATACCTAGGAATACAGAGGTAGTGAAGAACACTAAAGTACATTGCAATCTCAGCTTAGAGGAGCTACTCAAGGTTAAGACAAAATTGTGGAAACACATAGACAAACAAGTGCTTGAAGTATCGAAAACCCATTCCTAGGTAGGATCACATCAAACAGTGCTAGAAATACCCTTGGATAAGATAGGAGACATGAGCAAAGGAGAAGAAGGAAACACATATCTCCTTATTGCTCATTCGGGTTACACAAACATGGCTATTTTGGACTCAAGTGCAGGAGTTGCAATTGTTACCACTTCCCTATGGAAGCATTGGGGTAAGCCAACACTCAGACTAACAAGAATGAAATTACAGATGGCCGATGGTCACATAGAGAGACCCTTAGGACTGCTAGACAAGATAACTCTCACTACTTGTGGTGTAGAGTTTGAGCATACATTTTCCATATGTGACTTTAGCAAATACCAGGCCTATGAGATGATCTTGCGAAGACCATTCATGAGATAGTTGCAAGTAGTGCAAGATTGGGGAACCCATTCCTTGTATTTAAAACACTAAAGTTAATATCAAAGACTAATCTCATAGAGACATGCCCCCTATACAGTGGAATTCCATCCATAGAGCCACAGTGACACTGAGTCAAACATTCCATAGGATCAGGATCCTCATGGATGCATGAAGACACTCACTTGTGGGTGTGCAAAGTTGTAGTAGAAGAAGATAAAAGAGAAAACACTAGAGAGGTAGGTGCGAAGGAAACTTATTGATCAATTAGAGACCCATCCTATGCACCTGTATATTTCCAAACGAAGAGTTTGAACCTCATGGTTGGGTGGAAATCCTAGCCACAATGGACGTAGCTATTAATGAAGAACAATAGACACCCCACTGTGATCAATATGGTTATGATATTTGATTTTTCACTATAGAACCAATCCTATGTGATTGAGTTATCAAAGAGTGTGAGTGTAGCACATAAGAAATTGAACAAGTAAGTGAATTGGATTTAGAATCAATTATTATGGACCCTTTTTGTGAATCAGAAGAAGAATACGTATGTCTAGTAGAAGCTCACACTCATAGATGAGAAGAACTTACGAATGATGTGAGGTTAACCACACAAGTAACCACCAAGAGTGAAGGCAATAAAAGAAAGAAGAGAGAACTCTCACCAGAAGAGGAAGAATCTTTGTTTGAGGTTCCTCAAAATTTTAAGAAGTATGAAGTAGAGGATAGGAAAGTCATTATTAGAATGCCTACAGGAGAAGCACTCACATGAGTGGCCTATGATAACAAAGGGACAACTAAAAAAATTATTGTGACCATAGAAGAAGGTGAAGAACGATGCAAGTACATAGGACACGACCTGAATGAAGAAGAGTAAAAAGATCTGATTGAATTATTAAGGGAATATAGAGATGTGTTTGCATGGAGTTATAAGGAACCAAATGGTGTAAAACCTAATATATGCTCACATACAATTCCCATGACCTCAAAAGCCAAACCCTCCAAGTAGAAGCCATACACATATAATGACAATTATGCTACCAAGATCAAGGAAGAGATAGATCGATTGGTAGAAGCTGGATTTATCTATGAAATTGAGCACAGTGAATGGGTATCACCCATTGTAGTGGTGCCCAAGAAATGGAAAGCTACATGTATGCATTAACTTGAAGAAGGTTAACGCAGCCACTATTAGAGATAGTTATCAACTTTCTATCACTAAGCACCTATTAGAAAGAGTAGTAGGCAAGGAAGTAAACAACTTCCCTGATGGGTTCTTTGGCTACAATCAAGTGGCCATTGCCCTAGAAGACCAATATAAAATGACTTTTTCCACCAAATGGGGCATATTCACATTTCGGGTGGATCACCTTTCTAGACTAACTTCAAGAGAGTCCCCTCAAGGAGTCTCAGATGAGCTTCCTGATGCTTACTTGTTCAATCTAGAAGTAGTGCCTGAGTGGGCCAAAACGATAGTGCCTATTCTCACCTTTGGACCTAAACATCCTGTATTGAAAGCCAAAGATAAAGAAGTAGTGAGGTCTCAAAAATATCATACACTGGCAGACAGTGTGTATAAGCACACCGATCAAGGCATATTGGCTTGCTGTGTAGATGAAGGTGAGCATGCAAAATGGTTGCAAATAGCACATGTAGGTGCATTATAGTAGCATCACTCCAAACATCAAACCCTATAGAATCAGCAAAGAATAGGTGTACATTGTCCAACAATGGAAGCATACGTCCATATGATGTGCAAGGAATGCCAAATCTATAGTATTAGACCTCTAGTGGAACATGCCACTCTGTATCAAGTATCTTTAGTACTAGATTGGAGTGAACCTTTAGTAGCCTTTTTGAGGATGAAAGCATTCCCTTAAGAGATGACATTGGATAGACGAAAGAGCTTAGAACAGGAAGCACTAGACTATGCAATCATTAGAGATGATTTATACAAGTGTGGAAGAGATGGATACCTAAGAATGTGTGTCCATGAGAGTGAATATTTTAAGATCTTAGAAACTGCTCACTAAGGTGTGGTAGGAGGACATTTTGGACCAGACCGTGTGATCAATGCAATTCTATTCGCAGGTCTTTGGTGGCCAACCCTTCACATAAATGCACATACCTATGTGAAGTGGTGTGAATTTGTCAATGAACTCAGTACCCGATACATAAAGACAAGATGATGCACTGAAACCCATGATGGGTAGACGTGCATTCTCTAAGTGGGGAATCAACCTTGTTGTTCCTATCAATCCCTAGCTAAGAGTCCACATGAGAAATATATTATCATGGCCACTGATTATCTAACTGTGGGGTAGAAGCAAAAGCCACGACAAAGAATGATGCTCAAATGACGGTTAAGTGCTTATTCAAGAACGTGTTCACTAGATACAGGTTACCAATAGAGTTAGTAAGTGATAAAGGTACGCACTTCTTGAACGAAGTCATTGAAAACCTTCTCCAAGAATTCTAAGTGATACATAAGAAATCTGCCCCTATCATCCACAAGCTAATGGACAAGCCGAGATCACAAATAAGATCCTATGTAATGTATTGATAAAATTGGTAAATAGTAAATGCTCTTATTGGGATAAATAGCTACATCATGCTATTTAGGCATATTGAGTCACTTATAAAATGGTACTCCAAGCCACACCCTTTCAAATAGTATTTGGCCATAATGCAGTATTGCCACTAGATTTATTGATCCCTATATTAAGAGTAGGACAAGAGCATCAATGGAAGAACCATGAGCTCTCATCTAGAATCTTTGATCTTGAATGATTAGGAGAAACATATTAAGAGCAGCTATAGGAATATACACAACCAAGAAAACAAAAAAGGCATACTTCGATGCCCATGTGAAGGATAAGGGCTTGAAAGCAAGAGATTTAGTCTTAGTATACACATTGAAGCAACATGCATGGAAGCTGGAAAAGTGTGGCTATGGACCCATGATTATTAATAGAATATCAACAAGTGGAGCTATAAAATTAGCCACTCTAGAAGGCGACATCCTACATCAGTGGATGCAGAGTCAAATTATATCAAGAATGCCTCACCAAGGAAATTCTAAATCGACTCAACACTACAAAGAAACGTAAGGAAGAGGAAAAATGAACTTGAAAAGAAGCTCATGAAGAAGCCCTAGGATACATATGACGAATGAAATTAAGGAGATAGGGTATAGATCAACCTAGATTAGAGGCTCATGACACTCCAAGATATCCCATGGGCATGTGTCAACCATCAGGTGTAATGTCCCCTCAAATAATTGATCAGCATCCTTTTGTGACCCTAAAGGTAGGACAAGGAAAGAGTGCAAGGATTGTAAGAGCCTTGATTGACTTAGGTGCCACCACTAGTGCAGTTAGACTTTCTTAGTATCAAGAATTGCAATTAAGTATCAATCCTATACATACATATCTCATAGGATTGGGAGGTGTGGAAACCCCTTGCATGGGCGAAGTGGGGCTTCCCATCTACCTTCAAGATGTTCCAATGACAGTCAAAGTGCTAGTGTGTCAAGACGAGGATCTCACCTAACCTCTTGTCTTGGGTCAAGACTGGACCTATGACCATGCAATCAACCTGAACATAAGAAGTGGACTTCTTCAGGTCTAGGTAATCAAAACTGCATCACAATTGAGTTAGAAAATCAAGCACTCAAGGAACTAGGAAAGGCACCCACACCCGGTCCTTTCAAGAGCTCACATGAAGATAATGATGCTATTCTTGTCCAAAGTTTTATGGTGCATAATGAGGCCACTCATGAAGGAGTCATAGAAGCAAGAATGGAACTCCCTTCTTTTCGAAAGATAGTCCAAGAAAAAACAAGCAAGGCAACCCAGGAGGCAAATGAAACAAACATCCAAATCACATATTCATCTATCGATGCAAAATACAGTATCTCATGGAGTGATGCAAATTTGGAGGAACAAGAGTGAGCAATCCTTTGCTCCCATAATAGGACCCCAAAGATGCACCAAAAGAACAATTCAGTCAAAGACTACAACACAAGAACATTATAGGAGTCAACCTTGGCAGGTCATCTTCATCTGGATACCTAAACCGTCAAGGACGGGACGCCCCAATGCTAGAAACATCTAGGTGCCTAAGACTTGCTTACATGCTCAAATTGTTGGAAAACAATGTCTCAATGTCCCATGGTCAAATGGTCCATATTGCTCAAGTAGTATAGGATGTGTAGATTTTGTAGTAGCTTCAACTACAACACAAACGCACTGGGTGCCTTGGATAACACAAAGGATTCTCATATCATGCATCTGGGTTCAAATCCTGTGAGCAGCAACGGAGCAACGTGATGAACATCAAAATAGCGAAGAAATCTATTTTTAGCAACAAGCTATTTTTAGAAGGCTATTCACAAGCTAATTGTTAAAATTAAAGCAAACACATGCAATTGGAAGAGTTTTTCGCTAGAAAGAGCTTTATTGGAGGCTTTTCATTTGTGCTTTATTTTATGGAGGCTCTACTATAAAAGAAGAACTTTGGGGACACTCTATTCATCCTACACCAATTGCAATGCCAACTTTGGTCCCTCAGTAGAGGTGGTGCTCTAGCACACATGGGTCAACCATGGTGCAATCTAGGAGCATGTTGAGGAGCAGCTATGGAGTTCTTCTTGGAGAAGAGTGTGCTCACACTATTGCTTATGGAGAGGACTTACCTATCAGTAGCTTGGTGGTGTGGATCAGCCATCTACATAATGTATTTGAAGATTGTCTTCTACATGAAGATTTTGGTGTACTTCAAAGACATTGGATGGAGCTTAACATAAGATTGCATCTTATGTTAAGAATTCAGGTACATATTCTCTTTATGCACACAAGTACTACTTGGAGTTTATGGAGGCAATGGCATCCATATCAAGAGGAGTCCTATTCGGCATATCTAAAGGAGAATCAGTACATGCATGCTACATGCATTCAGATGAGGTGTTAGAGAAGGTGTGTTCACATGAATATGAGGATTTTTGGCAGCAACATGTTAGCATTCTTTGCTAATTCTGTAAGTATGTGATATTTCACACACAGATTTGATTTAGGGTCTTCCATAGCATAAAATCAGATTAGGGTTTGCTGATTATTAGTTTCCAACTAATCTTTCCTCTTTTTGTCACTCATATTCACTCTTCTACAACCTATCAGGTCATACATCTCATACAGATTCAGCTTCTTGTCCCTACATCTGAATATTCTTGTAAATTCTATACATACACTCATCCATCTATTTCTGGTCACATAGAGTGGTAGAGAGTTTTTCTCCCACTTTGTAAATTGACATTTGTATATATGATAGTGTGAGTAAGCAATGGCGTACATAACACTTTACACATGTTGTCTAATCTTTCTCTATCTTTGTCTCATCGTTTGTATGATTAAGTTTGGTATGTTCATGTTTTGTCAATATTGGAAGATTGCTAAAATTTGTGTTGTAGATCCTGGACCTTTGGAACTATGGACCTATGGTATTAGTTATGGGCCTACTAAATTTCCAACATTTGGTATCAGATCTTTAGGGCTTTGGTATAAGAATTTTGGTTTCAAGGCTCACAAGTACCCATGTTATCAGGTTCCCAGGTTCCTAGATTCCTAGGATTACAACATATGATTTAAGAGCATCTTCTAACATTTTACATTTGACATACACGCTTAATCTAGATGAGTAGAGATTTGAGAATTAGACAATTCCCGTTACATGTTTATTCATCAGTGTGGAGTATGAGGTTGATCATCTGTTAGCAGCCAAATACTTTTGGAAGAGTATGAAAATACTTTACAGCAAGTATTGTTTGAAGACAAAGACTTGATGAAGAGAAGGCTACTTCAAATTCAAGGAAGGACAATGGTTTGGAGGAGATGAAGGAATCAGATCAACATCAAATCACAGGTATCGGTTTCTACTATCAGATTATCATTTGCAGGTCATATCTTAGAAGAGCATTTATGAAGAGATTTGAAGGATTCAAGGAGTGCTTTTATACACTTTCATTATTTGAAAGTTAAAGGCTACATCAAAACAGGTATCTAGAGGTTTTCTCTAGAGATTTTTGAGAGATCTCTTTCATGGCAAGAAAGCTCATCTAAGAAGACAAATGTTGAGAGCATCAGCTTTTTTTCAGCCAATCTTGTAAGTTGGTTGGAAGTTTTTTGCTCACATTTTGTATCTATAGAGGTAACTCTAGAGAGGTAATTCAACATTCAGCCAAAAGATTGGTGAATTCAGTCATATCAGTCACATTTGAAGTAGAGTTTTGATTCAGAGATATGAGGAGATGGTAAAACATGATTCTATGTTCACTTCCATTTATATACCATGTTTGTTTTGTCTCTTACTCTTAACACTAGAGGAAGAGAAAAAGTTCATTCGAAGAAGTCAAGAGTGCTTGCTACTTCAAGATGAAGAGAACAAAAGGTATGGAAGAGAAGTTTGAAGATGTTGACATCATCATCAGGTGGAAGAAAGATGCCGAAGAAGAAAGTCCATCATTTCAAAAAGAAAAGTAAGACTTCCTTTTCTCATATTTTCCATAAACTTTTCCTATTTTATCCTCTACATCCAAAGACAAGTCTACAAGAACATCTTGTGTGAAGATAGTCTAAAGAAGAAGCAGTTTCTTGTTTTGCATTATACTTGGTCATGATTTAGTAGATTTGACAAAGAATCGCATTGAGAGAAAGAAAAGCAGCAGATTTTGAAGACAACCTGTATATTTTGATTCATATGTATGATTTATATATAAGTTGAAGATTTTGAGTAGGCAATTAATATGTTCCCTCAAAAAATTCTTGGAGTGTCAATACAAAGCTACTTGGTATATGACAAGTTGCAGAGAAGTATACTTCTTATTTATCTAACTCTTAAGGTAAAAGATTATTTGTAGAAGATGTTGGAGACTCGGAGACAGGTTTTATGTTTGGCAAGGTTACCTCATATTCAATATTTTCAGAAAACTTCAGAAAAATTAGATTTATTGATATACCAATCAGTTGAAGAATCTACTTTCTATGATTGTCTTGATTTTTGGATACATGCTTGTATTAAAAAATCCTATCACTTGATTGAGAAGTGAAGTTAGCCAAAAGAAAGTCAAACAGGTACTATCACATTTCACCCAGGTAGAATATGAAGATATGAAGTATCAACTTGCAGCTTTTGCAGTTCTCAAGGTGAGAGTTTGTCCACTTATGTTTCAAGTAGGAGTTGCAGATTCTTGGGAAGGATTTGTTTGAAGAAAGTTTTAGAACTTTATATGAAAACGATGGACACTTAGAGACATTCAGGTAGCAAATCAAACATTCAGTTATGAAGGTTTGATGAGAGCAAATTCTGCACTGGTATTTTGTTGGAGAGATCTTGATAAGATCTAGATAGATCTTAAAGATCTTGAGTATTTATGAGTCAGTTGTCTATCCTTTGTTTAAAAAATTCTTAGCATTGGAAGAAGTAAGTCAAAGATTCAGATTCTATCAAATTTGTTTTGCAGAAAATAGAAGAAGATACTTGTTATGTTGCAAAAGATTATGGATCCTAAAATGCTTTTAGTAAGGTTTTTGTTATGATGTAATATATCAACTAACCTTATCTAGATTATGGGAAGCTGAGGAATGGCAGGGAAAGCAATTGGCATGTGCATTGCTAATAAAAAGGGTTCATATATTTTGTTTCAGACACAAGTATTGATGTTAAGGAAGCAATGCTAAATTAGTAAAGATCGGATTGATTGAAAGAAGGAAGACGTTCCAAATTTCAAAAAGTCTGATATACTTTGAAAAAATATGGATACTAGTGTTAAACCATCCAGGGGGGTGATAAAACATGAAGACTTATTTTCAGCCATATATGAAAGAATACAGAGTCATACCTACAGGTATTCCTATATCAGGTATTCCTATATTTCCTTTGTCAGATTCTCTTTATGTTCCAGCTTTGAAAGAAGAGGGAAGAAGGAGAATGTCTGGAGAAAGTTCCTGTTGAGGAGAAGGTTCTAGAGTTCTATTGAAGAGAAACTTGATATTTCAGATAGGTATGTTTCAGAGGTGCGCACCTTTATGTTTATACCAGATTCTAAAGGAAAGAGGTATGAAGGACTTATAGTTAGAACAAGGATGATGACAAGATGACATCATTGATATGAAATTTTGATGAGACTCATGGGTTGAGTTGAGTTGATTTGAGTTGAGTACAGTCAGAGATGAACCAGCTAGTGTTCATAATACACTAAGTTGTGAGTTGTCAGTCACAGGTTCCAGGATTCAGTTCCTGATTTTGTTTAGTGTATTTACATGACACAACAGAAGTACATTGAGAAACCTTTTGTAAGGTAAATGCAAATATGTGGATCCTAGTGTATGTTTACATGTTTGAGAAGACAAGAGACAGCATGTTTAGAGTCAGTTCATGCTATATATGTTGTCAAGCAGTGATTGCTTGATGTGTACACTATTGGATATCTAGTTTGCATATTTTCTCAGGTATTATGGTTTGTAAGCCGTCGGATTGGCAATTGTAAAATCTGACTCTTAACGAACCGAAAGGTCGTTGCGTAGATGTTGTAACCTTTATATAAATCAATGAAAAAAGACACTTCGGTAACGAGCAGAGGAGTCGCTAGACTGTTTGTCTTGTTGATGATGTCTGTGTAGTTTCTGTGGTGTGTTTGAGAACTCTGAGTTATTCTGTGTCTTTTTGTTCTGTTTGATTATCTGCACCTGTACGGTACAGATTGAGTTACTGTTATTGTCTCTGTTGTTTACAGTGATTGTGTTTGGATCAGCTCTTAAGTTAGACAAAGTGATTCTGTATTACGGTAATGATAGTTTCGTCGCTGTCTGTTGAGAACGCATCAACTGGATTGTAATCGATACATTTTGGAAGAGTATGATTACAGATAGTAAGATTGTAAGAGTGTAACCAGAGTCTTGATAAGTAAGTTGTATTGACAGAGATTTTTAATGTTAGATTACGATCATGTGGGTGAGTTGATTTGGGAAAATCAAGTATAGGGCCTCTGTTTAACAGACCCCTTCCACTCCCAAGAACCCGAATATATGTTTAAACGCATCTCTGACGGCAAGACCCGTGTTTAACACTGGCGCCGTCTGTGGGAAAGTGGCACCAGAGCGATGTAAATTGATTGTGAGAAAGTGGTCATAAATTGTGAATCGACGAGTAGTACGCAAAGTATTGCAAACGTGATATATGCCGATTACTCGTTCCGGTGAAACGTACCCGAAGTATAGGAGAAACGAACAGTATTGGGCGATACCAAATTTGCTAAGGACGTCCCCAGGAGCTAGAAGCGCAGATACGTTTAACCCAGTTGTCAAGGAAGCGAAGAACGATAGTAGTGATTTCGATAGCATTCCGATGTAACGTAGTGCAATCTCAGGAGATTTGGGTGCGATTTCGGCACAGTCTGTCGAAGATATAGTAACTCCAGAGTCTACCAGGACGCAGTATACAGTTAACTTAACACCATCTGGACAAGATTCGAGTTTGTCTGAGGATAGAAGCGTGTTTGCCAAAGAAATCAGTGAAGGTGAAAAAGTACCTTGTTTTGGTGAAATTTCGACAAAATTCGGTGATATTTCGGTCCCAGATACAGAGAGTTCACAGTCTCCCGGTGATGGTTTACCATTTCCTGGTGAATCTTCATTCCGGTCACCGCTATTCAGAGTAAGCTTCCCTACATTTGATATCAAGGAGGAGGGTAGCTTATTCGAAGCTGAAATCCGAAAGAGATTGAACGATATTATCAAGCCGGAGAGTGCACGGGCTGACGATACAGATTCCGACGGTCAAGAAATTCAACCTCAGAACTCAGGAGATAGTAACAATATAACAGCAAGCACCATGAATGGGCAACAACAACATCTACTTCCACCTCGTCCGGTTCCGACAGGAGTTACCTACACAAAATTCGGTGGATTTCCAGGTGATGATCCTGATGCTCATGTACGAACTTTTGAAATTAGTTCTACAGTACTTAATCATCCACCCGATCCGGCGTACAAGGCCATAGTATTCCAGTCAACACTAGTTAATGAAGCCACAGGTGGCTTACCGAATATGATATCAACCATTTCGGTACCTATGAAGCAGTAAGAGATGCGTTTTTGCAGAGATTCCGGCTAAAGAAGAACCCTGCCGAAATTTTTGATTACCTGCAAAACAATAGACAGAAACTGAATCAAACAGTGCAGGAATATGCCACCCTATTCAGAACTCATTTGAGACAATTGCCACTGGCCCATGCAAACCTACCGAACGATGTCATCACGCAGTGGTTTATTAATGGTTTGACTCCGCAGCTCTGACAAATTATGATCATTCGTTGTGTGGGAGCTATGACGCTAGATGCGGTTATTGCAATGGCCCTGCAGCTTGAGAATAAGGTTGGAGGTTTTACCGAAGATTTGGAATGGTTAAAATCCAGTAAAAATGTTGCAAAAGATCCGGCTAGACAAATGTATTGCACCACGTGCAAGAATTCAGGGCATACCAGTGCCACTTGTGCACTTAATCAGATGTATTGCACTATCTGCAATACAAACGGACATTCCACCAAAAACTATGCCTATAACACCAAAGTGCAGGGAACAACAACAGTAAATGCAATTATACAAGAACCAGGACAACCTGCCACCCACTATGTACCACCTGAGAGGAGAAATAATCAGCAGCAAGGATACAGAAATTATAGAGGACAGAGGAATACCAACTATAATGGAAATCGTTGGCAGACAGGAACATCACAAGAAGGTAATGCCTTGCCACCACCTCGTTGTCATTTTTGCGGTGAGTTTGGTCACATCAGAAGATTCTGTAAAGATGCAGCCGAATATGATCAAAGGAAAAAAGAGCGTCAGAACCCAATGACAAATATGGTTCATATCACACCAATAGAAACACAAGCCGCAGTAGTTCAGACCCGATCCGGTAAGACACTGCAACCAGCATCTGAAGTATTTGAACTAGGTATTCGTGAGCAACAAAGAATGTATGACAAAGCTAGTCAGTGGACCACCACAGAACCTCCAGTGTTCCCATATCCAATTCTGGTGACACAAGTTCCGCTGCCAAAGGAAACCACGCAAGAGCAAGAGTCAGTCCCAGTAACCGATGCATCATCTTCAGAATCAGTAAAAGGTACAAATCAAGCAGAGCAGGCATGGGAAATTTTATCTAAAGCATCCATTACTCTTCCTCTTGGACAGTTACTGGCATTAGTACCAGGAGTTCGGCAACAATTCCAACAGCAGTTAAGTTTTGCGTCTTCCTGCATTCCAGCAACAGCGACAGAACAACCGGAAACTGACTCTAGGGTGGATCATTCGGTCCCTTTAATTACGGTATGGTACAAAAATCATAAGATTACTCAAGTACTAATTGATGGTGGATCTGGTGTAAACATAGCTACTGCAGCACTTTGTAAAAAGTTAGGCTGGACCGAAATTGAACCTGTCTATTTTTTTGTTAGAATGGCCGACCAATCGAGAGTCCACCCAGTAGGACTTGTACGGAATGTCCCAATCACTTTGCAGGGTACAACTTTTAAGATGACTTTCATAGTTTTAGAACTACCGGAAGCTAGTCTTGATTATAATCTTCTTTCGGCCGTCCTTGGTTGAAACAAGCTAAGGTTATACAAGATTGGTCCGCCCAGGAACTTACTTTTAAGGACAACCACCAAAAATATGTTGTAAAATTAGATGCTATTCAGCCCTGTGAACTACATGCTAGACCATATGTAGCAGAACCGGTCCATATGCTAGATGGGTTATCTGATGATGAAGAAGAAGAATTTTTAAAGAATAACATTGATTTGATTTCCTTGGGAACTGTCGACTTACAATCTGTTGTAGATAACTGGAATCCGGCAGTTTGTACGGTGGTGCCTGTGACCGAAGAAGTAGAGCAGAGGATACTACTGCTAAGGATGAAGCTACTATACAGCAACTTTTGCAGTCAGTCGATGATTTTGGAAACCCTCGTCAACTCTATGTTCCTGAAGATCAGTTGATAACTTATAATTTAGGAGATGAAGTAAATCCACGATCTATCAAGATAAAGGAAGGGTTGTCTGAAGTGTTTCAAGCAGATTTGATCCAACTTCTTCATGAGTTCTCTGATGTTTTTGCATGGGATTACCGTGACATGAAGGGTCTGGACCCTCGCATATATCAGCATCGGGTCGTACTTAAACCGGAGGCAAAACCAATTAAATAACCCAGCTACAGGATGAATCCTAACTATGCAGCACAGGTAAAGGCAGAACTTGATAGGTTATTAAAAGTCGGATTCATCGTTCCAGTAGAACATGCTGAGTGGATATCTCCAATTGTTATTGTTCCCAAGAAAAATAAGCAACTCCGAATATGTGTGGATTACCGGAAACTGAATGCAGCCACGGTGCCTGATCCGTTTCCTCTTCCATTCCTTGATACAATGCTAGAGAGAGTAGCAGGACATGAAATGTACTCCTTTTTGGATGGTTACAGTGGGTATAATCAAGTCAGAATGGTTGAAAAAGACATACCGAAAACAACTTTCATTACCAAATGGGGTGTTTTTGTTTGTACAGTCATGTGGTTTGGATTAAGAAATGCTCCTAGTACTTTTCAACGATGTATGCAAGAAATCTTCTCCCCCTATCTTACTTCTTTCATGCAAGTATATCTAGATGATTTTTCTTTATTTGGTAAGATGGTAGCACACCTGTATCATTTACGGTGTTGCTTTGAGAAGTGTCGTGAATACAGACTCTGCCTGAACCCAAACAAGTCTGTGTTTGCGGTTTCATGTGGTAAGCTGCTTGGCCATATTGTGTCTGCACAAGGCATACAAGTCGATCAGATAAAATTACAGCTGTGTTAGAAGCACCTGTGCCTACTACGCCGAAAGAAGTAATGAGATTCATGGGTCAAGTCAGGTGGCATGGTCGACATTTACGGTGGCTTGCTCATTTGGCAATACCCCTCAATAGATTAATAACCAGTACTCCTCGACAGTTTGTTTGGACTCAGGAATGTCAAACAACATTTGATCGTCTAAAAGGTTTATTAAAGCAGGTTCCAATTCTACAACCTCCTGATTGGGAACGTCCATCTCATGTTTTTGTAGATGCATCAGATATAGCTATTGGAAGTGTCTTAATGCAACAAACTGATAAGTGGTTTCGGCTTGTTTATTATGCAAGTCGACAGCTTGCTCCTGCAGAAAAGAATTATTCAGTAACTGAAAGAGAATGCCTTGGTTTAGTATATTCTATAAAGAAATTTCGGCATTATTTGTTAGGCCGAAAATTCGTCTTTCATGTAGATCATGGTGCGCTAGTATATTTGGTTCGGCAGCAGCATTTAGGTGGTCGTTTAGCGCGTTGGGTTCTACTATTACAAGAGTTTGATTACGAAGTGATTCATCGACCTGGAACTGCACAAGCATTAGCAGATTTCCTTTCTCGGTTGGATTCCGGTGAAGCTCCGGTCGGTGTTGATGACACCACACCTGCAATTTATGTTACTGGCCCAACTAATGATGAATTTGCAGAACCTCCTGTGACATCTACTTACTATGATCAGTTATTAGCCTTTCTTACTGATGGATATCTTCCTGCTCAGACTTCTCCTGCAATGCGTAGGAAAATTGCAGTTTACAGTCGTAGATTTTGGTTGATTGCTAGAGAATTGTATTATATGGATCACACTGGAGTTTTACTTCGTTGTATACCTCCACATGAAGTAAACTCAGTTATCACTCTGGCACATTCCATACCTTCCGGTGGACATTTTGCAGCAGATTTAACGCACCGGAAAATTTTGCAAAGTGGGCTTTGGTGGCCTACCATGTACAGAGATGTATCTCAGTTTGTCAAACAATGTGACAATTGTCAACGGTCTGGACAACCTTTACAACGACATTTTTTCCCTCTCCGACCTGTATTACCTTTGAAGCCTTTTCAGAAATGGGGTCTGGATTTTATTGGACCAATCACACCTCCAACAATACTCAGTAATAATCGATACATTCCGACACGTACAGATTATGCTACCAGGTGGGCCGAAGCTTGGGCTTTATGGTCTGCTACAGCTATTTCGGTAGCAAAATGTTTAATGAAAGACGTATTCCCACGATTTGGATTACCTTTGGAAATTGTGACAGATCAAGGCACACATTTTGTTAACAATTTAATGAAAGTTCTCACGTACTCTTTTCAGATTTTGCACAAATTCAGTTCACCGTACTATCCTCGTGCTAATGGCTTGGCTGAAAGTACAAACAAGACCTTGCTGAGTATACTTCGTAAATTGATTATCGAATCACCAGAAAGATGGGATCAGTTACTACCTGCAATATTATGGGCATACCCGACTACTTGCAAAGTTGCCACCGGACTGACTCCTTTCAAACTTGCATATGGAATGGAGGCAATTGCACCAATGGAGCTTGTAGTACAAAGCTTACGTGTGGCCATCTCTCAGAAATTGTTACCTGAAGATTCTTTGCCATTTCGGTTGGACACACTCAGAGAATTAGATGAACATCGTTGGGAAAGTTTTCTGACTCTTCAAGAAGTGATCGGTATTTAAAAACTCCAATTTTTATGGTAGGGCAACTTGTGCTGTTTTATAATGCAAAATCAAACCGCTCTGCTAGAAAATTCAAGTTACGCTGGTTTGCTCCTTATCGAATTACTGAACAAGTGGGCCCAGTAACTTTTCGGTTGGCTACTTTGACCGGAATTCCTCTTCCAAAAGTGATAAATGGTTCAAAGTTGCGGCCGTATCATCAAGCGCCTGATTTGCACTGAAGTGTTCCGTAGTTGCCCGCGTATTTTTCCTTTTTTTCTTTTCCTTTTTAGTTTTGTGTGATTAATAAAATAAGTTTGTAAATATCCTTGTTTTCATACCTAATTATGATCAACCGCCGCCCTGCATTATCGTTCTGCTCATGCATGCACACCGAAGTTATGAGATTATCATTTCAACATCGTGCGATGATTAACAATTTCAATAGCTTCCCGCTGCCAAGTATCTACTTAACCTTTTTCATTCCACTGTTAATCGCTATTGTGTTTGTGTGTTTTGCGTGCTTGTGCTCTATGTATACCCTGTGCAATTGTATTCTGTGTTTGCTATTCGTGTGCGCACCATGGAAGCGTTAGCAAACTTTACTGCGTTCCGTGACAGACTCCCCGCAGATGTAGGTGAGTTCCTGCGTGTCCGTGGATTAGCTAATTTCGCTGAATTGCCTTGGCATTCAGTGGATTGTCACCCGTTCTACGCCCAAATCATCGCCGCCATCGCTGCCACACCTGCTACCGAGCAGAGTTGGCCAATAACCTCATTACCTTCTAGGGTAGTAATAACTCTACAGATCTTTGCTGATGCTTTCCGACTCTCTTCGAGAGGTCGAGAGAATGGACCTAATTTGCCGCTTGCTGCCATGATCCAGTTATTCCCTAGATATTCCTCTAATGAATATTCTATTCTTTGTCGCCCTGAGCGTGAAAGATCCGCATTACAGTTTTTAGTAGCTATCCTCAACCTGCAAAAGCGTACATACGGCATATCTCGCCCTTTCTATTCGGCAATAGATATGGCTGCGAGAGAGCCTGTGAACTTTGCATCATATTATTTCCGTGACATTCATCGAGAATGCGTTTCCATCATTAAACAGGTCAACAAGGGAGAAATGCCCCGATCACGATTACCGCATATATTAAGTTTCCTGTTTCTGGCAATACAAGCAACACAACCACCAGGCCGAGTTATGCATAAGTAAATCAAACATCCAATATCTTGCTAATAGAGAACAACATCAAGTACATCTCCAACATTATGAAGACTCAACCATAAACTAGTTTCCATGGGAGTGACAATAAGTATAAATTTTTTACGGCCAAAACGTTGCAATAAGTTTGACACAAAGCTATTCCTCCATCAACTTGCCTAAATTGAATGCCCAAATAATGATGTAAACTCCCCAAATCTGACATTTCAAAAGAGGCATGCAAATCAACCTTAAATTCAACAATATGCTTCTCATTAGGACCACTGAGTAGCATGTCATCAACATATACAACAATTATCATAAGTATATCATCTGCATGCTTAACATATAAGGTGCTCTCAATTGGATTGTTTTCAAAAGCATGTGCTCGCAAGTAGGCATCTATCTTCTCATACTTATCAGAATCATCTTGAAAACTTCCATTACAAGATAAGAGTATTTTTTAGCACGTGATAATATTCCCTATAAGGCATCCTCGAGATAACTAAAGAAACTGTGTTGTGGGATAATATGTTTGGTTGCCCCATTATCAAAGGACCAAACATCTGAGTCTACTGCAAACATACATTGCTCATGACAACTTGCAAACATATTAAATGCTCATTCTTTATTACCAACAAGAGTAAGAGACTTTGTTTTAGGTGTACAAGATTATAGACATACTCAATACTCCACCCTTAAGTGAACACAAATGATCCATGGTGGTCTAAGTGGTAAGACCCCAATTATGAGGAGAAGACATCGTGAGAGCTTAAACATTTATGGAACCCTAACTTCCAAGTTAGATGAGGGCTATGTGTGACCACTGATGGTAATAGATTATCTTTGTGAGCCTATCCATTAGGTTAGTTAGGGTGCAAACTTCGAGTCCACTGGGTTATTGTTCAAGGTGAAAAAAAGACCTTATGGCACTAGATGGTTTTCGCATAGAACCTTAATGGGGGGGGTGTAGAGGGGGGCTTGCCCCCTTCTGCAGGGTTCGAGGTGTCAAGATAGCACTAGATTGTGCCCTCTGACTAGACTAGACAATATTTTGAAATTATACTTTTGATTACATGATCACCCACATAGGGAAATAATACAAGAAGTCCCACAACCAAGGACTGATAGTCATAAATAACTCAACTAGAGATGATACAGAAGATCCCATAACCCAGGACCATAGGTATGAAGCAAGATGTTTGGATTACAAGAACTCACTTCAAGGAGATGAACGAAATACAAGGACTAATTGGGAAGGATCTCATACTATGATATTACAACAGGAGACATTAAGATGTCCAAGAAACTAGACTAGACAAGACTAGAACAAGGCACAAGTCTAGAACTGGAACTAGAACTAAAACTAGAAGTTGGAAAGTACTTACTTGGAGATTGCAACTCCTTGTGGGTGCCAACCCCTCCTTGTATAGGTTTCCAAGCGTGGTTCATCAATGGCGGTTACAAATTGATAATGTCATGAATTTGAAACATGATTTTTGGATATCAGAATCCAGCAAGTACGTAGTGGATCTTAGGTTTTTGGCATGTTCTAGACACAATGAAAGCATTAGTTTCTCCAAATTTTGAACCAATCATGAGATATAGAAGGTCACATGGAATCTGAGGTTCACGATGGTTTCCTTTGTCCATGACATCATCTTCCCCTCAAGTGACAAGTTCCACGAGGAGCGGTCATGTTCTCTGGTCTCAGCTCCATTGGATTTTTCTTATGAAATTCTCGAACCTTGATTGGTGCTCTATTAAGGCTTTCTAGAGGTTCCCAAGTACAATTGCTAATGTCATACCTTTTCCAATGAACAAGGTACTCCAATCTTCCTTGAAATATTCTTGAATTTAGGACATGCTTGACTTCGAATTCTTCATGATCATTAATCTCAATAGGTAGCGAAGGACTAGGTCTCTCCCCATAAATGGTGAAATCAGATATGGTTCCAACATGGACACATGGAAAAGTGGATGTATTCTCATGGTACTTGGTAACTGGATTAAGCTCCTCAAAGGTCAACCTTCATGAAGAGATTTGCTTTTTGGGGGTGTTCCAAGAGCTCCGATATAAGTGGTAGAGGGTATCTATTCTTTATTGTGACTTTGTTCAACCCACAATAATCTATACGCATTCGAAGAATCTTGTCCTTCTTTACAAATAGGATTGGGACTCCTACATGCGACTTCGAATGTCTGATAAACCCCTTGGATATATTCTCATCAATATTCTTACGTAATTTTGTAAGTTCCTCTAGGGATAGTCTATAAGGTTAGTCCAAAGGGTGGTTGTGCTCCCTCTTGAAGTTCTATGGCACAATCATAAGGTCTATGCTCTGGGAGGATATCTGCATTCTTCTTGTCAAAAACATCTTCAAAACCTTGGTATTAGTAAGGTAGCTTCACTAAATCATCTTTCCTAGACTCTTGAGTTGGTATGGCATAGATCATATATGTCGTTTCCTTCCTTATTGCATGTTTGAAGGCTTTGGCTTCAGCATATGTTGAGTTCTTCTAGATATCTCGATGGGTGATCTTATTGTTTTCCCAATTCATGTATGCATTATGTTTCTTTAGCCACAACATTCCAATGATAAACAAATTTACTAGACTCGATATTAGGTTGAAACATATGTGGGATTCATGGTCACCAAGGTGTACTCTTAATGGTGTGGTTTCCATGGTAATATTCCCATATGCTAGAGGTTGTCCATCTACTACTTCAACTACTACTGGTTTGTTCTTGTGAATGCTGACACTCAAGGTCAAGCACAAGCATGGAAGCGCATCAAGAAAGTGGACACACAAGAAGAAGGAGCATGTAGTGAGCTCCAAGAAGCACATGTCAAATTTTCCTAAGAAATCCCTATAAAAATAGTGATTTTATCACTAAAAACCATTGTAAATACCATTTTCCATTTTTGTAACTCCATTTTGTTCAAGCCCAGGAGTCCTCATGCTTGAGGAGTATTAGAAGTATCACCCTGCCAATTTTCATAATTTTTAGACTCCGTTTGAGCCCCCAAATAAGCCATGGAACCTAATTTTTAATTAGGCTGGACACTAGGTTTGGACAGGGCCAAAACCACTCAAAAAACTATAAAAAGGGCTAGAGAGATCATTTTTGGGGTTAGCTTGTTGTAGATTTGAGCTTTGTAAGAGACTTCTCTTGTAATCAAAGCTCTTCCATTGTTCCACTCTTTGCTCTTACCTTGTGCATGTGTGTGTACGTGTGTGCATGCTAGTGTGCTTTCACTCACACACTTGTGCCATCACTTGCTCACGGTCTTCATACCGGTCCTCACGTCTCCATGGATTGACATTTATGAGGTGAAACTCCTCACGTTGGTACTTGACATTGTGCTAGAGCGACTCCAAATTTGGTGCCATTGCCGAGGAGAGAGCTTGAAGGACGAGCGTGTGACGGTAAGACGTAGAGTACCGATGTTGGAAGGTAAAAAAATCATCATTTTCAGTTCAGTTTCTGAGTTTTTCACCATCTTCATCTTCATCATCATCACCATCTTCTCCCACCTTCATCTTCTCTGATTTTTTCATTTTTCGACCGTACATTTACCTCGTTTTTCATTTGTGGCTACGAGCAAGAAGCTTAGAGGGGGTGCAAAGCTGAAGTGCTGAAGAAATACTACCAAAATACCCAAAAAATGGAGTGATCAGTTCCGAACATGACACAACCTGCACCAAGTGTCGTGAGTGTGGTATCGTGGGTTTGAAGATAGATTTTGCATCTACAGGCACGTAGGAGTGACAAGGAGGACACACTGTACTCATATTTGCAAAAAAATTTGAATTTGGACTCCAAAAAATCCAAGTATCGTGACTGGTTGAGTTCAAGTATCGCGATACTTGAATTCCCGTGTGTCGCGATTTACAACTAGACTTCATCGTTTCCCTGCTCTACAAGGGTGGCTATGACTTTGGAGTTTGTTCTCTTGTTGGGACATATAACTGCAATATGTCTAGGGTTTCCACAATATAGGCATAACTTGTTATCTCTCCTTCTTTGTTTCTCTCATGTTGTCAGAGGCTAGAACCTAGTTACATCTATCTGAATAGGTTCGGGCATAGACTCATGTCTAGGAGTAGGTTGGAAGGGTTTCCATTGGTAAGGTCTTCCTTGTACTTGTTTTTCTTGTTTCCTTTCAAAAAGGAAGTTATCACATTGAATAGCTTGGGTGATGTATTCATTCAATGTCTTAACCTTTGGCATCATGAGCAGAAGGTCCTTCACATTATCTCTTAAACCCCATCTAAATTGACTTATGAAATAATATTCGTGCCAAGTGAGATCAGATATCAACTGCCTAAATTTTGATGCATAGGTAGAGGCAGGGAAGTTACCTCGACGTAGCTTCTGGAGTTTTGTTTTTTCCACTCACTTCATGTCTGCATAATCCAAATGTGGTGGTGAGTTCTCAAAGAAACCCCTCATAGTCTTGAAGTACTTCCATGTTCTTCTCCAAGATTGGGGCAAACTATGATAATGCTTTGGCCATAGAGCAAGGTTCCAATAAACCCGATCTTGGATGCCTTGTTAGGGTATCTACCAAGTTGCATACAAGTGTATAATTTAACTTTCTGGAGAAATCCACGGAACTTTGTGCAATCACCATCAAACTTTTTGGCATGCAAATCTTAGGTACCTTCATGAAGGATGAACTAGGCCATTATTCACTCGACTACTTCCTTGATTTGCTTAAAGATTCCTGATTTGTTCTTGTAATTCTTGGAGGAGATCACCTATAATAAAGTAAGTCTATGATATAAGGGTCGGATTGTTTCAGATAGAGCTAAAATTAGACACTGTTTGGTCACTTGTGTATATGTCCAAATATCTCGAGAATAGATTTAAGCATAAATTCATGAAAGTGATCCACTCAGCATAGTGGTTAAGTCTCAAGGGTGTGAAGGAGGAGGTCTTGGGTTCAACCCCCATGGGAAGCATGGGGAGAGAGTTTTGCCTAAGGAGCTCTAGAGCCTTCTAACTCAAGTTAATGTGAGTTAACTTGAGTTCAGAGAGACTTAACTCGAGTGGCGAGTACACCAACCACTAGTGGACTCTAATGGAAGGTACTAAAGTAGTGGTCAGTATCACTTCAAACACTAGTAGACTCTAGTGGAAGATATTAAAAGAACGGTGGAGATTGCACATGCACTTGTGGACTTTAGTTACATTTGTGGTCCTTGTCGATTCGAGTAGCTACATATAGAGACATATGATTGGGAGGTGAGCAGTCATTCATTCGTGAGCTAGTCCTATAGTTACACTATTGCATTGGTATCAGAGCCTATTTGGAGTTTTTCTCATTGTGCTATTGTTATTTTATTAGCTTCCTTTCATCATCATTTTTGCATATTCATCCACTCATGGGTCCAGTCACAAAGGTGGAGAAGGCATAAATGGCATAGAAGTTTGAATGCGTATGTTAATGTAGAAGCTTGAGCCATAAACCAAAAGAAGAACGGCCATCTTTAGGAGGTTGCATCCGGGGCTTGAATCCGTGACTTGATCAAGGAGAGCATTTCCTTTTATCCATGAGAGCAAGGTGCTTTCACGACATGAAACTTATGTTCTGATCAAGACTTGATATGTGGTGTTGCAAAGCATATAGATCACAAACAAAAGAGGAGGAGTAATTCTATCAGGTGGATGCAAGTAGGATTCAAACCATCAACCTCTGCAATTGAAGGTGCTTTCCTACACCAATAGATCAAGGCATATTCGATGTCAGAATCTTTTCTCGGGTGCTACTAGTATATGTATCTCCTCGCCCAGAAGCCTTGATTGCCAAAGATAAAAGTTTTCTTCTTTAGTCGGTGCTCAAAAGGGATTGATCTAGGAACATCTTCAACCAACTAGAAACTCCTCAACCACTACAATAACAAGCTTTTGCTATTTTTATCTTATGCAATATTATATATGTTTGATTTTATGCATATTTTTTGCCAAACCCGAGTTGAGAAGCTTTTTTTTCTTCATTCTCTTGAGTTTTCTGATATCTCCAACCAAACCCAAATGCAAAGCATCAACTTGACCCAAGAAGGACAAAGTGAAACCGAGGAGTCCATCCATTATTGGAGGTTTTTCCACATCATAATTATAGCACCCTTTGCTAGAATCTATTGATATATTTAGGTAGTGATGTGTGTGAACACACTAAGACCACCGGGGCACTTTTTTCCCTCTTTAGGAGGTTTTGTTCCCCCAACTTATATATACACCTATAGCCCTAACAGGTTACATATCCTTGTACATTCTAGTGGTAATACATTCAGTATTGTGTACTGTGTTCCAAGCTTCTCCTTCTTCCTTTTGTTCTTTGCATGCTTCCATAGACGTCTAACTCCAACAATTGGTATCAGAGCAAGTCGCCGCTTCATCTAGGGCATCATTGACACCCCTCTGGTCACAGTCTCAAAATTGCATGAGATTTGGTGTGCAAACTCAAGGTGATTAGGAGATCAAAATAGCTTTGCTATGTCATGCTGAAATTGAAATCTGAGCGTGTTTCGGCCTCCAAATGCATTATCGCAATGCTTGTGCATACTATTTTGTCTTTTTGTGCCAAAGATATATATAGGTTTCAGTTCACCAGTATAAGCATCTCAGATTTTGCTACATGTTTAACATAACTCATCAAGGTAGTTCTGTTCAACTTTTTTTGATACAATCATTTTTCTGCATCAAGGTATTTTAGTCAGTGGCCATGGTTGAAAGCAGTGATGTATTTCGTATGTTGGCTATTGAGGATAAGTTGGATGATACGAATTACCCATTGTGGGCTTATATGATGTGTCATGTATTGGTTGCAAAAGGACTGTGGAATATTGTGTAGGGTGTTGAAAAACATCCTATTACACCTGCAAATATAGGTACTGAAGTTGATGCTGATGGCATCGAAGATGGTGATATTCTACAGATTCATGTTCGTGATGTGGTTCCTATTGCACCTACTGTAGAGAAACATCATTGGGATGGTAGAGATGCTTAGGCACATGCATTGATAGTGTTGTCTGTCAAACATGCCATTATTCCTCACATTCGCTCTTGTAAGAATAACTAAGGATGCTTGGGATACACTTACCACATTGTACTAGGCTAGGAATGAGGCTCATGTTGCTTACCTCCGAAAACAATTGGAGAGTGAGCACATGAATGAAGGTGATTCTATGGACAATTTTCTGAAAAAGATTAGGGATTTGAAGGAACAATTGATTTTTGCTGATGAAGTCCTTCCTGACAGTTCACTTGTGCAAACTGTTCTGAATGTTCTTGACTCATATAAGAGTTTTGCTGCTACTCTTTGTTTGATGACGAAAGGCAATCCAAATGCCTTAACATTTGACGAGTTATTTTCTGTTATGTTGAAGGAAGATCAGTCTAGGTAGAACAAGTCTATTATGCGTGTTGCAAATCAAGCTTTCTTGGATAGTTAGAAGGGCAAAGGTAAATGGAGCTCATCTATTAGTAAGTAGAAATCTACAAATGCTGCACATTCAAAGAAGGAAGACAAAGATGAGAAGAAATTAGAAAATAAAAAATTGTTTTGGAAATACTGTAAAGCAAACGATCATGTCATTAAGAGTTGTCCAAAACTAGTTGCTAAAGAGGCAAAGAAAAAGGAGGCCAGAATGGTTGTTACAAAGGCCTCTACACTGAAAATAGAGTCTGGTAATCTTGTGTAGAATGAAGAATGGGCATTTACTACTGTTTGTAGTTTTGACCCATCTTCTCATGAGCAGTGTATGTTTGCACTAGACTCAAATGTTTGGTATTTTGATAGTGGGGCAACCAAACATGTTACCTCACAACACATTTTCTTCACTTCACTCGAGCCCTGCCCCTATAGGGAATACTGTAACATCCACCAACAACTCCTCTTATCCTGTCATGGGAGTTGGTAAGATCATTCTGACTATTGCTGATGGTAGTTCTTTCACTTTTTCAAATGTTTTATTTATGCTAGGGATCAAGAAGAATCTGTTATTATTTTTGGATTTAGCCAACATTGGCTTGGTTGTGAAATTTGTTGATGATAGGTGTACAATTCACTATTTGTTAAATGGTGACGTGATTATTGCTTCCGGCATTTTATGTCTTGGGTTGTATAAGCTCATCGACTATGAAAAATCTGTGAATGATTCAGCATGTGCAGTACATGATTCTCAGACTATGTCAGATGCAAAGCTTTGGCATGCATTTGGTCATTTGAATTTTGCTAGTTTGCTACGCCTGCAAAAATCTGAAATGGTGTCCTCTTCGCCCAAACTTGAGGCACCCGATAAACATGTCTATGAAGGCTGTATTTTGGGCAAAATGCAGCATTTCTCCTTTCCAAAAGATGGTTCAGTTCGAGCTACTCAAAAATTGCAACTTGTTCACAATAATGTCTATGGTCCTATGCAGACACCCTCTTTTGGAAACTATCTTTACTTCGTGACTTTCATTGATGATTTTTCTAGGCATGCATGGGTATATCCATTGAAAGCAAAGTCCAAAGTGTTTATGTGCTTCAAAAAGCTTTTGGTTTTGGCTGAAAATCTATGAGCATGTAAAATGGGAACCCTCCATTCTAATTGAGGGGGGAATATATCTCTTCTGACTTTAATGCATTTCTAATGTGGGATAAAACATCAGTGTACAATGCCATATACACCTCAATGGAATGGATTTGCTGAACATAAGAACAGGTCACTCATGGAGATGGCGAGGTGTATGGTCAAGAGTTAGGCTTTACCACATAGTTTTTGGCTTGAGGCTTTTATGTGTGCATCATATGTACTTAACAAGTGTCCCACTAAAGCATTGCAGTCTATCACTCCATATGAGGCTTGGCATGGTCATAAGCCATTTGTTGCTCACCTACGTGTTTTTGGTTGTCTGGCATATGCATTAGTGCCAAAACAACATCATAGGAAATTGGATGATGAACTAGTAAAATGTATTTTTGTAGGGTATAGTTCTAAAAGCAAAGGCTATCGTCTATATCATCCATAGACTAATTGCATTTTGGTTAGTCATGATGTTGTTTTTGTGGAAGATGCTATTCAACCGTCACTTTTATGTACTAAGGAGACATCTGTTAGCTCTAAAGACATGTATGATATTTTGCCGCCTCTTTTTATAGGTGGACAATCTAGTGCTGGTCCTAATGAGGCAACTTCTTAGCCTTTGCAGGTTTCATGTGATGATGCAGATCATTCCATTTCTAATGCAGATTTACATGATGCACTTGTTGATGAGAGAGCTCATATTGAGGAGGCAAAAACTATGCCAAAATGGTTGGTGCAAACTTTGCATGATAGCAAATTAGATGCACCTTTGTCATACTGTACTCGTGCATGCGATCATAGTGCCTCTTTTGCATCCAATTGCTATGCTATGGCTGCCTCTAGTCTTTGTGATGAGTAGGAGCCTATTTCATTTGATGAAGCACAAAATTATGAAAATTCGATGGCTGCTATGCAATCTGAATATGATGCTATAATGAAGAATGATACCTAGTATTTATGTGACTTGGCTCGTGGTAAGAAGGCCATTGGCACTAAGTGGATATACAAGTTGAAGCATAAGCCTGATGGAACAATTGATAGGTATAAGGCTAGGCTTGTTGCTAAGGATTATGCACAGGAAAGAGGCATTGATTTTGATGAGACCTTTGCACCTACATACCGAATGGCTACTATTCGTAGCATATGTGCACTTGCAGCTCATCATGGTTGGAATGTACATCAGTTGGCCATTAAGAAAACATTTCTAAATAGTGACTTGCATGAAGAAGTGTATGTTTTTTAGCCCTGTGGCTTTGTGCAAGAACGGCATGAAAAACAGGTGTGCAGATTAAAGAAGGTGTTATATGGTTTAAAGCAAGCACCACTTGTTTGGTATGAAAAGATACATGCCTATCTGATTGCAGATGGTTTTGAGAACAATCCAACTGAGAGCACCTTATATGTTAAGCATGGTAATGATGTGCTTCTGGTCATTGTTTTGTATGTTGATGACATGCTGCTCACTGGTCCTCATGACAAGCATATTGCTTATTTTAAGGCTGATTTGCATGCCTCATTTGAGATGTCTGATTTGGGGCATTTCCATCATTATTTGGGCATTCAGTCTATGCAAGTTGATGGTGGAGTGGCTTTGTGTCAAACAAAATATATTGACACATTATTGCTGCATTTGGGCCTTGAAGACTGTAAGCCTATTGCCACTCCTATGGAGACATGTTTACGATTGAGTCTTCATGATGTTGGGGATGCATTTGATGTTGTTTTCTATTAGCAGGCTGTTGGATGCTTGATTTACTTATGCATTACTTGGCCAGATATTCAATTTTATGTCTCAGAGATGAGCAGGTTTATGTATTGCCCAAGTGTCAAGCAATGGCATGTGGTTAAGCGCATATTTTGCTACTTTAGTGGTACTCAACTAGTTGGATTGTTTTATCCCAAGGGGGGATCACTACCGTTAGATTTGCATGCTTTTTCTCGCAATGATTGGGTTGATTGCTATGACACTCGTGTGTCCACTAGTGGCTTTTGCTTCATGCTTGGTAGCTCATGTATATCTTGGTTGGGCAAGAAGAAGCCTACTATGGCCACTTCCAGTTGTGAGGCTGAGTATAGGGTAGCTTTCACAATGACTATTGAGTGTGTGTGGCTCAAACGCCTTATGGCTGATTTGGGTGTTGGTCAATGCTCTGCCACCACACCATCTTCACTCACAGTTAGAGCGCATTGGCAGTTGTGAGGAACCTTGTGTTCCATGCTTGCACTAAGCACATTGAGGTGCATTATCATTATGTAAGGGGGAGGTTCTCTGCTGGAGAGATCAGCTTGGCATATGTGCCCACGTAGGAGAACATTGAAGACCTTTTCATGAAGGCTCTGTCTAGGGAGAAGTTTGAAGGTTTCCGCAAAGCTTTGGGCTTACTTCCTTTTGTGGAGTGATTCCACACAGCTTGGCACTTCCTTATACATGAGTGCTAGCTCCTTGTTCGCCGCATAACTCCCAGGGGGGGGGATTTGTTGATATATTTAGCTAGTGATGTGTGTGAACACACTAGGACCGTTAGGGCACTTTTTTCCCTCTTTAGGAAGTTTTTTCCTCCCAGCTTGTATATACATCTATAGCCCTAATGGGTTACATATCTTTGTACATTCTAGTGGTAATACATTCAGTATTGTGTACTGTGCTCCAAGATTCTCCTTCTTCCTTGTGTTGTTTGTGTGCTTCTGCAGACGTCTAATTCCAACAGAATCAAGTCTAAGCTGAAGCAAAATAAAATTAGGAAGTACTCTTGTGAAATTGTGCATTTTTCTTTTGATTTTATCATGCACCACTCACAATAGGAATTATAAAGAAAGTTAATAATGGAGTGTGTGCAACGGAGGGTACTTCAAGCCACACCATGCTTACGAGTAGTACAAGTGTATCTATGTATGTTTTAGTACCACTTTCATCAGTATCTTCATTCATGTTTAGCCCACCTATAACATCACGTGCATCAGATGCATATGCAAGAATGATTTCAATTCCAATTCATGCACCTCATGCATTGAATGTAGGTCAATGGCTTTAGCTTTAAATGTTGAGGGTACCAAGTAGCAAGGGGAAACTAACACCACTTCAAAAGAGAGGAACGAATTCAAAGATAGGTTGTTGAAAGTAGAGCAAGTCCTTGGACATTTTTGCAATGTATAGGCTGAGGTGCAGAGCTTTGTCAATCCATTGATGGGGTTCAGAATCACGTTCACACTATTTTGGACTTACTACAAAAGCCCAAAGAGGTAGGTAAGGCTACCCTTAGTAGCCATATTGATACAATAGCGACTTCACCTATGTATGTTTTGTTGGAAAAAGATAAGGATTTATCCATTCCCCAAACATACTTGTTTCCCTTAATTGGTAGTTTGAATCATCTCAATTTGATGACTTCTATCACTCCACTTTTTTCCAATACTTCAGGGAAATCATTAGGTGTAAGCCATCCATTAGATCTTTCTTTAGGGAAAGATCTACGTCATCCTTACTTCTCAAGAGAAGGTAAGGATCAAAATAAGGGCACAATCTTAACATTCTTAGAAAAGTGGATGATGTCCACCAACTTAAGAACACCCCCAAACATGTGCGAGTGGTAGAGGCCAGTTTGTTGGTACACCCTAAGGTCTACATGTCATGGTTGAGTCTCTCTGACATGGACCGAATTCACCCACCTCTTCAAAAATGAGTTTCTCCCCGAGAATGAGGAGGAATGCAATTGGGAGGCTTGGGATCAAATTCAGCAAAAGGGAAGGTCACTATCGGTTTACATTTCAAAATATTGAGATATTATTTTGAAATTAAAAAACCTAGATGACTTCCATCGGCTTTGTGGTTTCATTTGATGATGTAACCAATGAATCCATAATGAAGGAAAGAGACATGTGCCTAAGTCACTTGATGAAGCTTGCACAAATCTATGAGGATAATTCTCATATAAATGTCCCACAAGAAAGTTGTCATTTCTAAAGAAATACCACTAAACGTAAAGGCAAAGGGCCAAGAACATTTAAATGCATGTCTAAAAAACCATGTGTTTTTAGACATGTGCTTTCTCAAGAAGAACTTGCTAAAGCACAAAAGGAGAATTCATGTTTTAAATGCCTTAAGCCAAGACATCACAGTAGGGCATGTCCAGTTGGAAGAGAAAATAGGGCCACTTTGATTGATAAAGGTAAGGGGAACAACAAATACGTCTGATACAGACCTTGAACTTGGATGTAAATTCAAATGCCATGAAAGTTTAGATTATGCACTGTGATAGTCTCCATAAGTGCCAAGTTTCCAAAAACATGTGGCAACCTCAAGAATTTGATCCACTTGATTTGGTCAAGCTACATGGGTCAGTCAAAGGTCACACCATGGTGGATGATTCAACCACACATAATTTTATAATTTATGCACTTGTTAAAAAGTTAGCTCTTCCTCAAAGACCATTTCCTCATAGATATGTCATCCTTATGGTGCATGGACTAGATACCCGCATATGGGATACCATGATTTCAAATTTAGAACGAGAAATCCAAGATTTCAAAGATAAATTGGACTTCCAAGTTATGAACATGGAAAGGGTAGAATTGGTTCTAGGGAGAGAGTGGCTTTGGAGTCTTGGAGCTTCATTTTTCAGATGTTATTATACAAACACTTTGGAATTCCAACATGACGAGGTGTTGTATAAAATAAAGGGTGAACACAATGTTCCAAGTTCTCCCCTGATTTTACACATAGAACTAAAGAAACTTGTAAACAATGAAGCTAGAATCCAAGCTTTTTTGTTCCTTAGCACTGATGTAATTTATTCCATTAATACAAAGCAAGTTTCTTATGTCTCTTCTTTTATTCCTTGTTATGTGTAAGTTAAATTTAATAAACTTATGCATGATTTTAAAGGAATAGTCCCTACTGCCTCCCCTATGTCCGAAATCTAGAAGTTGAGAAATAGATCAAAGACTATCTAGATACCAAGCCACTCCCCTTGGGCCACACCCATCCTTCGTGTATAAAAGAAAGATGGTACTATGAGGCTGTGTGTCGATTATATGACGTTAAACAATCTTACAACTTAAAAGGAGCTAAAATCTTTTCAAAGGAGCCACTTGTTGAAAATCTCTTTGACAACTTAAAAGGAGCTAAAATCTTTTCAAAGATTGACCTACCCTAGGTTTATCATTAGGGAATTAAAGAAGATGATATTCCCAAGACAACCTTTCAAACTAAGTGTGGTCACTATGAATTTTCAGTCATGCCATTTGGGTTAACAAATGCACTTGCAACATTCATGACTTTGATAAATCAAGTGCTTAGGTTGTACTTAGGAAAATTTGTAGTAGATTTCCTCGATGATATATTGGTCTACAACAAAGATCATGTAAATCATCTCGAGCACTTGAAGAAAGTCTTTGACTTACTTTGCGATAATCAACTTTACGGTAAAGAGTCAAAATGTGATTTCTTTACCCCAAAAGTAAAGTATCTAGGCAATATCATTTTTGTGGAAGGAATCAAAGTTGACCTGAACAAGGTCCAAGTGATTCTTAACTGGCTTGAGTCCAAGACTATTCGAGAATTACAAAGTTTTCTCGAATTGACTGGATATTATCAAAAGTTTGTGGCTGGGTATGCCAAATTAGGGTACCTTTAACAGATCAACTCAAAGGGAAGCATCAAAAGATTAATTGAAAAGAGGAACAAGCAAAGAGTTTTCAATATCGTAAACTTGCTTTAGCTTCGGCCTCGGTCCTATAAATCGTAAATCCAAACAAGCCTTTCCAATTAGAAAGAGATGCAAGTTCATCTGTGGTAGAAGCAGTACTAAGCCAAGAAGATTGACCAATAGCTTTCGAAAGCAGAAAGCTAAACCTTGCTTGACAAAACTACTCTACCTATGAGCGAGAGATGTTTGGTATTATAAATGCTCTAAAAAAATGGTGCAATAACTTGTATGGATCAAAGTTAACCATAGTCTTTGATCATTAAGAGAGCATCAAGTGGTTTGCAAACCAACTAGATTTAAGAGGTAGAAAAGCAAGATGGGCTGAATAGTTACAAGAGTTTGATTATGAACTAAGGTACAAGAAATGAAAGTTCGATGCAGTGGCAAATGCCTAAAGTCAGATGAATATGTTGAACAATCTAAGTTTTATACAAATTCAAAGTGAATTTATTTCAACTTTGAAAGGAAGTTGCAAAGAAGATCCAAGCTTCACTCAAGCATGGAAAGCAGTTGAACAAGCTCAACAGAGTGAAGCAAGTACTTCTGAGGGAAATTTTAAATAGTACTCTCTTTAAGATGAATATTTGCTTTATAAAGGTAAGGTTTGTGTCCCAAGTCTATCGGACATACAAAATCAAGTACTTTTCAAATGCCACGATGCTCAAAGTGCTGGACATCCTGGTATTAATTGAACCTATGAGTTAGTTAAGGGACATTTTTATTGGCCTAGTTTACATCGAGATGTGCAAAACTATGTATCCAAGTGACATAAATGTCAAGTCAAGAAGTTCAAATGACTTAAAGTTGGAGGATTGTTGCATCCTTTGGAGATTCCCAGAGGTAAATGAGAAAGTATTTCCATGGATTTCATATCTGGATTACCTTGCACTCAGAAAGGCTTATATTTAGTATGGGTTGTAGTTTATTGATTGACTAAACTTTCTCAATTTATTCTAGTCAAGCCTACTTATAAGACTCCAAAAATCGCAAAAATATTTGTAAATCAATTTTACATACTCTATGGTCTTCCAGTAGACATAATTTTTTTATCAAGATGCTCGATTTACAAGTCATTTTTGGAGAGCATTCTTTAGTAGACTTGAAACTAAACTAAGTTGAGTATGTATGTTTCCAAACCCTCCTTACATAGGTTTTCAAGGGAGGTTCATCAATGGTGGTTACGAATTGATGATGTCATCAATTCAAAACATGGTCTCTTGATATCATAATTAAGCAAGTAGACAGTTGATCTTAGGGTTTTGACACGTTCCAAACAAAATGGAAGAATTAGTTTCTCCAAATTCAAAACCAATCATGAGATAGAGAAGGTCACATGGAATTCAAGGTTTTGGATAGTTTTCTTTTTCCATGACACGAGGGGTCTATCCCCTCGGCCCATAGGGTAGAGAAGGTAGGGCTTTTGTTCATGGAGATATTATTGGATTGTATATTTTGCTGATTATTTTGTATCTCCTGATTACATTTATCTATATCGACTCCCCCTGTAAAATCTATATAAGCATGGCCTATGTGTAGATTTACATGGCATTGTAGACTATTAAGCCCTTCATCTAGAGTTTGTCTAGATCCCCATCTAAGCTCCACATTGGGAGTGCACGAGTGGACAACATCATCAGTGTAGGTGCATTACTCTTGGTTTGAGAATTTGAGTTCTCTATCTCTTAGTTTGCATCTATCTTTATCCATGTTTTTCTCTCAACTATGTCTACTAGTCTACTTCATTGAGCTATTATTTCTTACATGGTGTCAGAGCTTAGAAGGCTCTGAGTGATGCAAAAGTAGAAATGCAAAGGTTGTAGATGCTTCAATGATAAAAGAGAGAATATGCCAAGTGATGCATCATCATCTACGACTAGTCATCCCAATGTTAATAAGAGTAGGTGGAGCATAAGAAGGAGCAACAATGATGCCAATCATCCCAACATTGTGGATACAACCACTAGCATTCACAAAAGGTAAGCTTAATGGTAGGAATTACACCCTGTGGAAGTTTAAAATCACTTCTATCCTTGATTCAAATGAGCTTTTAGAGATTTCTCTTGGGACTGATAACGAGCCCCAAGAAACAATTGATTCAAATAATCGTAGTCAAATGATTCCTCCTAATGTTGATCTTCTATGTGCTTGGAAAGGTAGAAGTGCAGATGCACTCTTTGATCTAGTTATAAGTACTATTGATAGTGTTTTGACTCTCATTCAACATACTACAAAGGCTTATGAAGCATGTAACATATTTAAATTCAATATGAAACTCGTAATCAAACATTGATTCATAACTTGGAGAACTAGCTAATAGCAAAAAGGTTTGCTGATGGGGAGACTATAGAAGTGATTATCACTCACATAAAGAACGTATGGGATCTAATGGTGGGAGCATGTGTACAAAATTCAAGCGAGGAGGTATCTCGGTGTTGTCTTCGAATCTGTCCACCAAAGTTTGATGATTTGGTAGCTACTCTTAATACTCGAATTAGACCTCAACCTCTAACTTTTGAAGAATTCAATGCTTGGAGGAGGAGTTGCGGCTTAAGGGAAGGGGTGATAGCAACAAAGGAGATGTTGCATTCATAGAAAAATTAAAAGAGGCAAAAGGGACTCTTCAAAAGATGGAGACAAAAAGAAGGATGAAAAAAAGAAAATCAAGAAAAGGTGGCAAGGACAAGGAGTCTGCCAACACTGCAGAAATAGAGCTTGAGTTATTTGCTAGGATAGAGGAGGTATGATCCTCAACTGAAGATTTAGGGACAGATGACTCATGGGTGTTGGATAGTGGTGCTTCTCATCACATGATGAGCAGAAAAGACCTTTATAGTTCCTTACAACCTCTAAATGAATCCATCACCGTAAAGGTAGGCAATAATGCAAGATGACTTGCAAAGGGCAAAGGTACAATTTCTTTCATTAATTCTAATGGGGATATCAAAAAACTTTCAAATGTGCTATATGTTCCACAAATCAAGCAAAATCTGCTTTTAGTAGCTTCTATAACTGATCAAGGTCATGAAGTATCTTTCAATAAGACAATATCTAAAATTATGGATCGTAACAACAACATTGTTGGGAATGGCATAAGGAGGAACAATCTATATTTTCTCTTCTCTTACAACCACTTAAAGTCTAGGAACAAGTAAGCTACGGCATGAGAGATTCGGCCATATTGGATAGTTGTACTAGAGGAGATGCGTCGCATGGGTATGGTTGCACACCTACCATCGATTGCATCGTTCAAGGAACCATGTGAAGCTTGCATGATGGGCAAGCAATAGAGGAAGGCATTTCCACAAGAAAGTAAGAACAGAGCAAGCTATCCTCTAGAGTTGGTGCATGTTGAGTTGTGCAAAAAAATGCCTACACGGGGCTTGGGCAGATCTTCTCAATTCGTTACTCATTGACAACTATAGCAGGAAGATGTGGGTGTACTTCCATCATGATAAGGCTCAAGCTTTTTGTAAGTTTAAAGAATGGCTTCAGCTTGTTGAAACTAAAATATGGAAGAACATGAATAAATTCAGGATAGATGACAGTGGTGAGTTCACATCAACCAAGTTTGAAGATTTCTACAAGAGTAAAGGAATCAAGCATCAACTCACGGTGGCACATAGCCCTCAACAGAACAGTGTTGAAGAATGTCGGAATTGAACCATTGTGGAGATGGCAAGGTGCATGTTGAAGGGAAAGGGTTTGCCAAATCAATTTGGGGTAGAGGCTTTCAACACTGTTGTCTACATCTTGAATCAAAGTTACACCATGAAACTTGATTGAAAGAATCCACAAGAGGCCTACACTAGTAAAAAGCCATCTATTTCCCATTTCAAAGAATTTGGAAGTGAATGCTTTGTACATGTTCCAAATATGAAGAGAAACAAGCTTCAACCAAAAAGCATCAAATGTACCTTCTTGGGGTACAATGAAAATAAGAAGGCTTATAAGCTTTACGATCATAAGAAAAGATCATGCCGAGTTGTGATGTGGTGTTTAAGAAGGAGAAGCCACATGCAGTGGAGGAGGAAAAGGGATCTTCCACTTTATCATCAGGCAAAGAGGCAGCCACTATGAACCTAGCTCAAGAGCTATCCCTTCTATACAAGAGAAGGAAGCATCGTCTTCAAATGGTGAGTCTAAAAGTCATCAACCTATCATCACCCAAGCGAAAAATCCATTGCATGTTGGATGAGGTAGCTCTATGATTTTGAAAACCCTATTCCACAATCACTAGAATATGTTGTAGATGGACCGAGGTGATCATAGAGAATAGAGAAAGAGAGATGGGTAAGTACCCATAAACAAGAAAATGAACCAACCAATGTGGAAGAGGTGCTCCACAATCTGAATAGGAGGGTTTCCATGCAAATAGAATACAACAATATCATGAAGAATGTAACTTGGGATCTAGGATAAAGTCATTGGCACCAAGTGGGTCTAGAAGCGAAAGTACAACACTAATGGTACTTTGGAAAGGTACAAACCAAGGCTTGTTGCATAGGGATATTCAAAAGTTAAAGGGATTGATTTTTGTGAATCATTTGCCCCGACTCCAAGGATGACTACTATTTGAGTAGTACTAGCTCTGGCTACATATAAACAATGCCCGATCTATCACATGGATGTCAAGTCAACATGGCCATATATGATGCATCATGTATTGGTTGCAAATGGACTATGGAATATTGTGCTAGGTGTTGAAAAATGACCTACTACACCTGCAAATACAATTATTGAAGGTGATGCAGATGGGGTTGAAGATGATGATCTTCACATTCCTATTCATGTTGTGGTTCATACTACACCTATTGTACATCAACTTTGTTGGGATGGCAGAGATGCTCAAGCACATGCATTGATAGCCTTGTCTTTCAAATGTGCCATTATCCCTCATATTCTCTCTTGTAAAACAACAAAGGATGCTTGGGATACACTTTGTTGCTTACCTTCGAAAACATTTGGAGAATGAGCATATGAATGAAGGAGATCCTATGGACAACCTTTTGATAAAGATCAAAGAGTTGAAGGAACATTTGATTTTGGTTGGTGAAGTCTTGCCAAACAATTCACTTGTGCAGACTGTTCAAATGGTCTTCTAGATTCATATCAGAGTTTTGCTTCCACTCTTCGATTGATGATGAAAGGCAGTCCAAGTGCCTTAACATTTGAGGACTTTCTATTTTGGTGCAAGAAGATCAATCTAGGCAGAATAGGTCCATGCATGTAGCAAATCAAGTTTCTGTTGTTTCTGTGGAAGATGTAATTCAACCATTACTTTCATGTAATTAGGAGACACTAGTTAGCTCCAAAGACATGTATGACACTTCGCTACCTCTTTTACAGGTGGATAGGCAAGTGCTAGTTCAAATCAGGAAATTTTTTAGCCTTGATAGGTTTCACATGATGATGCATATTATTCCATTTTTTATGCAAATTTACCTGATGCTCTTGTTGATGAGAGGGCTGATATAGAGGAGGCAAAAAATATGCCTTAATGATCGGTATGGACTTTGCAAGATAGCAAATTAGATGCGCCTCTATCATATCATACTGAGTTCAAGCTCTCATACTGCTTCTTTTGCATCAAATTCCTATGCTATGGTTTGATGAGAATGAACCCGTTTCTTTTGATGAAGAAAAACATTCAAAGAATTGGATGGATGCCATGCAATCAGAATATGATGCTATTATCAAGAATGGTACTTGGTCTTTATGTGATTTGCCTTATGCTTAGGAAAGAGGCATTGATTTTGATAAGACCTTTGCACCCACATGTTGAATGACTATCTTCATAGCATTTCTGCACTTGTAGCTCATCATGGTTGGAATGTACATCAATTGTACATTAAAAATGCATTTTTGAATGGTGATTTGCATGAAGAAGTGTATGTATTTCAGCCCCATGGTTTTGTGCAAAAAGAGAATGAAAACAAAGTGTGCAAGTTGAAAAAGGCATTATATGGTTTGAAGAAAGCACCACATGCTAGGTATGAAAAGATACATGCCTATTTGATTGCACATAGTTTTGAGAACAATCCAACTAAGAGAAATTTATATGCTAAGTGTGCAAATGATGTGCTTATGATCATTGTTGTCTATGTTGATGACATGTTGCTCACTATTCCTAATAAGAAGCATATTTCTCATTTTAAGGCTAATTTGCATGCCTCTTTTGAGGTGTCAAATTTGGGCGTTTTCATCATTATTTGGGCATTCTGTTTATGCACGTTGATGGCAGAATAGTTTTCTATCAAACAAAATATATTGACACATTATTGCAACATTTTGGCCTTGAAGACTGTAAACCTCTTGCCAATCCTATGGAAATAGGTTTACAATTGAGTCTTCATGATGATGGAGATGCATTTGATGTTTTTCTCTATCAACAACCTACTGGATGCTTGATTTACTTATGCATTACCCGGCTTGATATTCAGTTCGTTGTCTCTTAGATGAGCACGTTTATGCATTGCCCAAGTGTCAAGGATTGGCAGATGGTTCAGCGCATCTTTCGCTACTTGAGTGGTTCCCAACTACTTGGATCGTTTTATAACAATGAAGGATCACTTGTGCTAGATTTACATGCTTTTTTTGAATCTAACTAGGTTGCTAGCTATGACACTCGTGTGTCCACCACTATTTTTTCTTCATGCTTGGTAGCTCATGCATATCTTTGTTGAGCAAGAAGAAGCCTACTATGGCCACTTCTAGTTGTGAGGCTGAGTATAGGGCAACTATCACCAAAATTGTTGAGTGTGTGTGGCTCATACGCCTTTTGGCTGATTTGGGTGTTGGTCAATCTTTTGCCACCACCATCTTCACTAACAATCAGAGTGCTTTGTGAGGAACCCTGTGTTCCATGCTCATACTAAGCACATTGAGGTACACTATCATTATGTGAGGGAGAGGTTCTCTGCTAGAGAGATCAATTCGGCATATGTGCCCACACAGGAGAACGTTGTAGGCCTTTTCACAAAGGCTCTTCCTAGGGAAAAGTTTGAAGCTTTCCACAAAGCTTTGGGTTAACTTACTTTTGTGGATTGATTCCAGATAGTCTGGCAAATTCTAGCACACCCAATGGCAATGCAATAGTGTTCTCATCTTGAATAGTTCATTTCACTAGAATATACATTAAAAGAAAACCCTAAAAGATCCATAGTGCCAATTCCACCTGTGATCAAACCAAGGAGTAATGAAACAAACTATGACTATGATCATGAATCTTACAATGAAGAGCACGTGGATTACAAAATAGGGCGAAATAATAGGTGGGATTATAAGTAGATTCCCTATGATTATAGTGACCTTGAGCACACAGTATTTTGGTATGCCAATCTGGCACCCCAAACAAACAATCAAACAAGTCCTCCATAAAGACCATCTACAGCCAGGGGTATCTGTTTCAAATACAATGGAGATCACTTTATTCAAAAATACTACCCTCTAGTGCAAGCACAAAATAATACACCAAAACTTGCTTTTGGGTTTTGTGAATGAAAGGTGTGGAGTAGACCATGTACTTAAGGACTCTCCAAAAAATATAGCCTTTGTGAAAGTAATCCCTCTGAATGTGGTTTCTCACACACCTTTGGGAGTTATAACAATGACACTAAATCCATTCAAGTGGTTACTAGACACAAGCAAAAGGCCAAGAAGAAAAGAGTGTTGATCCCAATTTTGACAAGGCAGTTTAGATTCATCAAGTAATGAAATGGATAAGTTACAAAAGAAAGACAAAAGCAAGTCCAAGAAACATAGTAAAGTGATGGATCAAGTGTAAGACATGAGCTCAATGGATAGTTACAAGAGAAGAAAACAAATATGAAAAAAAGAGCATGTCAAGGTAGCTCAGTTAAACAAAAATTAGATGAGATGGTTAATTTGCTCTCACAACCAAACTCGCAATTTCATGATCATGAACCAGAACTGAAGGTAAGATTTAAAGAAAGAGATAAAGTGAGTCTCCAACAAGAGAAACTACATGCATGCTTGGTGTTGGCAACCCCAATGCTTGAGGATCTACAAATGTTGATCAATTTAGCATAATTTTAGTGCATATGATATCTATTTTCTAGTACAAGAATAGCATCGAGTTTAGCAAGATGTAGTGTTGATAAAATCTAGGGCCACGTCCTTGTGTAATCCCAAGTGGAAACATCATAGAAATTTGTAAGAAGCTTGATTAGTTGAGTCTAAAAAAGTTATGGTAGTCATGCATAAATCCAGATAAGTATGGGATCGATTGTAGTTTCTATGTCATAAATTTCTATTTGATCTCCATTAATGGCTATTATGGTTTATTAATCCCATCTAATCCTTTTTCAAGAAATTAGATATGTTGCGTTAGGGACCAGAAAATTTACTTGGGGACGTAAACATTGTGTAGCCAAAAAAAGCCTATGGTAAGCATATCTAGATTGGCCTTCAAAAATGCTTGTTCTTCATCCTCTATCAATCCTTCTACAAGATGTGAAGGCTCTACAAATTCTAGAGTTTGACACTAATGACACTAACTAACTTCATTGAAAGTGATTATATATTTTATCATTCCTTGTAAAAAATACATATGATTGCTAGAACAATCCTATTTTACTTTGGATTGCTTGGCACATCCCTAATAATTCCTAAGGGCTACATGAAATTGATTAGCCATGTATACAAAGAAAAGTGCAGTTTTGACATTTTTCCAACCTAAGTGACCACAAATTTTAAGAGTGGCAATATTCACACTTGACCCACCGTCAATAAGTACTTTATGATTTCATCTATTTATTAGGAGACTATAAATAATAGCACTTTATGATTCATGAAGCCAACATTAATGAATGTTAAATTGCTTACTATTTTTGCAGGATGCCTTTGTTCTGGTGGTCATAATAGTTCTCAACTAAAGATGGCACATAAAGATAATGATTCTCCTAAGTGGATCTAGATGGGTACCTAGCAAACTGATTTTCCTTTGAATCCAATTCTTGATTAAAATAGGGAACTTTGGTACAATCCAGGATGGAGTCTAGTGGGCCTTTGATATTGTTTGGTGGGACTTATGTACAATCTACAATGAAGTTTGGGGAGACTTCAAAGTGGTTTGGAGTAGAATTTGTTGGGGCTTTACGATGGACTAGATTCTAAATTATAGGAATTTTTCCTTCATTGATAACTAGCCTTTTTCTAGAGGATTCTTCAAATTCTAATGTGGGGTGGGTAAGTTGTGGGGGTCTTCGTGCAATCAACTTACTGCATTTAATCTAAATTCCTCTAGTTCTTGTTATGGGGGTCAAATTTGTTCTTCCATGGAATTTAGAGTCCTATGAGACTTAGTGTACCATAGTAATTTCTTGTTCTAAATAAGGTACCCTTACCATATTTGCACCAGGGGCTTGTTGTTGTCTCCTTTGGTCAAATAACTGAGTGTGTAGACAATTAGATTGAATATGACCCTCTTCAAGACAAAAATTACATTATGGAGTTCCCAAAGATGTTACAATGAGAGTCGATCATTTGATTTCATCTCTTTTATATATGTATTTTTAAGTATAATGGTTGTGAAAACTCAAAAAATGTTTTTTTATTTGAGCAATCTTTTGGCTATGGTGGAAAATGTTTTTCTATGTAAAATAGAGATCCTTCATTTTGATCATGGGGTGATTACATATCTTCACTATTCAAGTCAATTTTGGTGAAATTATAGAATAAATCACCAATATATAGCTCCATATATGCCTCAACAAAATGGTGTTACTTAGACAAAAAATTAGCCTCTTATGGAAATAACAAGACGCATGGTCAAGAAATAGGTCATACCTCTTCGTGTTAGGCTTGATTCTATTTTGTGTGATGCATATGTATTGAATAGGCATGCATTCTATCACTCATATTATTTGGAATGTGCATGATCTATAGATTTCTCATTAGTGCGTCTTTGTTTATTTGGCATATGCATTAGTATATGAAGAATAACATAAAAAAATTGGATGATAAGGCTCTGAAACTCATTTTTCTTGGGTACTATTGGAAGGAAGCAAGGAATCCATGAAGTTTAAGAAGTGCGGAGACCCAAAAAATTAAGGTAAAAATTATTTCAAGATTTTTTACTTTTTTGTATCTTTTAGACATCTCAAAGAAATATACATAAATTGTTTTAAATTGAGATGCTCCCAAATTTTCCCAAGAGAAGAGGAGGTCACTATAAAAGCCATTGTCCTTCATTATGTGACGAACCTCTTTCCATTTGGTGACATGTTAAACAATGAGTGTTGGATGCTTTTGGAAGTGGTTATTAGTGTCTAAGAATGTGATCTAGCCATACACCCTTTTTCTTGACCTTTCAAATGGATATATGATCTTGCATGGTGGCATTCTTTAATTGTTATCTTTTTAAAGTGAGATGAAAAGCATTTTAGTGAAAATCAAGAGTCTGATTGCAAGTTCTAAGTGTACAAACATGTAGAAGTTTGATTTGACACCAAATATCATACGTTTTGGTTGATTGATTGACTTCAATCACTTTAGCTGTAGGTGTAGTAGGACATTTTTTCAGCACCTTGCACAATATTCCATGGCCATTTTGCTACCAATACATGATGCATTATGTATGCCCACAATGGGTAACTATTTCCATCCAACTTATCCTTAGCCAAAATACAAAATGCATCATTTCTTTTGGCCATGGCCATGGTTAGTGACCCTAATGCTAAAAATTGAATGTATCTCAAAAAAATGAATAGAAACACCCTATTGAGCTCTTCTAGACCTCTAGCAAACTTTGAGGGGCTTGTAATGGAAAACCAAAAGCTACACACACACACACACACACACACACACACACACACACACACACACACACATATATATATATATATATATATATATATATATATATATATATATATATATATATATATATATATATATATATATATATATATATATATATATATATATATATGTGTGTGTGTGTGTGTGTGTGTGTGTGTGTATGGTACAAAAGGATGAAATTTCCTCCACAATCATTGTGACAGTATGTTCGGAGGCCAAAACAAGCTCATATCAAAATTTTGACACCACAAAGCGAAGCAGTTTTGAACTCCTAATTGCCTCAAGTATGCTCACCATTTTTGTGCAATTTTGAGATTGTGTCTAGAGGGGTGTTGATGGCAAGGAAACAAAGGCCTGCTTTAATACCAATTTTTGGGGTTTGAGGTATGCAAACATATGAATATCACAACCAAAAAGAAGAAGAAGTTTTGGAGAACAACACAATACATAATGTATTAACAACTGAATGTACAAAGATAAGTGACTCCTTAGGTCTATAGGCATGTATACAAACATGGCAAAAAACCTTTTAAAGAGGGAAAAAAGTGCTATAGAGATCCTAAACATGTTTGTACACATCACTACCAAAACATATCAACAAGATACACAATCAAGGTGCAAGAAGATAAAACATGAATAGGTAGAATCCTTATGAGCCTTAAGGGGCAATGAGAAGGCTTGATTTAAGCAGGAGGCTAAGGCCTACTGAAGTTGCAAACTATATGCGAGACTCATACAAAGGTCATGGGGTCCCTCATGACCACATCATGGAATTTAAACAAATTTTTCATGCCGACTAGAGATGAACTTTTCATTCAATATGATGCCTTTCGGCTTACACTCGAAAGATCTATTATGTGTTGGTTATAAACATTACGGATTGAGAACTTTGCGAACTTGGATACACTTGAAGAAGATTTTATTTGAGAATTTTCCAAAAGAGGGGTCACTCATGACACCTCCTCTCTAATCCACATCTCCAAACAATCAGGCTTAGAGATGGTGAGATTAGATGCACAATGATTCAAGAAATACATATCTAGATGTCCACCTTGTGAGTTTTCCTTTGAGGAAAAGATGGTGTCATTCTTCATTGATGAACTAAAAAGTAGCAAAATGAGAAATTTAATATCCATAATTAGACCGTCGATTGTGGAAGATTTCATTAAAGAATGTATTGACTTCAAGAATGAATTGGAACTTCCAAAAGATCCCAAAAGTACTAGCACTACTGGCATAGAATCTGACTCATCATTGGATGACCTACCATAGAAACTTGCAAAGAAATCGAATCTCCCCACTAGAGTTGACAAGCATAAAGATAGGTCACATCATAGTAGACAAAATCATGGTAGTGATCACTCTACAAGTATTTTTCCTAGAAAAATCAATGGGTAGAGTCCTCAATAGCATCATAACAACATTCAATGGACTGACACTGAGAAAAAGATGAGCAATCATGCCACCACTTATTATTATTACTACAAACAATAGCTTTTACATCAATAATAGGGTAATTGAAGGCCTCAAAGATACCAAAACCCAATACACTGTCAATGCACACAATTGTGACATGAATGGAGAAACCATAAAAATCAACAACATAATCAACAAACACAAAGATAGTATCAGAATAGGGATCTATCTTATGGCCAAAGGCAACTACAATATGCTCAAGCATTAAGATATAATTACTATGCAAAAATTGTAGCACACCCAATGCGAATGTGATAGCCTTCTTATCTTGACCAAGTCATTTCACTAAAATACACATTGAAAGAAAACCGTGAAAGATCCATAGTGCCAATTCCACCTGTGATCAATCCAGGGAGTAATGAAACAAATTATGAATATGGTCATGAATCTTACAATGAAGAGCAAGCGGATTACAACATGGGGCAAAATACTCAGTGGGATTATAATCAGATTCCCTGTACAATGACCTTGAGCACAAAGTATTTTGGTATGCCAATCCGGCACCCCAAACAAACAATCAAACAAGTCCTCCACAAAGACCATCTATACCTAGGGGTATGTGTTTCAAATGCAATAGAGAATCCAAAGATCAAATTTTCAAGAGGAATCCAGCTATAAAGATGGTGTTCTCCACATGTGCACTCCCAATATGGAGACTAGATGGTGATCAGGCTAGACTTTAGATTTCCATAGTCCATGCTGTTTTTATAATGGGATTTAGTACTAATAAACATAAATAGGAGCGATAAATAGTTGGCACAATATATTTTCATATAATATCCCCATGACTAAAGGTTCTATCATCTAGGCCTTGTAAGAAATTGGGGGGAAAGTCTATCATCCCTAGGGACCCCACAAAAAGGGGCAAAATCCCCTTTACAATTACCCTCAAGAAGAGATCCTACTTACTATTACCTTCTTCAATGATGCAAGAGTGCATTTATTCAAGTTCAGTGTCATAAAATTCTGTGAAAAACATGCTCTACTATTCAATTTTTTCCAATTCTTCATTTTCTTCTCTTAAGATCTTGATTTGCTCACTCAAGGAAATTTTTGAAGCATATACTTTGGCCAATTGATTATGTAATTCAATATTACATCGTGTCACACCAAGTTCTAGTTGCCCTTCAAGCCTCTACCTATACATGCTTGCTTCTTGAGTTGCTTTTTCCAACACTACATCCAATACAGCAATCTATTGCTAGGTCTTTCCTTGCTCTAGATTGGATTTATGTAATGGTGATTGTAAGAAAAAAAAAATTGATATGATTTTCCTCTTAGGTTGCATCAATTCACTTCTATGGCATGGATCCTTATACTGGAATGCTTGATAGGGGGCTTGAAAGAAACTGATCATTTATATTTTCCACATTATTTGTTTCTTCCATTCCATTCTATAATATTTATTTGAGTGTATGTTTTCTTTGCTCTATTCTTTGCTTGAGAAGTTGATCTTCCTCAATACTATTAACTTTCATTGGTATTCTTCTAATGAAATAACTATTGCATCCTTATCCAAGACTTCGTTCTCTAATGCTTAATAGCTTATTTGGATGTGGTGTAATTGTTCTTCAAGTTGTGTAATCATTCTTCAATATTTAATTATTTTCTCAAACTGATCTTCCATCTCTTGATAGTCTTGATGGTAAAGCTATAGCTACTTAGGAGCTAGCTAGAAAAGATGAAATCTTGCGAAATATTAGCTTGGAAACAAGAGTTGTTCTCTTAGAGATGTCAACACAATTGTAATGAATGGATTGTTCAAATTGAAATGGTGTTCAAATGATGATAAAACAATTAAAAACTACATGGTTTCAAATCTTCAAGTGACTCACTAGGGTTAATAGAGTCATATATACAAGCTGAGGGGAAAAGCCTCCTAAAGAGAGAAACAAGTGCCTCGGTGGTTATAAGTGTGTTCACACACATCACTACCAAAATATATCAACAAATTCCTCCTGGAAGTGATGCAGCGAACAAGAAGTTGGCACTCATGTATAAGGAAGTGGCAAGCTATGTGGAAACAAATCAATCCACAAAGGAAGTAAGCCCAAAGCTTTATGAAAAGCTTCAAACTTCTCCCTACACAGAGCCTTTGTGAAAAGGTTTGCAATATTATCTTGTGGGGCACATAAGCCAAATTGATCTCTCTAGTAGACAACCTCTCTCTAACATAATGATAGTGCACCTCAGCATGCTTTGTGCGAGCACCAGGGTTCCTCGCAATTGCCAATGTGCTCTGACTGTTAGTAAAGATGGTAGTGGAAGAAGGTTGACCAAAACACAAATCAGCCAAAAGGCATCTTAACCACACACACTCAATAGTCACTGCAAAAGCTACCCCATACTCTGCCTCACAACTAGAAATGGCCATAATAGGCTACTTCTTGCACAACCAAGATATGCATGAGCTACCAAGCATGAAGCGAATACCGCCAGTGGACACACAAGTTTCACAAAAACCACTCTAGTTTGATTCAAAAAAAGCATGTAAATCTAGCAAAAATGATCCCCCCTTGGGATAAAAGAATCCAAGTAGTCACGCACCACTCAAGTAGTGAAATATGCACTTAACAACCTACCAATGCTTAACACCTGGGCAATGCATAAACTTGCTCATCTAAGAGATATCAAATTGAATATCAAGCTGAGTTATGCACAAGTAAATCAAGCATCCAATAGCCTACTGATAGAAAACAACATTAAATGCATCTCCACCAGCATGGAGGTTCAATTATAAACTTGTTTCCATGGGAAAACGATAGTTTTGTAATCCTCAAGGCCGAAATGCTACAATAATACATCAATATTTTTTTTTTGACAGAAAGATATTCCTCCAAGTTTTCACCAATGATTGAGGCGTGCATTTTTTTCAGGTGTATATGGCACTATATAGTGATCTTTTATCACATATTCAGCCAGAAATGCATTAAAATCAAAAGACGTGTACCCCTTCCCCTGGATGAGAATGGAGAGTGCCCAATTAGATGTTGATAGATTTTCAGCCTTAACCAAGAAATGTTTAAAGCAAATAAACACTTTGGAGTTTTATCTCAATGGATACACCCATGCATGCATGGAAAATTCATCAATAAAATTCACAAAGTATACGTAGTTATGAAATGAAGGTGTCTACATATGGCTGTGGAGAATGAGTTCTACGCGCAACGGAAATGTGTAGTGAACCCTTGTATGTCCAGCACTTGGACAAATCGCTACACCTTAGATAACTTGCTGCTCTCAATACAAAACTCAAATGGACTTGTGCCTTTGGTCAATCAAACTAGACAAAGAGATCTTTCTAAGGAGCTATAAATAACTTAATTTGGACAAGTTTTGATTAGGAAATGCAGCTGACAAAGATGAACTACCTATCCACACAAGTATGCTAAAGAACTGAACTTCACTCTCGGACTGATAACTCCCTGAATATATATCCTTTGAGAAATATATTTGGTACAGAGAAAGTAGACACTAATAGCTTTCCAAAAAGCTAAAAAAACAAGTAATTTGGATGAGTTTTGGTCAGGAAACTCAACTGACTAAAATAGACCACCTGCGCACATAAGTATACTAAAAAACTGGACTCCACTCTTTGATAGATATCTCACAGATATAAATCCTTTGAATAATATATTTGGGATGGAGAAAGCACATGCAGGGAGCTTTCCAATAAGACAAAAATCAAGCAATTTGGATATGTGTTGATCAGGAAACTTAATCAACCAAAATAGACTGCCTGTCTACATAGGTATGCTGAAAAACTATACTTCATTCTTTTAATGATATCTCACGAAATATACAAGCCTTGAAGGAGATATTTGAGATTCAAAAATTAAACAAGATAAGATTTCCAACGAGTATTTAAACGCAAGAAATGGTTACATATAAACTGAGATATGAGCTTCACAACAAAGTTGTGTACAAAATGACGTGCGGCTGGAAGGAGTCTATGGAAAGACAAAATGATAAAATGACTAGATCCGACTATTGAGAGCTCTTGCCTCTTTCTCTCCTTGTTTAGAACATGCTCCCACTCCACTTTTATAACCAATGAGGATGTGAAGAAGTTTGTGCCTCCTTCTTAACTCACCACTTTGCCCACTACATGCCACTAACTACAAGGGAGATAATGTATCTTTTACTCATCATGAATTTTGACTAGACTTTTTCTTTTCTTTTTTTCTTTTCCCTTCTTTCCCTTTATCTTTATATTTGGTAAATTTATCCAAGCATAGCTCATATGAAAATGAGCTTGTACATTTATCTTCAACACTCCCTCTCAAGCTCATTTGGGAGTTATCTTCAACCATGTCCTGCAAATTTATCACATCCTTGAAATCTTTAAGTTTAGAATCATCGAAGAACTTTGTAAACATATCTGCAACCTTCTCTTTGGTTCTGATGAACTTTACATAATGGTAGTGGACCTCTACGTGTTTGGTCCTTGCATGAAACATAGGATTGCTTCTCAAGTAAATACTTGACATGTTATCACCTTATATAGGGATGGTTTCAACTTGCACTTCAAGATAAGACAAAAGATTTTTAATCCACATTGCTTCACATGTGGCAAATGCTAATCCTCTATATTCAGCTTCCATGGATGAAAGTGCAACAATAGGTTATTTATTTGAGCTCCATGTGATAGGTTTGCTTCCTATCATGAACACATAACCTGAGGTTGATCTTCTATCTTCCTTCGAACCTGCCCAATCAGCATCGCTAAAGCCTTTGACCTGCAATTCTTCATCAAACTTGTAAAACAAAGCATGATTAATTGTATGCTTTATGTATCTCAACACTCTCTTGGTTGAGTTTAAATATTCACTTATCGGGGCTTGCATAAACTGCGAAAGTACACCAACAACATAAGATAAATCAGGTCTTGTAATGTTTGCATAGATTAATGATCCTACAATGCTTATGTATCTTGTTACATCTTCCAATGGTTCTCCATCATTTGAACAAATCTTTGTATTTATGTCCATGGGTTGAGTGAGTGGTTTGCATTCACTCATTCCAAATCTGAAAAGAACATCCAACAAGTACTTCCTTTGCATCAAGTAGATGCCAATCTTTCCATAAACAACTTCAATTCCAAAAAAAAATTTCAGATCTCCAAGATATGAAATTTTAAACTCCTTACCAAGCTTCATTTTGATATCTTTAATCCCTGTAACATCATTTCCTATTATGATGAGATCATCGATGTATATGCAAATATATACCTCTCTATTTTCTTCCTTCTTCATGTACAATGAAGGATCTGCACTACTTGGGTTGTATCCACACTTAGTTAGATATTCTATCTTGATATATTTAGGTAGTGATGTGTGTGAACACTCTAGGACCGCCGGGGCACTTCTTTCCCTCTTTAGGAGGTTTTTTTCCCCCGGCTTGTATATACGCCTATTGCCCTAATGGGCTACTTATCTTTGTACATTCTCTAGTAATACATTCAGTATTGTGTATTTGTGCTCCAAGCTTCTTCTTCTTCCTTGTGCTATTCGCGTGCTTCCGCAGACGTCTATCTCCAACAATTGGTATCAGAGCAGGTCGTCGCTTCTTCTAGGGCGCCGTCGACACTCCTCCGTTTGCAGTCTCAGATTCGCACGAAATTTGGTGAGCATACTCAAGGTGTTTCCGAGATCAAAACAGCTTCGCTATGTGGTGCCGAAATCGCGATCTGAGCTCGTTTCGGCCTCCGAACGCACTATCGCAGTGCTTGTGCAGGCTATTTCGTCCTTTTGTGCCAAAGGTATATACCAGTTTCTATTCGCCAGTTTAAGCGTCTCGAAGTCTGCTACAGGTCTAGCAGAACTCATCTGGGCAGTTCTGTTCAACTTTTTGAGATACAGTCTATTTTCTGCATCAAGGTATTCTAGTCACCGGCCATGGCTGAAAGCAGTGATGTATTCCGTATGTTGGCTGTTGAGGATAAGTTGGATGGTACCAACTACCCATTATGGGCTTATATGATGTGACATGTACTGGTTGCAAAAGGATTATGGAACATTATGCAGGGTGTTGAAAGACGTCCTGTTACACCTGTAACGACAGGTACTACAAATATAGGTGTTGGAGCTGATGAAGATGGTGTCAAAGATGATATTCCGCAGATTCCTGTTCGTGCTGCTGTTTCTGTTGCACCTACTGCAGAGCAGATTTGTTGGGATGGTAGAGATGCCCAGGCACATGCATTGATAACTTTGTCTGTCAAACGTGCCATTATTCCTCACATTCACTCTTGTAGAACAACAAAGGATGCTTGGGATACACTTACCACTTTGTACCAGGCTAGGAATGAGGCTCCTGTTGCTTACCTCCGAAAACAGTTGGAGAGTGAGCACATGAATGAAGGTGATTCTATGGACAATTTTCTTACAAAGATCAAAGACCTGAAGGAACAATTGATTTCTACTGATGAGGTTATACCAGATAGCTCACTTGTGCAGACCGTTCTGAATGGTCTTCCTGATTCATATCAGAGTTTTGCCTCTACTCTTCAGTTGATGATGAAAGGCAATCCGAATGCCTTGTCATTTGAGGAATTAGTCTCTGTTCTGTTGCAGGAAGATCAGTCCAGGCAGAACAGGTCCATTATGCATGTTGCAGATCAAGCTTTCCTGGCTAGTCAGAAGGGCAAAGGAAAATGGAGCTCTTCTACTAGTAAGCAGAAATCTGCAAATGCTGCACAATCGAAGAACCAGGATAAAGATGAGAAGAAATCAGAAAAGCAGAAATTGTTCTGCAAGTACTGTAAAGGAAATGATCATATTATAAAGAACTATCCAAAACTGGCTTCTAAAGAGGCAAAGAAGAAAGAGGTTGGAATGGTTGTTGCAGAGGCCTCTACACCAAAAACAGAGTCTGTAAATCTTGTGCAGGAAGAAGAATGGGCGTTTACTATTGTCTGTAGTTTTGACCCATCTTCTCATGATCAGTGCATGTCTGCAGTAGACTCAGATGTTTGGTACTTTGACAGTGGGGTGACCAAACATATTACCTCGCAGCGCAGTTTCTTCCCTTCACTCGAGCCTGCCCCTACAGGGAATACTGTCACATGTGCCAATAACTCCTCTTATCCTGTTATGGGAGTTGGTAAGATCATTCTGACTACTGCTAATGGTAGTTCTTTCACTTTTTCAGATGCTTTATTTGTGCCAGGGATCAAAAAGAACCTGTTATCAGTTTCTGCATTAGCCAAGATTGGCTTGGTTATGAAATTTGTTGATGACAGGTGTACAGTCCATGATCTCTCAAATGGCGATGTCATTATTGCTTCTAGCATTTTATGTCGTGGGCTGTATAAGCTCATAGACTATGAAAGATCTGTGAATGATTCGGCATGTGAAGTTCATGATTCTCAGGCTATGTTAGATGCAAAGCTTTGGCATGCACGCTTTGGTCATCTGAATTTTGCTAGTTTGTTACGCCTGCAAAAATCTAAAATGGTGTCCTCTTTGCCCAAACTTGAGGCACTTGGAAAACATGTTTGTGAAGGCTGTATTTTGGGCAAAATGCAGCGTTCTTCCTTTCCAAAAGATGGTTCAGTTCGGGCTACGCAGAAATTACAACTTGTACATAGTGATGTCTGTGGTCCTATGCAGACACCCTCTTTTGGAAATTACCTTTACTTCGTGACTTTCATTGATGATTTTTCCAGGCATGCATAGGTATATCCACTCAAAGCAAAGTCCGAAGTGTTCATGTGCTTCAAACAGTTTTTGGTTTTGGCTGAAAATCTGTCAACATGTAAAATGGGCACCCTCCATTCTTATCGAGGGGGGGAATATATGTCTTCAGATTTTAATGCATTTCTGGCTGAACGTGGGATAAAACACCAGTGTACAGTGCCGTATATACCTCAACAGAATGGAGTTGCTGAATGAAAGAACAGGTCACTCATGGAGATGGCGAGGTGCATGGTCAAAAGTCAGGCTTTACCACATAGTTTCTGGCTTGAGGTTGTCATGTGTGCAGCATATGTATTGAACAGGTGTCCCACTAAAGCGTTGCAGTCTATCACTCCATATGAGGCTTGGCATGACCGCAAGCCATCTCTTGCTCATCTTCGTGTTTTTGGTTGTTTGGCATATGCATTAGTGCCTGAACAACATCGCAGAAAATTGGATGATAAATCAGTAAAATGTATTTTTATTGGGTACAATTCTGAAAGTAAAGGCTATCGTCTGTATCATCCACAGACTAAACGCATTCTGGTTAGCCGTGATGTTGTCTTTGTGGAAGATGCTATTCAGCCATTGCTTTCATGTACTAAGGAGACATATGTTAGCTCCAAAGACATGTATGATACTTTGATGCCTCTTTTTACAGGTGGATAGGCTAGTGTTGGTCCTAATGAGGCAACTTCTCAGCCTTTGTAGGTTTCATATGATGATGCAGATCATTCCATTTCTGATGCAGATTTACATGATGCACTTGTTGATGAGAGAGCTGATATTGAGCAGACAAAAACTATGCCAAAATGGCTGGTGCAGACTAAACGCATTCTGGTTAGTTCTGTTGGGTACAGTTCTGAAAGTAAAGGCTATCGTCTGTATCATCCACAGACTAAACGCATTCTGGTTAGCCGTGATGTTGTCTTTGTGGAAGATGCTATTCAGCCATTGCTTTCATGTACTAAGGAGACATCTGTTAGCTCCAAAGACATGTATGATACTTTGATGCCTCTTTTTATAGGTGGACAGGCTAGTGCTGGTCCTAATGAGGCAACTTCTCAGCCTTTGCAGGTTTCATATGATGATGTAGATCATTCCATTTCTGATGCAGATTTACATGATGCACTTGTTGATGAGAGAGCTGATATTGAGCAGGCAAAAACTATGCCAAAATGGCTGGTGCAGACTTTGCGTGACAACAAATTAGATGCACCTTTGTCATATCGTACTCGTTCAGGCTCTCATAGTGCCTCCTTTGCATCAGATTGCTATGCTATGGCTGCATCTAGTCTCTGTGATGAGAATGAGCCTGTTTCTTTTGATGAAGCACAAAATTCAGAAAATTGGATGGCTGCTATGCAATCTGAATATGATGCTATAATGAAGAATGGTACATGGTCTTTATGTGACTTGCCTCCTGGCAAGAAGGCCATTGGCACTAAGTGGGTATACAAGCTGAAGCATAAACCTGATGGTACAATTGACAGGTATAAGGCTAGGCTTGTTGCAAAGGGTTATGCACAAGAAAGAGGCATTGATTTTGATGAGACCTTTGCACCTACATGCCGTATGACTACTGTTCGGAGCATTTGTGCACTTGCAGCCCATCATGGTTGGAATGTACATCAGTTGTACATTAAAACATCATTTCTGAATGGTGACTTGCATGAAGAAGTGTATGTTTTTCAGCCCCATGGCTTTGTGCAGAAAGGGCATGAAAACCAGGTTTGCAGGTTAAAGAAGGCATTATATGGTTTAAAGCAAGCACCACGTGCTTGGTATGACAAGATACATGCCTATTTGATTGCACATGGTTTTGAGAACAGTCCAACTGAAAGCACCTTATATGTTAAGCGTGCTAATGATGTGCTTCTGATCATTGTTGTCTATGTTGATGACATGCTGCTCACTGGTCCTATTGAGACACATATTGCTGATTTTAAGGCTGATTTGCATGCCTCATTTGAGATGTCTGATTTGGGGCATTTACATCACTATTTGGGCATTCAGTTTATGCACGTTGATGGTGGAATGGCTTTGTGTCAAACGAAATATATTGACACATTATTGCAGCGTTTTGGCCTTGAAGACTGTAAGCCTATTGCCACTCCTATGGAGACAGGTTTACGATTGAGTCTTCATGATGCTGGAGATGCATTTGATGCTGTTCTCTATCAGCAGGCTGTTGGATGCTTGATTTACTTATGCATTACTCGGCCAGATATTCAGTTTGCTGTCTCACAGATGAGCAGGTTTATGCATTGCCTAGGAGTCACGCATTGGAACGCGGTTAAGCGCATCTTTCGCTACTTGAGTGGTACTCGGCTACTTGGGTTGTTTTATCCCAAGGGGGGATCACTACCGCCAGATTTGCATGCTTTTTTTGACTTAGATTGGGCTGGTTGCTATAACACTCGTGTGTCCACCAGTGGTTTTTGCTTCATGTTGAGCAAGAAGCAGCCTACTGTGGCCACTTCCAGTTGTGAGGCTGAGTATAGGGCAGCTTTCACAGCGAGTGTTGAGTGTGTGTGGCTCAGACGCCTTATGGCTGATTTGGGTGTTGGCTAGTCTTCTGCCACCACCATCTTCACTGACATTCACAGCGCATTGGCAGTTGCGAGGAACCCTGTGTTCCATGCTCGCACTAAGCACATTGAGGTGCATTACATTATGTCAGGGAGAGGTTCTCTGCTGGGGAGATCAGCTTGGCATATGTGCCCACGCAAGAGAACATTGCAGACCTTTTCACCAAGGCTCTGCCTAGGGAGAAGTTTGAAGCTTTCCACAAAGCTTTGGGCTTACTTCCTTTTGTGGAGTGATTTCCACATAGCTTGGCACTTCCTTATACATGAGTGTCAGCTCCTTGTTCACCGCATCGCTCCCAGGGGGGATTTGTTGATATATTTAGGTAGTGATGTGTGTGAACACTCTAGGACCGCCGAGGCACTTTTTTCCCTCGAGGTTTTTTTCCCCCGGCTTGTATATATGCCTATTGCCCTAATGGGCTACTTATCTTTGTACATTCTCTAGTAATACATTCAGTATTGTGTGTTTGTGCTCCAAGCTTCTTCTTCTTCCTTGTGCTGTTCGCGTGCTTCCGCAGACGTCTATCTCCAACACTATCAATCTCTGATTCCATGCTCTTGGTGCTTGCTTCAAGCCATAAAGTGCCTTCTTCAATCTGCAAACAAAGTCTAGATGGTTTTCTATTGGGGATGTAAGGGTCATGTGACCTTACCCCCATATTCATATATATACATCATATATAGAGCATTGCCTCAAGAGAGATCATTATGTGGGTTTCGAGGCTCCCACGCATATCCGTGCGTCTTTCGTCTCTTCTTTCTCCCTCCATCTCCTCCTTCCTCCTCTTATTCTGCACACCAAAGCCCTTCATTGGTATCAGAGCATGTTGAAGGCTTGTGTGCAAGAAGCTTCAATGGAAGCTTAAGTCAGAAGGGGTAGAAGTGCAGGTCGGCATCTCTTGACAGCAGTTCAGTATTTCGGCTGTAACTCGAGATAAAAAGCTCGGATTGATGCGTTTTAAAGTTCTATGTGTAGTTAACACAGAGGGCTACAACTTTACAGAACGGCACAGAACCTGGTTCGGACTTTTAGAGTGCCGAAAATTCGAAAAACGAAGACTGCTGTATAAGGCGAATCTACAGTCACTATGATAGCAGATCAGTTTTTTTGTCATAACTTGAGTTCTACAGCTCCGAATTTGATGATTCAACTTGCTGTGCGTAACTTGGAAAGATAAATACAACTTTGTAGAAGAACTCAGATCCAGATTATAAGTTTTAGGTTGCCGAAATTGCAGAATATAGAGAAGTACTATTGCAAGTGAAAGTAAAATTGACAGCAGGTGCTTGTTTTGAGCATATCTTGAGCTACGCACTCCGATTGAGGTGTTCTTTATCTCGTTACGTAGGAAAGAATTGGATCTTGAACTTTCCTGAAGATCAAAAGTTCAGATTCAGAGGTTATCACCTCTGAAACAGCAAAACACATAGCAGTACATTTTCACTATAAAAACCCCTAATTGCACTTGGAGGTTGAATTTGCTTTGGAACTTCTTCGAGAGAGAATGTTTGGTGTGCAAGCTCTTATTCTTAGAGCTTGAAGGCATTGTACATGTATGATCACTGTGGTAGTTCCTCCATATGAGAGTAGAGCATGATCTTGTCACGTGTTTGGCATGTAAGATGACATTGTGGTATACTCTTTTTGAGGTTTATGTCATCACGAGTTCGATCATGGATGTATAGTGGCATTGTGGTTTATATTTTGCTTATGCCACTTGGTTATGGATTTACTTGCCGGTTACACATACTTTTGTGAGAGTTGATTTTGGATCTAGATTGGTACTTGTATCTTTGTTTTCTTTGCAGGTACATGATCCAGATTGGAGCCTCAGTTACACATTCGTTTGTCACCATTAGTAGCGTTTGGTCATTGATTGATATGTATTTGTCATTGTGATTCTTGGCATACGTGGATGGTGATTCCCACATGGTTATTTTGGTTCTATAGTCCATTTTACAAAGGAGATGCTGTCGAAATTTCATCGACTTTTATGCTAGAAAGGAGCTCTAGTGGATCTTGAAGCTTGTGTGATAGCTTTGGATTATTGATTATCTCCATTCACTTGGACTTGGTCACAAGTTGTTTGTGACAGGTTGGACCATCTAGCAGGATTCATTCTTGAGTGGAGGTGCATCACCATTGTATTGGCGTGTATTGCCATTAGTTTTTGGCATGTGTAGTTGCCATTATCTTTGGTTGGATCAGTGATAGGTGGTGACATGTTACTTATTGTTCTTTGATTATTGGTTATCTTGTTTGATTGCTCAGTTTACAGGGAATACTCTGCCGAAATTTTCCCAGGATTCTTTCATATCTACTTGGTCAGTTTGGAGACTTGGTGAGCAGACTTATGCTCATGGTTTTATATGCATGGTAGATGCATGGTTATGTGACAGGTTGTTCACATGGTTTCTTCTCCAGTGAGACATATGTGATGTGAGTTATGCATATGGATATGCATGTGTGATCCTATTGAGGATAAAGTATTGTTCGAGTCTCTTGTTACATTACTAGTCTTGGATTGCCAGCATGGTGTCTTCTCGATTCGATGGGACTGACTTTCCGAAATGGAAAGCTCAGATGTGGCATACATTGGTTTGTGCAGGCTTACACATGTATGTGCATAGAGATGCACAGAGGCCTCGTGACATGCCCGACCACGTATGGATGGATATGGATGCATTGGCCAGCTCCACTATCCGATTACAGCTTGTGGATTCTATATATGAGTCTGTTATGTATGAGGAGACGAGTAGTGCATTATGGTAGAGACTACATGATATGTATGCGAGTCCATTGACTCATGTGAGACATAGATCACATCGATGACTTCGATGATGGCACTGTGGTCATGAGGGCCATATTCTACGACGTTGCTTCAGGAGGACGCGACGACGACGTCAGAGATATGCACGTGATGCAGGTCAGGTAGTGATTTCAGGAGAGTCTATGGCAGTTGATTATGCTAGTGATGGTGATATCACTTTCTCTTATGGTTCATCTCAGGATTCCTCTTGTTCATTGGATAGCACACATATGGCTTGGTTGCTTGATGCATTCACCAGTTTTCATGTTACTCCACATCCTGAGTGGTTTTATCAATTCTCAGGTGAGATTCGTGGATGTGTGCACATGCCTGATGGTACGGCATATGACATTGAGGGTGCAGGAGATGTATGCCTTATGCTACCTAGTGGAGCATCACTTATTCTTAGACATGTACGCTATGTGCCTTCATTCCTTATGAGCTTGATTTCAGTTAGCCAGTTACAAGAGAGCAGATGTTATGCATTCCTTGGTGAGCATCATTTTCAGTTGTAGTTGGGACAGCTTATGCTTGTCAGAGGTGCTAGGATTTGGCACAGGTATCCACTACAGGTACTTCATGTGACAGACAGTCTCGTCTCCGTGGGAGTTCAGCCTTATGTGCGATGTGAGACTCGTCATGTCTCATTTTGTCTACCTACACATAGGTCTATTGACATTCATGATGGACATGTATGGCAGGATTCATATGCTCAGATGGATGCACATGTAGAGCATGTTTTGGATGCTCATGATGCTTATATAGAGCATGGTTTGGTTGATCATATGGATGCTCATATGGAGCATACTTTGGATGATCAGTTGGATGCTTTAGAGCATGATGTGGATGCTCATGTAGAGCATTATGATGATACTCAGTTAGAGAGTGATCAGCAGTTTGACCTTGGTATTGATGTTGTGCAGTTAGCTCATATGGAGCATGATGATACACTTAGTGTGGTAGAGCAGGATTGCTCTCATGGTAAACAATGTATGATAGAGCATATTAGCTCTCAGGATGCACAACTAGATACATCCTTGGTTGAGAGGATGGCTGATTTGGATGCTGAGTCAGCAGTTATGCAGTCATTCTTGGATTCGCTCATGCCAGATGTTGACGCAGATATGTCAGGACATGGTGGTCTTGATGATGGTGCTTTGGATGCCTTGGATATAGGCATGGCTGACATACTTAGGTTAGCCAGGATAGCACATGTTTCGTCAGCATTCGGGAGTCTGATGTACGAGTTGTTATGCTTGAGACCAGACATTGCAGTTGCTATTGGAGCATTTGCACTTGGAGTTGTCAGTCGTTCGATGATTGACACAGGCATAGAGTGAGTGGGAGCTTTGTAGGAACTTCATGAGTTCTGCATTAGTCATATGTGAGCTCGACTCTTATTGATATGAGTCTAGAGCAGTTTGAGGTGCATGGATACACCTTATTCCAGGCAGTTGGTGTAGGCTAATTTGTATGGGTAGAGATCCGGACTCTTCCTGTACATTAGTGTATAGTCCTACATCATTCTTTGTATATGTTACCACTTATGGTCACATTGACCCTTAAGTGGGAGATTGTTGGGGATGTAAGGGTCATGTGACCTTACCCCCATATTCATATATATACATCATATATAGAGCATTGCCTCAAGAGAGATCATTATGTGGGTTTCGAAGCTCCCACACATATCCGCGCGTCTTCCCTCTCTTCTCTCTCCCTCCATCTCCTCCTTCCTCCTCTTTTTTTGCACACCAAACTTCATTTTCATCTTCAAATCCAACTGGTTGACTCATGTATACCTCTTCTTGTAGTTCTCCATTAAGAAAAGCATTTTTGATGTTGAGTTGATATAATGGTCATCTCCTTGAAGCACCAATTGCTATTAATGTCTTGATAGTTCCCACCTTTGCAACAGGGCTGAAAACTTCATCATAATCTATGCTTTGTGTTTGTTTAAATCCTTTGGCAACTAATCTAGATTTATATCTAGCTAGTGAACCATCAGCATTCCTCTTTACTTTAAACACCCATTTGTTTGGAACAGTCTTCATACCTTCTTTCTTTGGCACTAGATCCCATGTGTGATTATCTTTGAGAGCTTTGATCTCCTCTTTCATAGCTTGCTTCCATTCCTTTTGTGTGCAAGATTCTTCATATGTCTCAGGCTCTTTGTCTTTGATAACCTGCATCATGTATGCAAAATGTGTCACCATGAAACTATCATAACTCAACCTTTGAGTTGGATACCTTGTCCTTGAAGATCTTCTTTCATTGCCTTTAGAAAGTTGCTTCTTTAGCCTATTCAGGTTTACCATCGGAGTGATTACCTCTTCATATTCTTCTTCACTTGCATCTATCTCACTGTTTGGAGTAGCACTTGCTTCTTCGACTCTACGATGAGCTGAATTTGGAGACACAGAATGACTCCCCCTCCATGTTGAACATTGTTCATTTGATGTAGATTCCAAGTGGACCTGAAACCTTTGTGCTTGATTGTTGAACTTCTCTTTGATTTGTTCCTGCATAATCATCACAATCTTCTTCAAGAATCTTTTCCTTTCGTTTATCTTCATACCATGGTCTTAGTTCATCAAAGACCACATCTCGCGAGACTCTTTATTCCTTTGTTCTAGGAATGTAACACTTGTATCCTTTTTGTTCCGTCGAGTAGTCGATGAAAATGCATTTTTATAACCTTGGTTCCATCTTTGTTCTAACTTCTTGTGGAATGTGAACAAAGCAAACACATCCAAACACTTTGAGGTGTGTAAGATCGGGTTTCTTACCGGAATATACCTCCTCTGGAGTCAAGTGATGTATTCCCGATGTTGTGCACCTATTCATCAAGTAAATGGCGGTTGTGATAGCTTCAGCCCAATAGTACAATGGTACCTTCATCTCGTTGAGCATGCATCTTGCAATTTCAATAATTTGCCTATTTTTCCTCTTAGCTACTCCATTTTGTTGTGGTGTATACCTACAAGTGAACTGCCTTTTGATCCCATTCTCTTGTAGAAAATCTGAAAAATCTTTGGAGAAGTATTCTCCTCCACCATCGGACCTTAAGGTTTTGATAGACCTTCCTGTTTCTTTTTCAACTTCAACTTTGAATCTTTTGAATATAGAAAACACCTCTGATTTTTGCTTCATACAAAATACCCATACCTTTCTTGAGTGATCATCAATGAAGGTGACAAAAAATCTATTACCAACCATTGATGCCTCTTGGGTTGGTCCCCATACATCCGTATGTATCAAGTCCAAGACATTTGGGGCCACATAATTGCTCCTCTTGAATGGCTGCCTCGTTTGCTTTCCTAGTTGACAAGCTTTACATAACTCATGTAGTCCAATGCTATTAAATTTTGGAAGACCTCTTACCACTTCATGTTTGCTCATGTCCTTCAGCTTTGGAATGTTGATGTGTCCTATTCTTTTGTGCCATAAGTCAAGCTCTGAAATCTTCTTGTTCCCACATTGAATGTACATGGCCTTTCCATGTGGATGTTGGACGTCCAAAGTGAACATCCTTCCTTCTCTTCTACCTCGAGCAATGACCTTCAAGCCTTCCTTTGGATTCTTTATGAAGCACCCATTGTCATTGAATATGACATGATAACCCTTCTCTACCATTTGTCCTACTGAAATCAAGTTCTTTGAAATTGTAAGAACATGAAGAACATTAGATAGTACCTTTTCTCTACTTGTATCTCCAAGCCTTATATCTCCAATATGTTCAATCATGTGTTGAGTATCATCATCTGTTTCAACACATCCTTTTCCACTCGGTACCTATAGATTAGTGAACAAACTTCCTTGGCATGACATATGGTTACTACAACCTGAATCAATGTACCATTTTTTGTCATCTTCACAAGAGCTTCTATACTCATGTCTCATTGCAAGTAGTGTGTCCTTGCTTCCTTCACTTGAAATGCTTGCATAGTTGCTTTGGTTCCTTTGATTTCCTCCATTTGGTCTTCCATTCTTCAGCCAACAGTCACTAGCATAGTGTCCTACTTTACCACAATGATAGCATGTTATACCTTTATGAGACTTGTAGGAGCCTCGGCCTCTTCCTCTACTTCTACCTTGACCTCTTCCTTGTGTGTTGGCATTTGATGCATCCTTGTTGTCTTCCAAATTGTTTTGATTGTAGTTGGAATTGTTGTGACCTCTTCCTTTTCCTCTTGAGCCTCCTCTTGAGTTCCTTCCTTTACCTTGACCTGCATATAACATTTGGTTGTGGTTGTCCTTTCCTTTGGGACCACCAGAGCTCTTATGTGACAAGATGAGGGATTAGTTGTTCAAAACCTGGATATGCATCTTTCAAGTTAATGGAAGTTATAAAAGGCTTCCATCTTTCATCTTCTCTCAATCCATTGAGAGTATAACACACAAGATCTTCATCTTCAACCATTGTGCCAATAGAAGTTAAAGCATCACTTAGCTCCTTAATCTTCAAAGTATATTCAGCTATGGATTGACTCGAACTTTTCTTGATTGTCTTCAACTCATTCTTGAGTTAAAGTTTCCTAGCTTTGGTATTTGTTGAATACATCCTTTCAAGAGCTTCCCAAGTATCCTTAGCTTTCTCTAGATGTTGAATATGCCCTACCATAGCATTAGTAATGACTTGTGAAATGAGGAACATGACTCTCCTATTCCTCTCTTCCCATTCTTTTGCTTGCCTCCTTTGGACTTTGGTGGCCATAGCTTGATTGATTTGAGGTTGAGCATCATCGCCGCTCACAATACCCCATAAGCCTTTGCCCATTAGGTAGTTGTTCATTCTAAACTTCCACACGGGATAGTTATCCTTATCCAACTTCTCTACTTGTTGACCCAAGTCAGCCATTGAAGACTATGAAAGACTTTGAGAGTTACCTCGAATAGTTATATTGTCCTTTGCTCTTGCGTTTGTGAAGCTCCCCCTTGTTTTGTAGCTCCTCTTTTGCTTTGCTTTAACTCCAGCTCTGTTGATGAAGCTTCAGCACCAAGTTTGCTCTGATACCAACTGTGCAGAATGAGTTCTCCTATGTGCAACGAAAATGTGTAGTGAACCCTTGTATATCCAGCACTTGGACAAATAGCTACACCTTAGATAGCTTGTTGCTCTCAGTACAAAACTCAAATGGAGTTGTGCATTTAGTCAATCAAAGTAGACAAAGAGAGCTTTCTAACAAGCTATAAATAACTCAATTTGGACAAGTTTTGATTAGGAAATGCAACCGACAAAGATGAACTACTGTCCACACAAGTATGTTGAAGAACTAAACTTCACTTTCGAACTGATAACTCCCCGAATATATATCTTTTGAGAAAGATATTTGGTATAGAGAAAGTAGACAAAAATAGCTTTTGAACAAGCTAAAAAAACAAGTAATTTGGATGAGTTTTGGTCAAGAAACTCAACTAACCAAAATAGACCACCTACGCACATAAGTATACTAAAAAATTGGACTTCACTCTCTGATAGATATCTCACAGAATGTAAATTCTTTGAATAAGATATTTGGGATAGAGAAGATACATGCAAAGAGATTTCCAACAAGACAAAAATCAAGCAATTTGAATATGTTTTGGTCAGGAAACTTAACCGACCAAAATAGACTACTGTCTACACAGGTATGCAAAAAAACTAGACTTCACTCTTTCACTGATATCTCACAGAATATATAAGCTTTGACGGAGATATTTGAGATGCAAAAAGTACACAAGATAAGATTTCCAATGAGTGTTTAAATGCAAGAAATGGTTACATATACATTGAGATATGAGCTTCACAACAAAGTTGTATACAAAATGACGTGCGGCTGGAAGGAGTCTATGGAAAGACAAAATGACAAAATGACTAGATCCGATTATTGGGAGCTCTTGCCTCTTTCTCTCCTTGTTTAGAACGTGCTCCCACTCCACTTTTATAACCAATGAGCATGTGAAGAAGTTTGTGCCTCCTTCTTAACTCACCACTTTGCCCACTACATGCCACTGACTACAAGGGAGATAATGTATCTTTTACTCATCATGAATTTTGACTAGACTTTTTCTTTTCTTTTTTTCTTTTCTCTTCTTTTCCTTTATCTTTATACTTGGTAAATTTATCCAAGCATAGTTCATATGAAAATGAGCTTTTACCATTTATCTTCAACAATGGCCACAAACATCATTATGAATAAGCTTCAATTTATGAGAAGTTCTAACTAAACCATCTTGTGGGAAGGAGGAATGTTGCATTCCAAAATACAGCCATTACATGCATGTTTAGATGGTGCCTCAAGTTTGGTAGTGAGGACACCATTTCACATCTCTATAGGTGTAGCAAACTAGCAAAATTCAAATGACCAAATCATGCTTGCCAAAGTTTTGCATCTAAGATAGCCTGAGAATCTTGAATTGTACATGTTGAACCATTCATAGATTTTGCATAGTATATGAGCTTATACAACCAATGACATAAAATGCCAAAAACAATAATAGCATTACCGATCAAGAGATAATGAATTGTACATGTCATCAATAGATTTGACAAGCAAGACAATCTTGGCTAATGTTGAAACTAACAATAAACTTTTCTTGATCCATGGAACATATAAAGCATGTGACAATGTGAAAGAATCTCCATCACCTACACAATATTCCATAACCCTTTTGCTACCAATACATGATGCATCATATATGACCACAATGGGTAATTAATATCATTCAACTTATCCCCAAGAACCAACATACGAAATACATCATTGCTTTCAACCATGGCTAGAGACTAAATACCCTGATAAAAAGAATTGGTTGTATATCAAAAAGTTGCAGAGAGATACCTTGTTGAGCTTTACCATACATGTAGCAGACTTAGAGGCGCTTGTATTGGCAGAGAACCAAAACATATATATATGTTTGGCACAAAAGGACAAAATTGCTTGCATCATCATTGGGATAGTGCATTCAAAGGCCGAAACGAGCTCAAATCAAAATTTCCATGCGAATGACAAATCTATTTTGAATTACTAATTACCCTGAGTATGTTCACCAAATTTCATATGATTCTAAGATTGTGACCGGAGGGGTGTTGAGGACACCCTAGATGAAGCAATGACCTACTCTAATACCAATTGTTGGAGTTCAAGGTTTTTGGAAGCACACAAGCAGCACAAGGAGGAAGAAGAAGTTTGGAGAACAACACAATATTGAATGTATTACCAAGTGAATGTACAAGGATAAGTGACATGTTATGGTTATAGGCATGTACACAAGCCGAGGGAAAAAGAACCTCCTAAAGAAGGAAAAAGTTCCCCAATGGTCCTAAGTGTGTTCACATGCATCACTACTGAAATATATCAATAGTCAAATGTTATGAAAACTATTAATGCATATATCAATGGTTCTTCTCCAAATTGAGGAATGTTGGGAACATATGCATTAATAGTTTTCATAACATTGGTAGGTAGTATCCATAAAAATTCAACGGCTCAAAGATGAACACTTGCCCTCATTCTATTGAATGGCATTCCATAGTAACGATAGCCACATCTCCAATATTGTTTAACTACTATAACTCTATACATGGCTCTTCTCTAATACTTTCAATATTTCTATTCTTCTCTTTGTTATTGTTCTTTTGGATCTCTTTGGTGTTTTTTTTTCTTTTTTGCAATAGTTGCTAAGGTCCATTAAGGTGGTTGTGATCCTAGAGCTTGCAAAGTACTGATTATCATCATCTTAACTACCTAGGGCTTGCCATGCCCGCTGGTTCTCAAATGGATACTACCGGATTGGGCTAAAACATGTAAAACTTGTTGCTTTGTGAGATGGAAAAGTTGTGACGAGGAAAAGAAATCCATTTTGATAAGTGATTCATCTTAGTTCTTCTATCACATTGCAATTGATAGAAAAGATAGTTTAAAATGGAAGTACAAGTAGGAATTGAAAGTGTTGAAGTCAGAGGCAAAAAGAGGAGGTGAATGGATGCATAAAGTGAGTGATTAACCTTAATCAACCTCTTAATCACATTCATATACCATTCTCTCATACACTAAAAAACACTCATAACTTTTAGCGCAATGCACCAAATTAACCAATCTTGGTTCCCTTATGTAGCTCTCTTTGAATATAAGGAATAAGGGCCAAAAGTCTAAAATCACATAGAAATAGGACTGAAATAGATTGCAAACAAGTTGAAGCAAACATATAAGTAGAAATGGTGCTCAAACAAGTGCATAATGTGAAAAAATGATGCAAAAAAGTCCTTAAGGGATAAGGGTTGTGAAATACTCAAAATTCAATCACAATCATCTATTAAGTCACCAAAACACCAAGGAAAGTGTAGAAAGTATATAAACATAAATTTTGTAAGAAGCGCTCTATTTACCTTTCACAACTTCAAATGTGAAAAAAATAAATAAAAAATGAGCGAGATAGGTTCTTACATTGGTAAATGAATTTAAAATGATCAAAAATTACATTTGAGAGTTCCCCTCAACTTTGGCATCAACCATTGACCACATAAAGTTACAAGTGTTTTTTTCCAACCATGCTACGCTTCTATAAAGAACTAAATCTCTAATCATACATCAAGGACCAAGTGATTTTGGAAAGTTTTAGGGAGCTCCATTAGTACGTTGCAACACCCCCTCATAGACATTACCATCCTTGACAATTCTAGGGCTCTGATGTTCAACTTCACATGTTGAGGTTGGTGCTCATCTTTGCCATTGAAATTTAGAGTCTTTGTAGTATATATTTCAATAATGTAGCCTTTAGTTTATCATCACTGAATCTATTGATATGGCAAAAGTTTGGAATGAGGGCTGCCCAAGAATCTATGGCCCGATCTGTGTAGCTCTATTCTCTGATTTCCTTGGATACATGAACACTTTTTGATATTGAAGGAATGTAAGCAACCTTTGTGCAGCTATTGGATTCACAAAAAAGGTCTTATCTTGTCCAAAGAAACCTCTGTGAAAGGCCTCTTCGAAAGTTTGCTTATAATATGTGGGTAGGAACCACGACCGGATATAATACATCCAAAGAGAATTTATGGATGGTTGAATAGTAGATCCCTTTTGTCCAATAGAAGTCACGCATCTATTAAAAGTTTTACATGTTTTCATGTGAATGTTGTCATACCTTCAAACATCAACAACATCCAACTACATGTTAGTGCCATTATGTAGTGCCCCGATGTTTTGTGACATCTTGGGGTTCTACCATAGGAGCTTGTTGCTCATAGTCACTTACAGACATGGTAGTAGATGTGTCAGGTAGAATTGCAACATGATTAGACTGATCTGGGACTTTGATGGTGACCACATTTGTGGTCATATTAAACATTACATAGAGTGGCTCTAAGCTAAGTACTTGCCCTGGCTGCACGTTCTGTACATCGATCATAGCCTGTGCCATGTCCTTGTCAGCGTAGGGCCTCAAATCAATTGTGGAATCAATGTCTGATATTTAAATTTACCTTATTGGTTCTCCAGTCGTAGTTTTAGTGTCAGGAGAATTGCAACATGATTGGACTGATCTGGGACTTTGATGGATTTGTGGTCATATTGAACATTACATAGAGTGGCTCTAAGCTAAGTACTTGCCCTGGCTGCATGTTCTGTACATCGATCATAGCCTGTGCCATGTCCTTGGCAGCCTAGGGCCTCAAATCAATTGTGGATATCTACATTTACCTTATTGGTTCTCCGGTCTTAGTTTTAGTGTCTACTACAGAAGCAATTTTAAATTTCAAAAAGAGTACTTGAGCTGTCAGTCCAGCTGGTAAACTTGTTGAATGCATGGATGAAAGGCACACAGGCAGCCCAGAAAATTCAAGGTCATCATAATACTCTTTCTCTAAACTTTCATGGCCTGCCTAGACAATAGTAACACCTCTATGAATTGGCCACATCAAAGATCATGCAACCAGTCATAGTGGGCTCTCTCATTCATTAGGCTGTCTCATTTATTGACAGAATGAACCAGACAAATCAGTTATCTAATCGATTGACAATCGTGACAAAGAAGATCACATAATGAGACATAGTAGGCCGCCTCATTCATTATAACAGAATCAACCAGACAAATCAATTATCTGACAGCCACATCAAAGATGAACATATAGCATTAATGATCAAATACTGGTGAATTGATTGAAAATAGATGTTGAAGAACATGAGGGGAAAAAACTGCATGCAACTAGCGTACTGACATCTGATTAACATGAGCTTTCATAAATAATCAATCTGGATAACTTCTCAAGCCATTAGTTGCCAAGGACGTAGCAGATTCTCCTGGATGGAGGGGACACATCAGAAATATGTGATCGTCTTTGAGTTAGATAAAACCTTGCATCAAATTCACTATGATCATGTACCCTTCAAAAGTGCGCACAAGATTGCATAAGAACATATTTAACTAACAATTCGTCATGTGCTAATCTTTTTTATTCCTTCCAAAGCAAGCACAATAATAACAAGATGGTAAACCATCCAAACTCTCTGATAAATATCTTAGTACACTATATTTCCAAGAGAGCATAACGAGATTCACTCATCACGTAATCAGGAAGTTCTCTAAAGAGATTATCAGAAGATACGCTTGTTGTGGTGCTGGAAGTTCAAACAGTCAGATCAGCTTCAAAAATTGGAAGAGCGCTAAAAATCAAATAATTAATCTCACCTAACAAGCACTTGATATCCCCCTAAACAACATAATCCCTAGAAAGCCAGCACAATACAACAGCTATGCATTCCACCTTAATACGCACTTGATACCCCCTTCAGATAGACCTTGCTAAATAATCTAGCAACTATGCAGGATCAAGTTAACAACATGAAACAACTGGGTGCACCGCTAAGCTTAGGAAAACACCTACAAAAGGCTTTTATCCCATCACAAGCACCATCAATTGTCACTCTTCAGTTCCTAAATTCTACTTTGGGAGCCAAGAGGCACCCTCCACTTGAAAGCGAGAAGCTCTTGACACTACCTTCATCCAGAGGACTCAGATACTCTCTTCAGACAACCTCAAATCATCCATACTTGGAGGAACAGGCCTATCAGTGACCACGGCAAAATTTTCAAGACCCCAGGTACAGTGTGGCTTGCACATTCAACCCAGAACTTGATCCAAGGAGCTCACCCACTAAACAGCATGTTCAACACACGTCTGATATCCTAAGGGGAATGCAGCAATCCAAGGCCCCCCTACCACTGTATTCCATTTCTTGAAATAAATGGACTTACACCATATTTCACTTCGAGCAAAGTGGATTATGGTTAGCTCAAAAGACTTATACTCTAACAATTCAGGTTGAATTTTTTTCTTGAGAATATAAACAAGTCCAATTGTGCAAAAAATGCATAATATATTTACTAATCAGCAATTATTTAAATTTTTGGTCCCACTTTGGACGCAAGAATAATAAAAAATTACACACATTTCTGCATGCACTTTATCTTTACAACACAGCAATTATTTTAGTTCTGAACACACAACTTCTAAGTTACAATGCCATCTTGGACCAAGGAACATGGAAGATCAGAAATCCCAGTCACTACTCCTAGATACAAAATAATCATTGGTTTGTTAATGATAGCTCTGAGCTTCTGATAAAGACTCAACTCCAAAGGTCAAGGTGTAAATGTACATTCATCAGAAAAGAATGCTGAAACTGTTACATCCATGATCCACTTATACACCAATAGCTGTCATCCTTCAGGACCAATCATCCAAAAGAAGAAAATATATTTTATAATCAACTGCACACAGACCGACTGCAAAGTACAACAAGCAATGAATGACTGCACTACTTGAGTCCCTTGATATGATGGAGATGGGAAAAGCATCCACTATCCAATGCACTGATTATAAGCACACGATTGTATCCACTCAAAATGTTAGTAGTCTAAGAATTGTGAGCATTTAGTACAGTGCTTTAACCCAGTCGCCTGCATACATGATTGCTTGTTTAAGACAGACAAATTGTTCTGGTGACTTCTAGGAATTCATACCATTCTTGGGAGACACACTGATTCTTTCTATAACATTTAAGAAGTCATTGATCAGCACTTTATGTACCAGAGATGGCTGGCAGATGAACGTTCCAAGTAAAAAAATGCATGAAAAGTCACTAGGATAGGATAAGAGTCCCTTCTGACCATGTGACAGAGCAGACACTGACAATCAAACAAATTGAGGAACTATCCACTCGATACAAATCCTTTGGACGCCCTCTGGTAAATACTGCACTCACATCGTCCCAGCCTTTAAATAGACACTCTTCTAGAACCATAACAGCATTATTGAATGAGTTCATTAGTGAATTTTCTAAACAGGGAGTGAAGCATGACATAAACTTTACAAATTTCCAATTTCAAGCAACACCCACATGAGAACATTAGAATGGCTGCTACAAGATTCAAGGAATACATGGGCCATTGTCTCGTTGAGGAACTTCCCTCACAAGCTAAGCTTATCTCCCTATTTCCAGGACAATTACTGGAAACATATGGGAATTTGAGAACCTTTTTGCACTTTAAGCAATGCAAACTCTCAATGAGGGCATGAAGGAGGCAATGGATCTAGCAGATAATCGCAGTCAAGACCCATCCTTGCCTAGTTGGAGTGATAGGACTAAAAACTCCTCAGCAATCTGGTCATTTACATTGTTTCTTGAATCTGATCCTTTGCTTGAAGAACCATTCCTTGAGAGATCTGACAAGCATCAGGATATATTGCAAGAAGTCTTGAGTTCTGATTGCACATCCTAGCTTTGATCTTCAAATAACCTGGGTTCCCACTCATATATAAGTCTTTGCATCCCAATTCAGGTATTTCGTTTTAAAAATTGTGCCGTGGAGTCATGCTTCTATGTCAGCCTCCTTTTTTTGTAGATTCTTTCATCTGCTTGATATCCCTAACAAACATTCTAGGGGCTATGGCCATTGACATAAGTTCCTGGAACAGAAGTTTACAAGCATATGGGATGTGAACCTGTAAACAGAAATGATCAAACAATCAGTCTTCTTTAAGTATGGAATGGAATCCACATCAAAGGCATAAACATGCTTCCATAATCGAACCTGTACAATATCAGTTTTATTCTTGCAACCCCGACATTCAAATGTGCTTTTCTTCAAGTTTGCAATCGCCATCAGACCACAGTGCTCACAAACATGAACCCTGTATGCATCACTTTGATCAAACAACCTCTCTTTAAGGAAATGAGCTGCACCATGTGCTATCATGCAATCACGCTCCATTTCCCCAAATCTCAGCCCTCCATCTCGTGATCGACCTTCTGCCGGTTGCCGTGTTAAAATCTGAACAGGTCCGCGACCTCGAGAATGTATCTTGTCATCAACCATGTGCTTCAATCGTTGATAATATGTAGGACCCAAAAATATCATCGCATTCAATCGACGCCCAGTGTGCCCATTATACATCGTTTCAAAACCTCTCATTTGGTATCCACACTTGTGTAATGCTTTGCTTATGTTGTCCACCTAGAAACGACAGTAAAAGATCCAACAATAAGTACTATCATCACCACATGCATGGGCTGAACAAGCTTACAAATTATTACAGACACATGCACAAATACTTATTTTCTTTAATATCAATGTGAGGAATTATTTGTTTACATGAGCATACACACGTACCGCCTAGACAGCATGGGAAAAGAGTAGCAAATGATGACTTCCAAAACATCCAGAAGTTAGATAGACTTATAGACATGGCAGACAACACAACATCAACGCATAACTGTGCACATGCTACTTTATACACACAGGTATTAATCACATTTTATGTGTCTAGCATAGTTCCCTAAGAAAATGATAGTTGAAAAGGATTTACCGTGACATCTGTAAAAGGGGTCGCATCTCCTTCCTTCCCCATGTGAGCCGCAACTTTTCCCATGATGCATTCTATGAGTTGTCCAATCGTCATTCGAGAAGGAATGGCATGAGGATTCACGATGATGTCAGGAGTTATACCCTCTTGGGTCCAAGGCATATCCTCCTGTGTATATGTCATTCCTACCGTTCCTTTTTGACCATGCCGACTGCTAAACTTGTCCCCTATCTGAGGTATACGAATAGATCGTACCCTTATTTTAACAAATCTCAAACCATCTGCATTTGTAGTCAAAAGAACCTATAAAATCCCACTTGGTTAATCATGTATCTAGAGAAAAATTCCCTTCCACAAATTAATAGCCAGATGCAAAAACAACTATATACCTGATCAACCATGCCACTTTCACTGTGTCGCAAGCATGTACTTTGATCCCTTTTTGAGTATCTCTGCGCTTGAGTGCCAGTCTCATCCTGTGGAATAGGGGTTGTCTTCCCAATGATCACATCTTCCCCTGATACCCTGGTACCTGGGGGAGCTAAACCATCATCATCTAGTTTATCATATGATCCATGTCGCATGCCCTGCACGTCAAAAAAAATGTTGAACAGCCTATGATGAGAAAAAAAAACAAAGAATCAAAGTTGTAATGTTACTCTGAGACAAACTTACTTGAGTGTGTTCTCTTACAGGACGCTCAAACTCTTCTTTTACTAAGGTGCCTTGTTTCTTTTCTTCGTCTCTGATAAATTAGGCTAAGTTGGTTAATGAAAAACAAGACAATTTAGTATCCCCTGGAACAAGAATACTGGACATTTACCTGTACGAGCGATAGAATATAGACCTAAAAAAACCCCTATCAATAGATGACTGATTCATAATGACAGAATCCTCTTGGTTATATCCAGAATAGCAAGCAATGGCAACAACGGCATTCTACAAACAAGAAAGTGATGTCACATTAATGATAAAGACAGTATTACAGAAGCAAATTGCAAAGTTCTAACTTACAATTCCTGCAGGAAGCTGGCGGAAGTGCAGATGCTCCATCGCTCTGGTTGTCACCAGTGGTTTTTGAGGGTAATATAATACGTATGCCAAGGTGTCCTATGCAAGCGAACCATAAATCAGTACTATCATGGAAATTAACTGGTAACCTTTGGCTTCCAAGGAGTACAACTAAATAGATGGACATTGTCTGAACAGTTACTAACCATTCGCAATTGATAATTAGTTACATAGATTCCCATGGCCTGCTTGCCCATTGCTGACTGATATGTATTCCTAGGAGACTGCATAACCCAAGGGTTAATAAAAAGAGACAATTTCTGTATAATGATCACGCAATGCCACACTATCATACTTGATTATGATCAGGAAAGGGTATGATTGAGGCGCAAACTCCAAGGATCATAGAAGGATGGATCTCGCAATGTGTGTAGGTATCAGAGTACGCCTCCTCTGGGTGGAGCCTGGCATTGACAAGATCCTAAAACAAAAGAGAAACGATTCTAGTGAGCCTTTATTCTTTCCCTGGAGGAAATAACCCCACATCCAAACAGTAAACAGAGCACCTGTATTGTCATGGAGATCATAGTTGTCTCCTCCTCCTCTGTATCGACATATTCTATGAAACCTTTAGTTACAAGATCATACCACCCAGTTTCTGATGATTCCTGCAGTCTCACAGTTACAAACCATGGGCAAAATATAAAAAATTTGAAAGCATATAAAATTAGAAAGCATGGTTTCTTGAGCATTTATTTAAAGCGAACCTTCTGCTGCAATGCCCTTATATCAGATTTTTTAATCAAAAGACACTGATTCTCCACGATAAAAAGTGGCCTACTGCAACGCCCATAATCTGTATACAATCTTAGTTCTTTCAGTCGGATATCTCTGATCACCCCAACTTCAGTATTCACATCAACCTGTCAACCAAAATGTGGTGCAACTTTACTGGCTTGAGCAAAAACACAAATGACAAATCGATCAATTGAGGAACAATGAATGACCTGCCGCCTAAGCTGTCGCAGAGTTCGCACAAGAAGATCAGGGTTCCGATGAATACCAACCCAACATCCATTTACAAAAATCTTCGTTGCTTGGGGGATTAATGCAGGAGAGATCTCCTGAAATTGTAATTGTTAATGAGTCTCTACCATTACTCATTATTCTCACAGAACAAGAAGCAATGAATCATAAAAAAGTTGTTTTACCTCAAAATTTTCTGTGCCCCATTCTTCCAAAAACTCCAGTATTGGATTTGCTGCTGAGCCAACAGTAATGTATGACATAAGTGCCAAATTCTTCACAAGGCCACAAGCCTACAACAGCAATAATGGACATCAGTACAACACTAAATTATAAAGAAGAAGCTCAATCCTCTGCCATAGAAACTACTACTTATACCTGCCCTTCAGGAGTTTCTGCAGGACACATCATCCCCCAATGAGAGTTATGTAACTGGCGAGGCTTTGCCAATTTCCCTGGTAAGCGGTAAGAAATGAATATAAAAACTGATACCATAACAAAAAAACAAGCCATTCCCAGCAAACATTAACAGAATACCTTCTCGACCAATGGGAGAGTTCAGCCTTCGCAGATGTGACAAAGTAGATGCATATGTCAAACGATTCAGCACCTGCATATAAGCCACCAACATTATTTTTTGAATCACATGATTTCATAACAAGCTGCAGTCACTTAACATTATCCATACCTGAGAAACACCTGCACGTACACCTGCTGTGTTGGCCTGGCCCCAGTTCCCAGTGGCTAATGAATACTTCAATCCACTGGTTATTGTCTTTGCTTTTACAGCATATGCAAGATTTATTTCTTTTCCATTGTCAACACACTGCCATGCCCATATAATAATCAGTCAATAAAAGCAAAAGGCTGGTATTTATATTGTAAGCCTGATGGAGATCAAACCTTCTGAAGATAACCACGAACATCCTTTGTAAGCTTCCGAAACAACTGTTTTTTTGCCATACATGATCACAGTTCCAATCAGAAAAAAACGAAATTGAAAATCATCCATAAGTGTAGAGAGACTTCTATTTTATCTGTCAGATGAATCCAAAAGGGGGAATAAAAAATACCATGCGGAAGAGTCCTCCAAGCAGGGGCCCAGCTAAATCAAGCCTTTTATTCCCATAATGATCACGGTCATCCTCTGCTCTCCGTCCCAATGCACATAGTAAAAGCCGGTGTATAATATAGCTATATGACAGTAATAACAAGTGTAAGAGCAAGGACTCAACACCAAAACTCGCCTCAAATATTAAAGATGCAGTTGAATATGCAATTATCAAACATTACCCAAAAAAGTAGGCCTTCTTTGTCTCACAAAATTCACCAACCCCAACATGAGGAAGCATCTCCTTCTGCAAGATCTCCTTTGCATATCTGCAAGTTTCAGACAAGGTCAACCAACCCAGAATTTTCACAGAGATACAGAACCTAGAACATCTTTTATTTTCGAGAAAGGAAAAAAGAAGATTACTTGATACGCTTTTCCCTTGCAACACCAACCGTAGATCCACGTTTGCCAATATAATCGAGTGCCACCTGTCAAAAAGACTGAATTAGAAAAATCAAAAATAGCTACAATTAGAGTGCCCAAAGACTCGGATTAAAAAACAATCAGGCACACCTGTTGGTTTTGAATAACAAATGATTCTTCCAATGATGGCCTAAGTAGCTCCATCATAGCAGTATCACTAAAATCATAGCAGATGTGTTCTAGAATATCTTTATCAGCCACAAATCCTAGTGCCCTGAAAACAATGATTATTGGTATCTCTGTTCGAATGTATGGTAAGGTGGCTCGTATGTATTGACCCGAAGAACCCTGCCCACAACATCAAGAAACAATCAATAAAGCCTTTTCCAAAACGTGTACATAATAGAAATGATGAAGACGAGCTATCTATCAGAGCTAAAGGAATTTATAAGATGAGTGTTTCAACACAGCAAGCTCCTCAACTCACCCCTTTTGCACCAGCTCTGGATAGCATACGCACAAACATGCTGCTCGCAGGCCTATTCTGATTTTCAGCCATGGACCGAACCTCCGCCACATAAGCATATTTGTTTGGTTGCCTCTTTTTAAACACATAAACATGATTTGTACTCATCTTCTCTTGAGCAATCAAAACTTTTTCACTTCCATTGATTATGAAGTAACCACCCTGATCATAGGGGCACTCTCCAAGTTCAGTAAGGTCCTTCTCACTATTACCATAGAGAGTACAATAGCTTGATCGAAGCATTATGGGAACCTGTTAAAAGAAACAATTGACCAATAACTCTCCACTTGAATTCTGATGAGCATACAATGGACATGAAACTGCACAGAGTGTGTACAAGAAAATTTCTTGAACTCAGAAGCACACCCCTACTATGATTGAGATTTGACCCAAGCTTTCAGGGCCCAGGCACGCCATGAACTTGAATCAAAACATCATAAAGATCATAACAGAAGAAGGCCCATAGATCATGTACCTTGCCAATGTAAACCTTCGGTAAATCTTCACTTTCTATCTCCTCTTCTCCATCCTCTCCTTTCTTTATTACGTGTTTTGCAACATCAACATAAAGCGGAGCAGAGTATGTCAAATTGCGTAATCTTGCAGCCTTTGGAAATAGAGTAGCAGTTTCTCCATCAGATTCTGTCATCATCGGCTTGCTGAGGTAAATTTGACCAAAGCTTATCTTATATGTCGTCTGCAAAACACAATTTCAGGTCCTCGGATTTTTCATTTTCTCTATGCATGAGGCTGAAGTGCTCCAAACTTAACAAAAAATTATAATACTGCAAGATTCAAGACTTTGAATATTTATCAATAACCTAAAACCCTGGCCATAATTTTGCCTTGAAATGCAAGGTGATCATTACTGCAGCTTTTCAAAAATGTCATCATCCTTCATGTACTCTTAAAGTCAGCATCTTTCAGAATATGCATTATCTCTTACTCTTATCAACACAACTTTTATTTCTTTCAATTTGTTGACATATATGCCTTCAATCTTTTACGTTTTTTTACCCATAAAATCCGTCAGTTCATGAATCAATCCCACAGTAGCACCTTCTTTATCTTTCAAACGAAATACTCAAGATAGGGGTATGCACATTCACAATGCACCTGGCCTCTTGCAGAAAAGTATTTGAGGAGACGATAAATGAATCCAGGCAAACCCCAAATTCACCCTCAAATGCAAGTGCAACTATAAGCTCATGGTAGTCAACCACAAGACTATATAGCATATCAGCTCCATTATGCACAGTATTGACTCAATACTATGACATCCCCCACTAATGTCCTCAGTGCCCAATAGCGGGTATAAAACTCAGAGTGAATACATGCTCACACACGCACCCCACAACACGCACACACCACAAGCATGAACTCACAAGAAGCTCTGCGAACTGAGTTTCTATCACTTCCAGAAGTGATGGGCAAACTCAGCCATAATGAAGCCTAGCACAAAATGCAAACAAAAAATGGAAAAAATTACAGAATGTGTGTGTCATACATACATGATACATACATTCGTATGTCATACATGCATAAAGACTTACATATGTATGTCATTCACACATACAAGTACATACATATTAGATACATACATACATGCTAACATAAATGCATAGATGTATGCATGCAAGCATATACATACATTCGCCATATATACTTAGTACATGCACATTGTACACATACATATTACATACATACATACATGACCCATACATACATATGTATGTATAATGTCATGACGGATGCAATTACATACATTTTGCATAATAATATTACATACATACATACACCAAAAATTTCAAATTTCAATGTTGAATGTTTGATGAGCGTTTTCTCTTAAGATTGGAACTCTCATATAATTCTTGTTTGTACTTCAAGAATTTGAACACTTTTTTTTTTAATGGAGGTTCAGCCGAAGCCTACTCCCCCGGATTTTAAGTTTGAAATTGCAACTGTACAAGTGAATGGGCATAGTACCCGCGGGACCCCCCATATCCCACAAAGCAGGGGTTAGACAAGGAGACTTGGTTACAACTGAAGGAAACAAGGTTACAACTGGTTTAACTGGCCTAAGCCATAACATGTCCAGCCCGGGACTTGAACACTGGACCTCCGCCTCAAGAGGCCAAAGCTCAACCAACTATCCTACGTGACGTGGACAAGAATTTGAACACTTATTGAACAAAGTGTAAGCGGCTCTAATACTTGTAAGTAGGCATGCAAGTGTTCACCACAAGAGGGATCATAAGGCATGTCTTTGGCTTAGGAGGAATGGGTGATAGCTTTTTACCAATTTCACCAAAGATAGCTAAAGTTGTATGCCCCTTAATCATAACATGAAGTAGATGTGCAAGTATTGAACAAAGACATCTTCGACCACTACAAGGAGGCTCATAAGCTAAGTCTTTGACTAGGAGGAATGGGTGGTAGTGCTTGTGAACAATCTCTCTAGAGATAGTTGAAGTTGTATGTCCTAATCATAGCATGGCACAAGGTGGATGGTGAAAGTCATCATTCGAGTGGGTCCTTGTGAAGACTGGTATGGTCTTGATTATCAAAGATTATAACCCATCATGCTAAATGAAGAAAAAGAATAGATCAACGTACTTTTAAAGCTTATTAAGCTATTGTGTGAACATGCTTGGGTACATAATTTCTGTATGGTGGGTGCAAGTAAAGTCGGTGTATGCATCACATGAGAATTCATTTTCAAATCCGTCATTCTTGATGTTGGACCTCAAAACCTGGTATAGGTTATCCAATTGTAAGAGAACTGGAAATTATCCAAATGAATTCCCTAGAGACTAGTATTGTTTGGACACCACGTGCTATCCACTATGATGATTTAATGTTTGAATATAATGGGAACTTCCATGGATTGGACCCATTGTGAATGATGGAATCCCAATTTCTTTTCCATCGGTCTTGCTAAAACCAGATTTGGGTATATGTGTGTCGTATTCAAACTACAAAAAAAGTCACGAATGCCTTGTTTGTGACTATTGCAAATCAAAGGTGGACATCACTACCATAGTCACAAACAGATCTTGCACTTATGTACAAATGGAACACTTGACAAAGAGTTTTGGAACGAGATCAACATGTGCCAAGTCTAAAGAGCATTCACATTCTCGTTTGCATTGTGGACGAAGGGGGGGTCCACACTTGCACTTGTCTATCATTTCTTCACGCAAATGGGGCAAGTTTTCACATGAGTTATGACTTTGTCACAAGAAAGGCATGTACATTTTGAATTTTGTATTCTTCTTCAAATTTTTTATCACTTTGAAATTCGAATCCATTTATTGTATAAACATTAAACATGTTGGAATTTGGGGCCCCAAGATCGTTCCAATACTAAAACCTTTTGAGCATACACAACTTAATTGACAAGATGATAAGTGAGATAGAGAAAGAAAGAGATCTTGAGACAAGGATAGGGAACGTAAGCTGGATGCTTACTTCACTAAAAATAATAGATGTCCAAATTACAACATGGGAGTACTACTCAACCATATAAAGTGGTGCACTCACTAATGGAAGAATAAGAAGATGATGATACAAAATTTAGATTATGTCGAAATAATCTAAGTGTGTGTGAAGAGAACGAAGCAACGAAGCTAACAAAATAACAAAATAGTGTAACGAAATTGTAAATCAACCACAAGGTTAATTCACAAAAGATAGTTACCACCACCTCGTAGAAGACTTCCTGCTGCAATGAGAGAAGCCTCTCCTTCACCAAAACTTCACCTCCTTCAAGAGTGTGAGAACACTCTGTCTTCAAGAAGATCTCCAAGCTCTAGATCTTTGAGTGAGTGATTTACACAATGAGCCAATACCTCTTTATATAGTTTGTGAGTATCCATGAAAAGCTAAAAGAAAGCACAAATAAATCTACGATCAAATTGATCGCGTACGAAAAAATAAAGCTCTTCCGCAATTCGTGCGTGTGCTTTTCAAAGAAATCATTGTAAAAAGTTTTTCGCTGTCGGCGTTGGGATTTGAACCATGGTGGGCAGATCGTAATCGATCTAAGAAGCTTTTCGTAGACCAAGTCGACGCCCGTTGATTCGTTGAAGTAATGCGTAAGCATAAAACTGCTATATAGTCTCTAAGGATATGCTTACTAAATAGGCTGTTGTAGAACTACGACTTGAAGTTGACGCTTCTTAGTGAAGCTAATTGTTAAGCCAATAAAGACATTGACTTCCAACAAAACATCCAACATGTAGGAAAGAAAACATATTGCGGTTGATTAATGCTCATTGGAGTTTCTTATCTAGACCCATACATGGTTTCTCGACACTCTTTTATCCATATTTCAAGAGTCCAACCTTATGGACCAATTGTTTATTACATATCATTGTCAAACAATCCAAAGAACTCGAGCAAGCTTTGAATATTACTACAAAGCTATCATTTTCAACTTTGGAGCCTTATTTGTGAATCATTATACGTACGCTTATATTTTAGAGGCTTATTGTTTCATCAGCCCCTATCTTTAACCCATATTCAAAACGCTTCTTCTTCATACTAATCATTAAGTTTTGTCTGTCTTGCCTCTATTTTGAGAACTATTGTGCAACTCTTCTAGATTATTTTTGAAAAGTAATTTTGTTTCATGTGTAATAAAGTTCATATTTATTTGTGTGAAACCAACAATTTGGTATTAGAGAAGGTAATTTATGTCTCTAACTACACTAGAGGGTTTTGTCTCGAGATTTTCAGCTAGTTTTAACCTTTGCCGCACCTAGTTTATGTTAAAGGAATAAATTGTTGGAGATTATCTTCATCTTAGTCAAGTTTTTACCCATCAAAATCCATTTCAAACCCTTTACATATGACTAAGAGCTTTAAAAGAGAGAGATCCATTCATATAAAACATTTAGGGTTTGTTTCACATTAAAGTAAAATTTCAAATTGATTAAGAGTCCAACAAGTGAAAGATCATCAGAAGCAATTCAAAAAGCTAAAGACAATCGAAAACTCACAAAGCAAAAGCTTAAAGCTTTGCACTTGTTCTCTTAAGCTTTTGATTATGAGAAGCTTTTCAGCACTTCAAGAAGATTTGCATCGTTTTTGGAAAACCTACTTTTGAGCTTGTTCACATGCCAAGCTCACATGCCTATAAAAGCATGGCTTAAATTGCATATTGATTATCATTATCATATCATTATGAAGAGAAGTGAAGCAAGCTTAAGTATAATTGTGGAGCTATTTGCATCAACTTCTAAGCATCATTCATTGATCATTGTCCCTTGGCTCATAGCCTCATATTTTGTAGCTTCACATTTAGGAAGCTTATATCTTCTTCATCAACTCCTCTTTTAGCTGATATTCAGCCCATTTTTTCTTAATAGTAAGAACTATTATTCAGCTCTTTGCTAAATCATTTCATAAGAGTTCTTTTTTCTACACATTATTATTTTTTGCAATAAAATTCAGATTTCTTCGTGTAAGAAGACCAAGAATCCCTACCAAGAAAATAATGATATTACTAAGGAAATTAAAAATAAAAAGATGATAAAATATTTTATCAAATTAAAGAAAGAAAGGAAATAATGAAGTACATATCTGATTTTTACGCATATCCAAAACAAGTAATATACATCAAACTTTATCATGCATAGCTTCCACAAGGAACTATGACATCCATAATCAATCATCATTGTCATCGCGCAGGTGCAAACTTTTATATAATGACTTTTCGCATGAAGAGTTCTACAAAACGCAACAAGCTGAGTTTCTATTTGCAAGCATATAACTATGATAGGGAATCAACCCAACCCAACAAGGAACTATGACATCCCTGATCAATCATCATTATCATCGAGTAGGTGCAAACTTTTATATAATCACTTTTCGCATGAAGATTTCTACAAAACCCAACAAGCTGAGTTTCTATTTGCAAGCATATAACTATAATAGGGAATCAACCCACACTTAAGATGAGAAGAAAGACCTTCAAAATTGACCCCTTCCAAATCAAGGAGGAGCATGACCCCTTCCAAATCAAATATATATCTTGAAAAGGAAGGGAGATTAGGGATCGACTGGATAGGGAAAGGAGTAAAGAATGGTGTGTAGGTAGCTTTATGACTAAAAACGATTTAAAAAAACCCTTCTAAAAACTTTGTGGAAAGGCTTCTACAATGGTCAAGAATTCTAGGCTTTAGAAGTCCACATAGATAATGCACATGAAAAGGTGAATGTTTAGAAGTCCACATAGATAATGCACATGAAAAGGTGAATGTGCTAAATGAAAAGTTAGCATCTTAATACTTGATTACATGATTGTTGCACCTTGTTGAGAGCAACATGTTTTGAAGCAAATCTAGAATCTAGGCCATGCGCAAAGAAAATGATCTTTTGTTTGTGAAAGTGCGATCTAAATGCAAGATTTACAAGCCATAAGCACCCATCTAGAATTATTTAGGTTATAAAAATTCGATCTAAAACAAAACACTCAATAATTAGCAAATAACAATAACTAGCACTTTTTAGATGATGCCTCCAAAAAAAATAATTTTCAAGACATCAAAAACAAGAAGAATAAAGGCTAACTACTACTGTAGAAAAAAGGGCCCAAGCTTAGAAATCAAGCTAAAAATGTCAAATATACTCTTCAAAGTTGAGAACTTATGGCTCTTAGACATGAAACCATCATGTTCTTTGTTCTATTACTGATATAATAGAAAGAGCATCACCAAACAAAAACTCTCTAGGAAATAAACCATTAAGTGATAATCTCAAAAATCTGCTTAGCTTGTCAGATGGTTTATTTCATACAATAGAAAGTGCATCATGTTGTTCACTCTATAAATTAGCATCATTGAACAAAATCATCTCTAAGAAATAACCCATCTATCAAGTGAAGTGATATTCTCAAATATGAAGACGCACCATCTGCATACAGAATTTGGAACTCAGAAAAAAAAAAGTCTATACTCTTTTCAACAAAACAACATAATGCAGTTATTAGACCTGTTGCTTTTGTTCGTTCAGATAATATGCCAAATATAAGCAATAAAGATTTTATGTTAAGTGGCTCCTGTTCCTAGCCATCAGAATATAGTGCAGATTAACAATCATGCCTGGACCATTGTGCTTCCTCCGTGCATCTGTTATTAATCAGAGATACACAAATTTCCAAGAAAAAAAAGGGGAAAAAAACACTAGCTCTTTCCCATCATGATTCTAATGAGCTGCAAAGATTCAAACATAAGGGACCAATTTATACTTCGTTCCCACAATAAGATATGCCTTCCGAGATAACTTGACACTAACCCCCATCGATGAAACTAAACTGGCATAGATGATGATATAGGAAATTCAGCACGCAGAAGAGCTTCCTTGCTCAGTCATACTCTACAAGAATACTTCATAGATCATCCAACTAACATGCCTGTTTCATCTACTCAAACAAAAGTGAACGTTTAAATCGATCACCCCATACATTAGTATTTGAGGCCCTATATGAGTAGCCAAAAAATAAGAACGAGGTGACAAAATAACAGAAAAAGAACGATTCCTTTTTCCCAACCCCTTTCATTAGTTTGTGCATGTGATGTGAAGCGTGCGTTTTTCTAATGTGTTTTCTTCTCTTCTTCTCTTTTTTTTTTTTTTTTTTTTTTTTTTTTTTGGGGGGGGAGAGGGGGGGGGGGGGGGGGGGGAGGGGGAGGGGGAGAGAGAGAGAGAGAGAGAGAGAGAGAGAGAGAGAGAGAGAGAGAGAGAGAGAGAGAGAGAGAGAGAGAGAGAGAGAGAGAGAGAGAGAGAGAGAGAGAGAAACCTCGACAAAATCCTGATGACGTCCAGGGTTATGCTGAGATTCAGGCTTGATCTCAATATCAGCCGATTCATCAACGATTTCCTGCATCGTATTCTGGATAAACTCATCGAACGAATCCAGCTGTTGCCTAACGAGTCCCTTGTCTTCAAAGTAGGCACTGATGACCGCCCAGGCGTCCTCCTGTGTAATTTCCCCTTCCTCATCGATATACTCTTCTTCGTCACCGCCGTACATTGTACCCACTTAAGTTTCTGCTCTGAACCTACTCTTGATTCAACCAGATGCTCTTTCGTCTTTACGGATGCACGCAGACAAATCAGACGAAGGCTTTGCGTAGTTAGTATGATAAATTCCTTCTGTACTGTACAACAATCAAGGTAAGGCGAGGCCGTTCGCCAAATGAGCTCGGCTCCCCCCAGGCAGCTTTGTCTGCCGCCACAGCACAATGAAAAATTGGCAGTCGATTCTCGCTTTCGCTAACTTATAAATGAGTTTGATGACCGACACGCCGGGACGTGGAGAAGTGGGTTTTCTTTAGATTGTTCCCAAAGGGGGGGAAATTGTAATGTTGTGGTTATAACGTTAGAAATGTTGTTGTTATATTGTTGTTGTAACATTGTTGTCCAACCCTCAAGCTCGCGTAGCTTAGTGGTTGACACTTTGAATCTGAATCTGTGGGAGAAAGTCTCAAGTTTTAATCTTTGTTGAATATATCCATAAGTTTTTCAGGATGCGTGTCTCTGTCTTATGAGTTTGGGTTTGTGATGTCTTTCCGATTCAATTGTACATTAAAAAAAAATGTTAGGGGATGTTGTGCCATGGGCTTTTATTTTTAAGTATAGACAACGAATGTAGAAAATTCGGATATGCAAACTCAATTAACAAAGGGCAGTTGTGATGTTGTAATCTACCTATGATAGTTCAGTATATGGTCTTCTGTGTTTACATCAAACAACAACAATCATAATTGTTTTGAGATATGAGAGAGATCCACATGTTGCAAATTATATATATATATATATATATATATATATATATATATATATATATATATATATATATATATATATATATATGTGTGTGTGTGTGTGTGTATGTATGTATTATATGTGTGTGTGTGTATGTATGTATGTGGGAATTTGAGACATAATGTCTTTATACATTTTGTGTTCATATCATGAAGTGGAAGAACCAAAAACATTCCTTTGTTCCACTTGATTTTGTGAATAGAGAAAAGGTGGAACGACATGATTTGTTGTTTTTTAGCCTAGAACTCCAAGTTTTGGTGTTTTTACTTCTACCATACCTTATACATGTCAAACAAGTATTGTATGATCAAAAGGTTGGAGGTGAAAGAGAGTCATATGAGCACATGGTGATGAAATTCTAGCTAGGGTTGAAAGCTCTTGGATTGGTAGGCTTTGTGTTCTCATAAGCTCAATGATTGAAGATAACATGTGTTCTCATAAGTTCAATGATTGAAGTTAACATTTTTTTCTAAATATCAAGATAGAACATTGCAAACCAAGTTTTTATGGTGTTTTATCCACATGTATGAAGCTTGAGACCGATAGGCAAACTCACAAAATGGCATCTTATATAGTAAAAATCATGTGTACAAAATTTTATGAAAAATTAATTACTAAATATATGTCAAATACAAGGAAGCATATAGCCTAAAAAAGGAGATAGATTGCTATAAAATGATGCTAAAGGAAGGAGGAAGAGTAATTATTACTCGTAATCAAGAGAAAATGATGTTAGCATATTTTGCTAGTGATGTGTGTCAACACACTTGGTATTGTCAGAGAACCTTTTTCCCTCTTTATGAGGTTTTTTCCCCCTAGTTTGTATATATGCCAGTAACCTTAAAGGGTTGCTCATTTGTATATATGCCAATAACCTTAAAGGGTTGCTCATATTCGTGCAAACCTTTTGGATAAATTCTTTGAGAAGAATAACCTATTTAAGGCTTAATAACATGGTAGATCATTTTCATACATAGGGAGATTGTTGTTTGCTTTTGAATAGATAAAAGAAAGAACATGCACTTGTGTTGTCTACACATCTGATGAGGGCACATAGTAGGTCAATCTAGATCACTTTGAAGTTGCATTTCTAGTAAGGGAAGCATTGTGCAACCTTAAACGGCTCATCTTAATACCATCTATTTGAGAAAATCAAATTATTATTAGAAAGTATGCCAAGAGCATGTAAATTCTTTTTATGATACAGGAGATAATTTCTATGTTTAAGGGAGAGTATCACACTTCCCTCTAATATACTTCTATCAATACATTATACATTGCCATGTACTTGGATGGTCTTAATAGATCAATAATCAAACCCATAGTGCTCAAGAGGGAATATATTTTTAAGATCAACCATAAAGTTTCAAGAGGGTTGTTATCTAGACAAGATGGGAGATATGTACATAATGTATGACTTCACATAGAAGACCAAGGGCTATGGGGAAGTAGAAAATGATACACAAATTACATAGGATGGGGAACATAAAGAACTAGACTCTACACGTTGCAATTTTTTTGTTCAATTTTTATTCTAAAAAGAATCAAAAATGGTATAAAATCCCTTAGGGCAATAGATTAATGCAAATCTACCTAAATGAAGGCACAAACCAAGTCCTTTGGGCTTTCATTCCATTTGATGACAAATCACCAAACTTTGTGCCATTTAGGAGCTAATAAAACCTAAAGAGAATAATAGACCTACATATTTGGGTAATCAAAGAGAGAGTATTGGCCCCTAGATGAGTCAAGAAAAACCAAATACACGTACCTAAGACATATAGGAAGCAATTTCCCTCACAAAACTTGCCCCAAAGCTTTCTCAAAATAGTGAAGACACAAGCAATAACCATGATAGGCTAGATCATGCAAAGTCTCAATGGAAAAGAGTGCCACAATATCCACAAAAGCCTTCTTTTATGCAAACCCCAATGATACCTCAATGATCATTTCCAAGAGCCAAAGTGTATAGTGGAGTACCTAGACTTGGAAGAACCCTATTAGAGCTATAAGAGCATAGCATTGACCTAGATCTACTCATGGATGAGGAAACAATGCTTCCTTATAACCATTCCCAATTCCAAGACCCATTTATATCAAAAGGTCTCGTCCTTATTAGATAGCTAAATGTATGAGAGAACTTAATGATAGATCAAGAGATCCTCATGATCATGTTGCAAAACTCAAGCAAATATGGATAGCTAAATAGGTAGATGACTATTTCTTGCAATATGGAGCATTTACATTAACCATGAGAGGAACAAAGTTGGCTTGGCTTCTATAAGAAAAATAGCACAATGGAACAAACCAATCAATAAGTTGAGAAAAAACCAGGCTAAGAGATAGACAACTCAAATTCACAAATTGTGAAGAGAAATGCAGCTACAATGATGGTGTTGTCCACCCTTGCACTCCCAATATTGAGCTTAGATGACATTCTAGACAAACTCTAAATGAAGGGCTTATGTAGTGAGCTATAATATTAGGACCACCACGTGCCAGAGATGAATCTCCTCCCAACCTTATGCCTCTATATATAGCTACTCAAATCAACAGGCACCACAAATGTAATTGGAGTCCATAACTGCATGTGCAATCTCAACCACTACTTTAGCATCTTCTAGCAAAGTCCACTAGTAATAGGTGTATTGGCCAATTGAGTGAAGTCTCTTTGGAATCAAGTGAAGGCTCTAGATCTCTTTGGACAAAACTCTCTCACCATGCTCCCCATGGGGATTGAACCCAAGATCTACTCCCTCCCAAACTTGAGACTCAACCGCTTGGCTAAGTAACTTGTTTTAGAGAGAAAATGAATCTATGCTTAAGCCTAATATCCACATATTTAACCATACACCTGAGTGACCAAATGGTTTTTGATCTTAGATCTATGCGAACGGATCGAACATTCAGATCATAAATTTACTCTTTATAGCATTTCCCCTTTGGGAATGATTTTTGTCCTTGAAAATAGAGCTATATATAATAAATTGTGGGCATATACTCGAGCCTCATGTTCTAACCTAGATTAGAGGAGAAAATGTCTAAGGAGGATTATTGCACTTCCCTCTTATATATGTCTATCAATACATTATACATTGCCATATACTTGGATGGTCTTAATAGATCAATAATCAAACCCATAGTGCTCTAAGATCAACCATAGGTGTGTTATCCAAAAAACATGGGAGATATGTACATAATGTGTGACTTTATGTAGAAGACCAAGGGCTATGGGAAAATAATAAATGATACATAAATTACATAGGAAGGGGAGCATAAAGAACTAGATTCTACACATTGAAAAAAAAATTATTTGAACAGGAATCATAAATGGTATAAAATCCCTCATGGCAATAGATTAACAACTCTACCTAAATGAAGGCACAAACCAAGCCCTTTGGAATTTCATTCCATTTAATGTCAAAGCACCAAAATTTATGACATCTATGAGCTAAAATAGCCTAAAGAGAATAGTAGACCTACATATGTAGTGTTGGAGGATAAACACTCCTATCTACACAACAAAAGCAAATGAACCCTCCTAGGATCCTGATTTTTTTTTTACATGGGCTCTATATTTTCTTAGTTTCTCTGAGTACATGCAGAGAATGAAAATCAAACCTTAGTTTCTCTGAGTACATCCTTAAACTAGAATTAGAGATCTTTCAAATGAGAGTAAAATCACTCCATTTGGATATTATATGATGCCTCAACAAGCTGCAACAAAACAGATAACTTGATCTCTTCACAGAGTATTAGCTAACTACACAGACACTATTCTGGATATTTCTCTACACATGTGAAGGCATTGAACCCGAGACTTATATCACTGAAGATAGAACTTATAAGCTTTCCAAAAAGACAAAAATCATTGCAAATGGATCCGGGATGAAGGAGAAATAACAATTACAAGACCGGGGGTCTCCCAAAATCATCTAGATAGATAGAGTGTGTAAAAGTGAAATTTGTGCAAAATATGCAGAGAATAGCTAGTAGGGGGTGTGCTTAAGCAAGGGGGAAGCTTGGGCACGTATTTCCATGACTCTAAGTCATAATATAACTCATTAAAGGCTTTAAAAGCCACATACCAACCTCTTTAAGCAATCAAAAGCATGTGCATGTCAAAAGTGAGGTCCAATCACATTGAGAGGTGAGCTAAATCTTCTCTAATCAACTTCTTTCCATTATAGACATGATTTGATGCCTCCAACTCATGGAAGTCCCTCCTTTGATAATGGATGATGTGGAAGGTTCAATTCGGGGCATGTTCCCACACTCTTGAGCTTAAAATACAAAACTTTCAACACTCCCCCTCAAGCTTAAGTCTTTTTCCTTTGTTGCTTCATCCTATGTCTCTTATGTTGATTGCTTCTTTGAATCCTCCAAGCTTTGTACCTTCAAGAAACTTTGTCATTATGTTCCAAGGTCAGATACCTTGAACTCCTTTCCTAGCTTTGATTTGATATCCTTAATACCTGCAATATCACTTCCAGTGATGATCAAATCGTCCACCTAAATGCATATGCATATTGTCTTGCCTCCTTGTTTCTTCATGTAAAGTGATGGATCTGCAACACTTTTTTTGTATTCAGAACTTGATAAATAATCCACTAACCTTTGATTCTAGGCCCTTGGGGCTTGCTTTAGTCCATATAATGCTTTCCTTAGCTTGCAAACATGATTTGGGTACCTCATACTAGCAAATCCTTGAGGTTGGCTCATGTAGACTACTTCTTCAAGCTCTCAATTGAGGAAGGCATTCTTCACATCCAACTGATATAAGCTCCATTTCCTTGATGTGGCCATTGAATCAAAGTCCTAATTATTTGCATCTTGGCTACGGGGCTGAAAGTTTCATCGTAATCTATCCCATAGCTTTGGGAGAAGCCTTTCGTCACCAACCTCGCTTTGTACTTAGCAATGGAACCATCTAAATTTCTTTTAATTTTGTAAACCCACTTATTACCTATCACCTTCATGTCTTCTTAAGTTGATACCAAGCTCCGAGTATGGTTCTCATCAAGTGCCTTGAGCTCTTCCTTCATTGTCTTTTGCCATTCCTTGCAATCCTTAGCTTCTTCATAAGTAGTCGGTTCTTTGTTCTTGATTACCTGAGTCATGTATGCATAATGCTTTGCAATGAAATTGTCATATGTTAACCTTTGAACTGGATATCTTACTCTTAAAGACCTTCTTTCACTTGCTTTAGGTGTGGTTTCCATCCTCTTCCTTTGTTTTGAGTCTCTTGGGGTTTGAATTTCTTTTATCTCTTCATCTTCCAACATGCTCTCGTCCACATAGCTTCCTGCCTCAATTGCAATCTTCTCTTTGCCTTTGACTTTGCTTTCTTCAGAGTTGGTTTCTCTTTCCCTAAGCCTTCCAATCCATGGTGAGGGTGTCCTTGTGTTGGGTGAGTTTCTTGGACCACTTAAATCCATGCTTTCTTGAACTCTATCATCATTCTTCTTATCTGTCTCACCTATATCTTTAACTTTAATGGACTCTTGCATGCATACCAAGGCTTCAACTCATCAAAGACAACATCCCTACTTAGCTTCAGCTCCTTGGTGATGGGATTATCTCATTTATACCCCTTTTGTTCCATAGAATATCCCAAAAAGATACACCTTTCAGATTTGACATCTAACTTTGACCTCAACTCTTGAGGTACATGTACATAGCATATACAACCAAAGATTCTAAGATGTGAAATGCAAGGTTTTCTTCCACTCCATGCTTCCTCAGGGGTTAGATGATGTAAACCTGATGTAGGAAATCTATTCATGATGTATGTGGTTGTATATGTAGCCTCTCCCCAATAACAATGTGGCATATTCATTTCGTTGAGCATACACCTTGCTACCTCTACTATGTGTTTGTTCTTTCTCTCTAGTACCCCATTTTGTTGAGGGGTATACCTGCATGTAAATTGTCTTTTGATGCCATTGACCTTCAAAAATTCAGAAAATTCATGGGAGAAGTACTCTCCCCCTCCATCATATCTCAAAGTTTTGATAAACTTGCTAGACTCCTTCTCCACCTGTGCTTTGAATTTCTTTAAGTAGTGGAACACATCTTATTTGTTTCTAATGCAATACAACCATAATTTTTTTGAAAAGTCATCAATGAAGGTTACAAAAAACCTATTTCCATTAAGGGAATCTTCTCTTGTTGGACCCCAAACATCCATGTGAATGAGGTCTAAAACATTCACACTCACATAGGTACTCTTCTTGAAAGGAAGCCTTGATTGTTTTCGTTGTTGACAAGCTACACAAATTTCATGCAACATTTTAGATGTAAAATTTGATAGGCCTCTTACCAAGATCCTCCTTTGCATGCCCTTAAGATTTTTTAGGTTGATATCACCTATTCATTTATGCCATAGATCCAAATCTGCTATCCTCTTGTCTCCATATGTGACATACATTGAATGGTGTGGCTGATTTATGTCCATTGTGAACATTCTCCCTTGCTTTTTCCCTTTTGCTATAAGCTTGAAACCTGCCCATGGATCCTCAACAAAACATTCGCTTTCATTGAGCCTAACTTGATAACCTTTTTTCACCATTTGGCCTACCGAAATCAAGTTTTTGGTAATAGTAGGGACATATAATACCTCTTATAAGCACTTTTCCCTTTGATTTCCTTCCAAACTGATATCTCCCACATGTTGAATGGTATGCTCTGAGTTATCACTTGTTTCCACATGTCCTTGATGCTTTGGTACCTGCAAATTACTAAAAAGATCCTTTTGACATGACATATGATTGCTACATCCACTGTCTACATACCATACATCTTCACTAGCTTGAGTTGTATCTTCACCATACCTCATGGAAAGTAAATAATCATTTCCTTGCTTGGATGATGTGTTTGCATAATTATCTTGCCCTCTATAATTATTTTTGCTACTTTGATTCCCTTGTCTTTGAGCTCTATGATAACATTCATTCGTAAAATGACTAGGCTTACCACATACAAAGCATCCATTTGAAGTGGTTTGTCCTCTTCCACCAAATATTCCACCTCTTCCTCTATTTTTTGCTCTTCCACCTCTTTGACCTGCATTTTCTTGTTGTCCTTGACCTCCTTGGTTGCTTTGATATCTTTCTCTTCCTCTCGTAGCACTTCAATTGTGTCTTCCTCATCCTCTAACTGCATACAATAATTGCCCTTAGCTATCCTTATGACCACCAAGGTTCATCTCATTTGTCACCATGAGAGTGATTAGTTTATCAAAATCAGGAAGAGAGTCCCTTATATACATTGAAGTTGTGAATGTCCTCCATTTTTCATCATCCCTTAGTCCATTTCGGGTGTGGGCGACAAGATTTTCATCATCTAGGGCACAACGGATTGACCCTCGTGCATATACAAGCTCTTTAACCTTTAATATGTAACCATTAGCACCTTGAGATGGGCCTTTCCTAAGATTATTTATCTCATTCTTGAGACATATTTTTCTAGCTTTTGTGGAGGTTGAGTACAATCTCTCCAAGCACTCCCACACCTTCTTCGACGTATCCAAATCTTGAATATGTCCTATCATGGTGTTGCTAACATGCGGAGATAAAATAAAAATGACTCTTTTGTCCCTTTCATCCCACTCTCTTACTGATCTTCTCTGGTCATTGTTTGGATTTACCTCATCTATATAGGGTTTTGGCTCTCCACCACTCACAAGTCCCCACAAACCTTCACCCATCAAAAAATTGCTTATTCTAAATCGCCATGGTTGGTAGTTTCCCTTTTCGAGCTTAGCATTGAGATCAGCCATGCTGCCTTCTAGCTCTTTTGAACCTCCCCCTTGATGCAGTGAAGTTGGAAAATATGGATTTTACCTTTAGAAATAGGGCTACTCCTCTTGAAGAAGTTTCGTCTTTGATTCGATGACTTGTTTGCTTCCCCTTGTTGATGTGCTCGTTCTTTTCTTCCATCCTTCAAACTTTGATGAAGTATTTACTTCACTTTAATATCTCCTTTGTCTCTCTTTGATACTCCACTTATAGCTATGATACCACTGTTGGGGGATAAACACTCCTATGTGCACAACAAAAGCAAGTGAACCCTCCTAGGATCCTAAATTTCTTCTCACATAGGCTTTGTATTTTCTCAGTCTCTCTGAGTACATGGAGAGAATGAAAATGAAACTTTGCAATCTTAAACTAACCTTAGAGTGCTTTCAAATGAGAGTAAAATCCCTCCATTTGGATATTGTATGATGCCTCAACCAACTGCAACAATATAGATAACTTGATCTCTTCACAAAGTATTAGCTAACTACATAGACACTGTTCTAGACATTTCTCTGCACATGTGTAGGCATTGAACCTGAAACTTATAGGAGTGAAAGTAGAACTTACAAGCTCTCCAACAAGATAAAAATAATTGAAAATGGATTCGAGACAAAGGGAAACAACGATTACAAGACCATGGGTCTGTCAAAATCGTCTGCAAAATATGAGGAGAATAGATAGTAGGGGGTGTGCTTAAGAAATGGGGAAGCTTGGGCACATATTTCCACGACTTTAAGTCATAATACAACTCATTAGAGGCATCAAAGGTCACATGCCAACCTCTTTAACCAATCAAAAGCAAATACATGTCAAAAGTGAGGTCCAATCACATCGAGAGGTGAGCTAAATCTTCTCTAATCAACTTCTTTACATTATAGACATAATTTGATGCCACCAACTCATGGAAATCAGCCTCTTTTGATAGTGGATGATCTGCAAGGTTCAATTTGGGGCATGTTCCCACACTCTTGAGTTTGAAATACAAAATTTTCGACATTTAGCTAATCAAAAGAGAGAGTATTGACCCCTACATGAGTCAAGAAAATCCAAGGACACATGCCTAAGATGTATAGGATCCATTTTTGCTCACAAAACTTGCCCCAAAACGTTCTCGAAATAGCAAAGATACAAGGAATAATGATGATAGGCTAGAGCATGAGAAGTCTCAATGGAAAAGAGTGCCACATTATCCACTAAAGCCTTCTTTCATGCAAGCCCCAATGAAATCTCAAAGATCGTTTCCAAGACCAAAAGTGCATAGTGAGTACCTAGACTTGGAAGAACACCTATTAGAGGTATAATAGTGCAACATTGACCTAGATCTACTCATGGATGGGGAAACAATGCTTCCTTATAACCATTCCCAATTCCAAGAACCATTTATATCAAAAGACTTCCTCATTGTTAGATAGCTAAATATATGAGAGAACTTTATGATAGATGAGGAGATCCTCGTGATCATTTTGCAAAATTCTAGCAAATCCAGATAGCTAAATGGGTAGATGACTTTCGTGCAATATGGAGCATTTAGATTAAACATGAGAGGAACCAAGTTTGCTTATTTTATATAAGAAAAATAGCACAATGGAACAAACCAATCAATAAAGATGAGAAAAAATGCAGGCTACGAGATAGAAAACTCAAATTCACAAATTGGAAAGAGAAATGCAGCTACAAAGATGGTGTTGTCCACCCTTGCACTCCCACTATTGAGCTTAGATGACAATCTAGAAAAACTCTAAACGAAAGGGCTTATTTAATGAGCTAGACTACTGGGATCAGCACGTGCCAGAGAGATGATTCCCCTCCCAACCTTATGCCTATATATTATAGCTACTTGAATCAACGAGCACCACAAGTGTAACTCGAGTCCATAACTACATGTGCGATCTCAACCGCCACTTTAGCATCTTCCACTAGAGTCCACTAGTAGTAGGTGTATTGGCTACTTATTCAAGTCACCATGGATCCAAGTGAAGGCTCTAGAGCTATTTGGGCAAAATCATCTCCCCATGTTCCCCATGGGATTGAACCCGAGATCTCCTCCCTCCCAAACTTGAGGCCCAACCACTTGGATAAGTGAATTACTTGTTTTAGAGAGCACATGAACCTATGCTTAAGCCTAATCTCAAAGATATTTGGCCATACACATGATGACCAAATGGTGTTCGATTATAGATATATCTAAACCAAACGAACACTCAAATCATAGACTTTCTCTTTATAACATTTTTCCCGCCTCGGGAACAATTTTTGTCCTTGAAAATAGAGCTATATACAATAAATTGTAGGCATACTCGCGAGCCTCATGTTCTAATCTAGAAGAACGTGTTTTCATCTCTATGGTGGGATTCACCTCATATTCCAAATGAATAGATGATAATACATTGGTTGATCCCTCCCCAAGGGCACACAAATCCTTTTTATGATAGAGGGGAGAATGTATATGTTTAAGGGAGAATATCACATTTACCTCTTATATATGCCTATCAATGCATTATACATTTCCATATACTTGGATGGTCTTAATAGATATATAATCAAACCCATAGTGCTCAAGGAGGGGATATATTTGTAGGATCAACCATAAATTTTTAAGAGGGGTGTTATTTGGACAAGATGGGAGATATGTACATAATGTGTGACTTCACGTAGAAGACCAAGGACTATGGGGAAGTAGTAAATGATACACAAATTACATAGGAAGGGGAACATAAAGAACTAGACTCTACACATTGCGAAAAATTTATTCTAACAGGAATCATAAATGGTATACAATCCCTCATGGCAATAGATTAACAACTCTACCTAAATGAAGGCACAAACCAAGCCCTTTGGGCTTTCATTCCATTTAATGTCAAAGCACCGACTTCATGACATCTATGAGCTAAAAATTTAATGTCAAGGCACCTAAATGACATCTAGAACTAAACTCTACACATTGCCTTTTTTTTTTAAATTATATTCTAACAAGAATAATAAATGGTATAAAATCCCCGGTGGCAATAGATTAATGAAACTCTACCTAAATGAAGGCACAAACCAACTTCTTTGGGCTTTCATTTCATCTGATGGCAAAGCACCAAAACTTTGTGGCATCTATGAGCCAAAAGAACCTAAAGAGAATAATAGACCTACATATTTAGGTAATCAAAAGAGAGAGTATTGGCCCCTATATGAGTCAAGAAAAAACAAGTACACGTAGACATATAGGGAGCAATTTCCCTCACAAAACTTTCCCCAAAGATTTCTCAAAATAGTGGAGAAACAAGCAATAACTATGATAGGCTAAAATATGCAAAGCATTCTTTCATGCAAACTCCAATGTTCTTTCGTGTATGGTGGAGTACCTAGACTTGGAAGAACACCTACTAGAGGTATAAGAATGCAACATTGAGCTAGATCTGCTCATGGATGAGAAAACAATGCTTCCTTATAACAATTCCCAATTCCAAGACCCATTTATATGAAAAGGCTTCATCCTTGTTAGATAGTTAAATGTATGAGAGAACTTTATGATAGATCAAGAGATCCTCATGATCATGTTGCAAAATTCAAACAAATCTAGAAATCTAAATAGGTAGACGACTACTTCACACAATATGGAACATTTAGATTAATCATGAGAGGAACCAAGTTGGCCTGTTTTTTTATAAGAAAAATAGCACACTATAGCAAACCAATCGATAGATATCATAAAAAATGTAGCCTAAGAGATAGAGGACTCAAATTAAGAAATTTGAAGAGAACTTTAGCTATCGAGATGGTGTTGTGCACATTGGCACTCCTAGTATGGAGTTTAGATGATGATCTAGACAAACTCTAAATGAAGGGCGTATGTAATGAACTAGACTATTAGGACCACCACGTGCTAGAGAGATGACTCTCCTCCCAACCCTATACATATATATATATATATAGTTGCTGGAATCAACGAGCACCACAAATGCAACTGCAAATCCATAAATGAATGTGCGATCTCCACCATTGTTTTAGCACCTTCCACTAGAGTCCACTAGTAGTAGGTGTATTGGCCACTTGAGTCTAGTCTCTCTAGACTCAAGTGAAGGCTCTAGATCTCTTTGGGCAAAACTCTCTCCCCGTGCTCCCCATGGGGGCTAAACCCAAGATCTCATCCTTCTAAACCTTGAGACTCAACCACTTGGCTAAGTGGATTACTTGTTTTAGAGAGCACATGAACCTATGCTTAAGCCTAATCTCAAGATTTTTGGCCATACACATGAGTGACCATGATATTCGATTTTAGATCTATCTTAATTGATCGGACAATCAGATCATATGATTTCTCTTTATACATTCTTCCCTTGGGATTGATTTTTGTCCTTGAAAATAGAGCTATATATAATAAATTGTAGGCATAGCCCCGAGCCTCATGTTCTAACCTACAATGACATGTTTTCATCTCTATGGTGGGATTCACCTAATATTCCAAATGAATAGAGTAGAATCTATTGGTTGATCCCTACCCAAGGGAGTGAAAATCCTTTTCATGTTATAGAAGAAAATTCTTACACTTCCCTCTGATAGATGTATATCAATAAATTATACATTGCCATATACTTGGATGGTCTTAATAGATCAATAATCAAACCCATAGTGCTCAATGAGGGACTATATTTTTAAGATCAACCATAAAGTTTTAAGAGGGGTGTACATAATGTGTGGCTTCACATAGAAGTCCATGGGCTATTGGGAAAGTAGTAAATGATACACAAAGAACTAGAGTCTACACGTTGCAAAAATTATATTCTAACAAGAATCATAAATGGTATGAAATCCCTTGTGGCAAAGATTATATTCTAACAAGAATCATAAATGGTATGAGATCACCAAACTTTGTGACATCTATGAGGTAAAAAAACCTAAAGAGAATAGTAGAACTACTTATTTAGGTGATCAAAAGAGAGAGTATTGGCCCCGATATGATTCAAGAGAATCCAAGTGCACGTACCTAACATATATAGGAAGCATTTTCCATCATAAAACTTGACCCAAAGCTTTCTCAAAATAGTGAAATCACAAGAAATAACCATGATAGGCTAGAGCATGCAACGTATCAATGGAAAAGAGTGCCACAATATGCACAAAAGCTTTCTTTCATGCAAACCCCACTAATACCTCAATGATCATTTCCATTACCAAGAGTGCATAGTGGACTATCTAGACTTAGAAGAACACCTATTTGAGGTATATGATTACAACATTGACCTAGATCTACTCATGGATGAGGAAACAATGCTTCCTTATAACCATTCCCAATTCCAAGACTCATTTATATCAAAAGGCTTCATCTTGTTAGATAGCTAAATGTATGAGAGAACTTTATGATAGATCAAGTGACCCTCATGATCATGTTGCAAAATTCAAGAAAACTGAGATAGCTAAATAGAAAGATGACTATTCACACAATATGGAGCATTTAGATTAAACATGAGAGGAGCCATATTTGTTTGGTTTTTATAAGAAAATTAGGAGAAGGGAACAAACCATTTGATAGAGATGAGAAAAAATCCAGCCCAAGATAAATGTAGCTACAAAGGTGGTGTTGTCCACCCTTGCACTCCCAATGTGGAGCTTAGATGATGATCTCGAAAAACTTTAAATGAAGGGCTTATTTAATGAACTAGACTATTAGGACCACCAGATGAGAAAAAATGCAGCCAAAGAGATAGAGAACTCAAATTCACAAATTAAAAAGATAAATGTAGCTACAAAGGTGGTGTTGTCCACCCTTGCACTCCCAATGTGGAGCTTAGATGATGATCTCGAAAAACTTTAAATGAAGGGCTTATTTAATGAACTAGACTATTAGGACCACCACGTGCTAGATAAATGACTCTCCTCCCAAATGTATGCCTCTATATATAGATATTTGAATCAACGAGCACCACAAATGTAACTGGATTCCAAAAGTGCATGTGCAATCTCCACCAGAGCTTTAGCACATTCCACCAGGGTCCATTAGTAGTAGATGTACTGGTCACTTGAGTCAAGTCTCTTGGGATCAAGTGAAGTCTCTAAAGCTCTTTGGGCAAAATTCTCTCCCCATGCTCCCAATGGGGGTTGAACCCAAGATCCCCTCCTTCCCAACCTTGAGACTTAATCACTTGGCTCAGGGGATTACTTATTTTAGAGAGCACATGAACCTATGCTTAAGCATAATCTCGAGATCTTTGGGCATACACATGAGTGACCAAACGGTGTTTGATTTGAGATCTATTTGAAGTGATCAATCAATCATATCATAAACTCTATCTTTATAACATTCTTCTCCCCTTGGGAGCAATTTTTGTCCTTGAAAATAGAGATGTATATAATAAAATATAAGCATGCCCCCGTGCCTCATGTTATAACATAGAAGAACATGTCTTCATCTCTATGGTGGGATTCACTTCATATTCCAAATGAATGGAGGAGAATCTATTGGCTGATCCTTGCCCACTTCATATTCCAAATGAATGGAGGAGAATCTATTATTCAAAACATTATCTAGCTTTTTAGTTGATAAACTAATTTAAGTGAAACATAGGGAATGAATAATAAGGATGGATTGAAAACATCCTTACACAATTCATTGTTTTCATGGTATGACATCTAGGCACCAACATGTGAAATGGGTTGATTTAAATTACTAGTCCATTTCTAGGCATCACTAGTGCATTGATCTAGCAATTGAGATGGGATTTATATCCCTATCAAGACTTTGAAAGCTCTTTTTTCACTTGTCTTTGGTTTGGAAATCAAACCATAACTCTAGTTGACCCAAAACATCTCACTAGATGTTTGTACTATGGTTCAATTCCAACCAACGTTTACTTAATTTTTCAATTGATTGAAGGACTAATTTGTCCAATTGAGCTTGAAAAATCTTGGACAAAATGTAGGTTGAAATGTGCCATAAATTTTTTGTCAATTTCACTTGATCCTGACAAAAGCAAAATCAAAATGAACTTTTTCTGACTTAGGACACTTTTCTCAAAGACTTTTGCTTTTAGATTCTTCAGAATTGTCAATCTTATGAGCAATTCCTAACTTTTCTTTACAAGTGTCTAAACTCTTTTAGAGAACTAGTGCCACTTCACTTGAAGCATACTTAGATAGGTGAGTCAACTTATTCTTAACATCTTTGAAGATTGAATGTGTTCTTTACATAACATCTATCATGGATGTTTAATTTGGTTACCTACTCCCATTGGATATCCCTAACTTTTATTGAAATGAGTAAAAAAATTTACCTGAATCAATTCCAAAAGTTTCGAAAAATGGTTAGGAAGATACTTGAACTTGATGTACTAACTCTATTTAACTCAAGAATTTAACTTCTCAAATATCTATTTCAACAAGCTAGTAAAGCATTTTATCTCTCTTAAATTCTCAAAAAGGTTTTTGGAGTAAAATATGAACATCATCTAAGCACTAGTCATTAAAGTGGAATCCAACATTAGTGTTTGGATCCATTGAGTGTTATTGATGAAGCTTTTCTTATTTTACTCAAAACATTAATGATTCACTTGAGACTTAGGTAATCTTTTCCTTTTTACGATCTTTTAAGACTAATAACTTGGAATGAATTTCTTATGCACCGATTTCCAAGAGATTTGATGTCACCAAGTTGTTCTGTCTTCTATCCTTGGTTGAAAAGATTGTGTCAAAGTTTTATATCTTCAAAAAATCATCGAATACTTTTTATACAAACACTTTAACTTGAAGTGTTTCATAATTCAAGTAAGGACACACTTTGTCATACTTGAATTTTAAATGAAGATCTTGGAAGTTAAGTACTTTATGATCTTCTTACTTAGATGATATTGAAGTGTCTTGTAAGATCATGCTTTTATCCTCCTTGAATTTAAACTTCTCCTTTGAAGTTTTAATTACCTTGAGGATTCAATATTTCTTCAAGATTCACTCTAGGACTAAAAGATACTTATTATCCATGGTCCAATGTCCCATGCCATATTTCCTAAATCAATATGACTATAAAATCTTGTGTCCCATTCCACCCTATTTTATATTCACACTGACATGTAGGTGATACTTATCCTAAAGTTCAAGCATATCTTTATAGATTAATTTCTCGCTTATATTCTTTAACATAATTTTAAGTTAAGGGATCACCTATAGCTTGATATTTTCTAGGATTTGTTTCCTTCATAAATTTCAAGATCTTATGATTTAAGTTGCACTTTGTCTTGGAAACTTTAAAACCTTTTGATATTTTCTTTTCTAGGGTTTTCACCAATTATAATTCCAAGTTCTTGAATTTCTCAAATGCAAGACCTATTGGTTCTACTCGACCAATTTGTAGCGACAAGAAATTTTCTTTTTGTTTTTGTATTCCTCTCTTATTGAAGTTTTAAGTAGCTACCTCAATTGACTTTTACAATAATATCTCTACTTTGTTAGGTATAACCATTGTAGCTCAATGATGAGTAGGAGGTTGGTATAGCTCAATGATGAGTAGCACCTCCTTTAATGTCAATCCGGGAAGACATGAGGATGGTATGAAGACCTCGAGCAAGTGAAGGCACAAGTGTGTCAGTGAGAAGCACACAAACATGCACACACATACACACACGCGCACACACGGCAAGAACAAAGAGAGTAAGACAATGGAATCACTTCTATTGCAACCAAGTTCTCATACCAGATCAAAACTACAAGAAGCTACCCAAAAATGAGCTCTCTAGCTCTATTTATAGTTTTTGACTAGCTTTGGCCCTGTCTAGACCTAGTGTCCAGCCTAGTTAAAAATTAGGTTCCAGGGCTTATTTGAGGGCTCAAACGAGGTCTAAAAAATATGAAAATTGGTAGGCAATTACTTCTAAAGCTCCTCAAGCTTGATGACTCCTCGGCTTGCACAAAATGGAGCTACAAAAAGGTGAAACTGTATTTACAATGGTTTTTAGTGATGAGAATCACTTTAAAATGATGTAGAGATTGGAAAAATTTTAATGGGTTGCCTCAGTGCTAGATCTGCATGTATGCCCATATCCGCTTCTTCCCGTATGATGCCAACACTCTCCCCCCCCTAGCATCTGTCGTCTTTGATAGACCTTTGCTCCGCGGTCTGATCAATGTAGTGCTGCAGTATGTCGGTTGCCAATTCTTGTTCTTTGATCCGTAGTCCCCTGACCAAGTCTCTTTGAAGGGCATCCCAATTAATTGCGCCAGGCATTTCAGGTTGTGGCGTGGTGTAGAGCTCTAAATGCATTGTTTGTTCGCACGCGAATAAGTGTAGCAGATGAGTTGGGCGTGGCGCGAACACTTCCGAGTGTGATTCCCAGAACTCCGTGGTGAACATATCATCAAAGGTTTGCTTATAGCAAGCAGGGAGATATCTGATTCTTGCGTGCCATGCATAAGCAACTCGTATGCTCGGGGTTGTGCTCATATCATAAAGTAGGTCATAATTACCATTTATGAAGCCGGGAATCTGAGGCTAAATGTTACATACATTGCGGAAGGTTTTGAGCACGACTTGCATCATATCCAAGATTTTGAGCATCATCTGTGCAGCTACGTCTGGCATGGGGTGAAGGCATGGAAGCCAATGTCTGATAGTAGCCATCATATATGCTACTGTAGGTTTGCCTCTTGGTGGTGCGATCGAGGGGTAATTGAGCCATTGTTTGCAATTTGCATTGTTCTGAACCTTGATGGCAAATGCTTTCCATGATCTTCTTCTCTGTACTGGCCCAAAGCAAGGGTTATATTTCAAATGCATGGGAGCGTGATCCCATGTTCCTAGCATTTCCGGATAGGTCTCAAGTAATTTTTGCCTCCAGATGGGTTGGAATATGGCACCTTTTCTAGCTTCTTTGGGGATGTCTTCTGGTTGGAACTATGTTGCAAAGGAAGGATACCTGTTGGTGACTCTTTTGATCTCTGCGTTGTAGTCTGCCAAATAATAGGAAATAGGGCTTATACTGTAACTCTGAACTAGTTATCAGTCTTCTGGATGCGAGGTGCCTAATATTCTGATTGAAGTATGGTTTCTTCAATGGTTTTCATGGCCAGCATCTGAGTGGAGATACGTTCCTCATGAGTTGGCCCCATTTCTTCTACCTGTTTCATCCATGCCGAAGGGGGCTCCTCATATGTGTCTTGTCCCTTCTCCATGATTCTGCCTCCTGGAAGAGGTTGAGGCTCATAGTTATTTTCAAAGATCTCTTCCACAGGAATGATTACTGTTTCTTCCTTTGATGGTTGATCAGGTGGAGAGGAGGGTCATTCATACTGTAACAACTTAGTCTTTAATTCTGCCACTTGTTGTCGTAGCTCAAGTACCTCATTGGTTGTGGAAGATTCTGGCTCTGGTGAAGTAGTAGCATTGACCACATTTCTTGGTTCTGTCATGTGCGGTACGAGCATTGGTTGTTTCTGTAGTTCTTTCACTTGGTCAGCAAGTTGATCATGTGCTTCTAAGAGGTTGGCATAGGCTTCATTGTCGTACCCTTCTCTGTATACTTGGCTTCAAGCTCCGCATGAGATTGTTGGAGAGTGGTAACTTCTTGTTGTAATGCAACATTACTCAGCTCTAAGGCATTGACACGTGCCTGGAAGTGAGACGACAGGGTACAAAGCTCTTTATTATTTTCTTCCAATAATCTCTATTCTTGTTTAAACTGGGCCACAGCTTCGAACATAGTGTCTAGTGCCTGACCTCCGCTATACCCATACCAGATCTTCTTATGAGGCTATGTGAATCGGTCTTGCACCGGAAATGCAAAATGTTGAAGACACATTCGCAATGGTATAACAATGTTCGGGGTGAGGGCACACATTTCTTTCAACTTCTTGAGTTTATTGTTCTTCATAGACTCCGATATCAAAGGATCTCGATCGGAGGGTACATGGGTGCCATACATCTGAAGGGCCTCCCTGATTAAAGTGATGTTCAACTCAAACTTTTTCATTTCCTCCTGGTTTGATAGAGAGGGCACCAGGAATGTGCCTGAATGATCTTTATCTCCTGTCACCTTCAGAGTTGCAATCAAGTAATAACACCTAAGGAAATCAGGTTTAGGCAGAGATACACTAAAATAATCCTGCAATCCCGCTTTCTGCCAAATATCTTGAAGAGGAGCTACATTTTGCAATGCTTCAAAGTCTCGTGAGAAGAACTGAAAGGTCCACCAAACTCCTCCAAATTCCAACTTGGATTCCCAAATATGATCAGCATCTCCCAAATCTCCTGGCATCTCATTGAACCAATGAGAATGTCCTTTCACTCTTTCTGTTAGGCCACTCGGTGGATCCGAGATGGGAATTCTTCGCACATTCAGGAACTCTTCATGCCTCGCTGGCAGTGAAGCCTCCACAGGCATGGTATCCCAATTGCTTTTAGTACTAGTGCCTGCTGCTTCTGTCATGAGACTCCTTGCAGTAGTTGATGCTTATCTGCTAGAAGAAGAGAGGCACATTAGTATTGCATAGGAAACAAGATGTAGTGGTGTTCCCTCCACAATACTAACATGACAATCGAGATGGTTAGTGGTTAGAGGTGAAGTGTTTGTGATAGAGGTGAGTGGTGGTTAGTGGTTAGTGTCATCCTAAATGCATACTTTGGATATGCAATGTATTCAGAATGCACCTACATTAGAGTGGATGGATTTACAAAATTGGGTCAGGGGTTTGATACAGGGTTTAAGTCTCCAAACTTTGGTTGAGGATTCGTAGCTCTTAGAGCTAATGACAGGTAAAGATTTATGAACTAGATTGTGTTGGATTTGGGACCTTTTGGGCACCCATTTCCAGATATTCCTAGGGTTGGCCGAAGGTGTAACAGTGTGAGGTGTAGGTATCTTCCCTGAGCTGTTTGCCAAGAGTACTTGTGAGTGTTGCTCTATGCTAGTGACTGGAGGTGAAGCTATTTGGGGTTGTAAGCAGGCCTTGGGCACCCATATCCGCCTAGCATTAGGGATAGCCTTCATTGACCGCTTAGGGACCCAAATAGAAAGGGTATGTCTAGATTGTTGCCTAGGGAACTCCTTCGTTTTAGTCCTTGACAGTGGGGCTTGCTTGATGCTCTTTTGAGAACCTGCCTCTGGGGCCGTGGTTTTTTCCTTCTTGCATATCCAGATCTGCTTCATGCCACTAGGTACTCCGTATTGCACAGGTTGGTGCTCCTGCTTCTTGATCATCGGTCTCCTAAGTGTCGTGTGATGCTCAGCGCACTAATGGCTTAGCCCACTGAGGTATAACTTCCAAATTAAACAAGTAAGCGTCAGGTAAGTCATCTGACACTCCTTGTGGGGCCTCTCCCGATGTGAGCCTTGAGAGATGATCTGCTCTCAAGTGAGTCTTGCCCTTCCTTACCTCTACCTCAAAGTCATATTCCATTAGTAAGAGAAACCATCTTACTAATCTGCCTGTATTGCATGGCTTGTTTACTAGGTACAATAGATCTATGGGTTTCTTTTGCACCTACCTCTTGGGCTTTTTCTCTCTTGTCTTCTTCTACTGCTACCTTGCACATCCATAAGTGGGTGTCTTCATGCATCCATGCAGATCCTGATCCTATGGAATGCACTGACTCAGTATCATCTTTGGCTCTATGGATGGGATTCCATTGGATAAGGGGGTACATCTCTATGAGAGTAATCCTTGAGATTGACTTTGGTTGTAACACCTAAGTGTTGCAAATACAAGGAATTGGTTCCTCAATCCTGTACCACTTGCAACTGCCGCATAAATGGTCTCCCCAAAATCATCTCGTAGGCTTGGTTTTTGCTAAAGTCGCATATAGCAAAAGTTTGCTCGAACTCAACACCACATGTGGTGAGAGTTATTCCTTCTAGCAATCCTAAGGGCCTCTCAATATGACCATCGGCCATTTGCAATTTCATTCTCGTCGGCTTGAGTGCTGGCTTGCCCCAACGCTTCCATAGGGAAGTGGTAGCAATTGCAACTCCTGCACCTGAGTTCAAAATTGCCTTGGTTGTGTATCCCTGATGGGTAACCGGGAGATAGGTATTTCCTTCTTCTCCTTCACTCATGTCTCCTATCTTATCCAATGGTATTTCTGGTACTGTTATGTGGGATCCTACCTGGGAACGAGATTTCGTTACATTTGGCACTTGTTTGGCTATATGTTTCTACACTTCAGGCTTAACCTTGAGTAGCTCTTCTAAAGTGAGGTTGCACTGCACTTTAGTGTTCTTCACTACCTCCGTATTCCTAGGTATGATTGAATCCTCATTTCTTATCATGATCGTGGGTGCTCTCATGCAAGTTGACTTAGTTTCCCAGGGGCCTGTAAAATAGGGTAATTCATGCAAGGAATTAGACTCAAAGTCTAATCTCTCATGAGACTGGGCACTCTCCTGCTCTTCATAAATGGAAGGGATGTCCTGTGGAAATTGATCATGTGCATCATCCACAAGTTCAATGGGAGGAGGGACTTCACTTTCCTTTGCCCATTTCTCTTCTTGAATCTCTCTCAGGAACTCTCGTGAATACCTATTCATAGAAGAAGAGGTGTCTAGTTCAGTGGAGTTAGGCACATAAGCTTCTTGGGGAGGAATGCTTATTCTATCTCTTGCACTCTCCTTAATTTGGGAGGTGGCTCCTTTCCTAGACTTTGTAAGTAACCTCTCCAATCTATCTAATAGACCATCAAAATGCAAGGGTGTTCTTGTGGAGCTAGAGCCATTGGACAAGCGACTGGCTTCAAACATGGCTTGCGCCAATTCGACCATCTTAGCACAAAGCTTTGTTCGCTCTATCTCTAGATCGGCTCTAGGGTAACATTTATCATGATCTGTCACGTTTGGCCCTTCCTGGATTCTGGCCTAATATGCTTTAAGAATCATGTCTAGATCCTCAGGAGTGGGATCCGCTAGGACTGATCCTACTTTGGGTGGTGGGTGGGCTACGTGTGGTGGATTAGAAAGTTGGGGAATGGAAGGTGATGGGTTGGGGGAATATGGAAAGGTTGGTGGTGGGGTAGTGTGAGAGTGGTTGTGAGATGCGAGTTCACTTATCTTTGCTTTGGTTTCTCTCAAGCTTTCTTCAAGTTCACTCATTTTATGTGACCATTGTCTTTTCATTCTCTCCCGGCTATCTATCCATGCTCTTGTCCTCTTCCTGGTTATACTCTCTGTCTCACTAACCTCAGAACTCTTTTCCTGTCCTACTCCTTGGGTTTGGTGCAAGGCTTGAGCTCTAGTGACCACATGCACGGGGGCTATGGAAGTTATACTTCCCGTAGAGTCTAGCACTAACCCAATGACATTGATAGGAGTGATTTTTGGTAGGTTATTGGGGTTCTTTGGGCAATCTCGTAAGAGATGCTCTTTCCCGCAATCTTGACAAAAGCCCTGAATTGTCACTGGTTGGGGTTGTGTAGGGGCAGGCAGTGGACAATCACGTATGAGGTGATCTCCCTGACATATGAAGAAAGGTCCTCTAGGAAATGGCGGTCGTACCTGCCTAGGTTGAGTTCTAGAGTTGGGGTTTGTGTACATGACATTAGCATACTCAGGCTCCCCACTATTTTCACTTGGGTCCTCATAATAGTATGACTCGTTATGCTCGGGTGACTGCGTGTAGTAAGCCTATGGGCTGTCAATATGTGTGGAGTCAAAACTATGGTCACTTGGATCACTGTCTAATAGCAACGGTGTGACTGGGACTATGGCTCTGTTCAGATTCTCTTCTGCAGCTGTGTACTTTACTGGAATCACATTGGTTGGAGCAGGGGGTTGTTGCACTAACACGGGTTGAGGCCTTTGTTGGTTTTGATAAGGTTGTTGTGGTCTACCATATTGTTGAGGTGGGTACTGATTCTGGTATCTACCCTGTTGTGGATATGGTTGAGGGTAATTTGGCCTGACAGTTTGTTTGTTATAAGGGAAGTCTTGTGCGGTGTGGTTGGTGTACCTCCGTTCTATGGTGCAGTATTGGTTACTAGGATTCACTTGCGGTTGGGCCATAATGGGACATACATTTGCCATATGATCACCTCCACAAGTATAGCACCGCTTAACTGGGGCTAATCTTGGAATTTGTTTGCTAGAGACACCTAGTTTTTGAGCTACCTTCTCTACAAGTTCTTCAATGGATGTGGATTGACCCGACATAAGGCTACTAGAGCTATCTGAATCCCTGTAGATTTTTGATAGCTCCAACTCCTCGCCTAGATTATCCTCAATGTCTATGCACATGCGCACGCATTCTTCTATAGTTCTAGGGTCCTTCAAATACACATATGACCTGAGCTTGGTGCTCAACAATCCATCTAAGAACAAAGCCACTTGCTTGGCTGGTGTGGGTAACCCAGGCATTGGGCACCTCTCTAGGTATTGCCTAAACCGTCTTCCTGCTAGTCTGACCATCTCTTGAGGTGTTTGCTTAAAGCTATGAATCAGGGAGGAGGTATTATGCCGTATGCCACTCTTAGAGAACTCAGTTACGAAAGCCTCTAAAAGTTGGTCTATGCTCCTAAACTGCCTCTCATTCAGGGGTTGAAACCATGTAAGGGCAGTGTTCCTAAGGGTTAGACCAAAAGCATTGTATTGCGTGAATAGGTCCTCCACTTGTTCAGCTCTCAAGACTTGTCTAAATTCAGCTACATGATCGTAAGGGTCTCCTGTACCATCGAAATAGTTCTTCATGGACTTCATCAACTGAGTTGGCCTTAGGGTCCTAGTGTGTTCTCTCGGCCTTGGCAAAGGGAAGTCATCAGCATTTCTTTGGTTCCTTGGGGCTCTAGGTCTCTCGGTTTCTTCTCTATCTGTTTCTGTTCTCATCCTTTCTCTTCCCAGGGGGTTGGCAAAGCTTACTTCAGGTCTGTCTCTACTTCTATCTCGTTGAGCTCCATGAGCTTGGGAGGTCCCAGCTCCTTGGTGACTATAGGACACATTGGACCGAGGTTGGGGAAAAACAAATTCACCCTTCCAAGTGTAGGCATGTCTCCCATGCTCTGAGACCACGAAGATCATCTCTGACATATTGTCTAGGTAGGTTACTTTGCCTGTATCAGGGTCTTCATAGATTGTAAGAGCACCTACTTCATGAGGCTGGGCAGGCTTATATCTTTAAAAAGCCTCATCGGTTTCTCGGTTTAAAAGCAAATCTATGCTTTTATTATCCTGGGGAATCCACTCTGGAGTCATGATTCTGGTCAAGACAGATTTACCACGGGGAGTCCCCGGCTCTCTCTCTAAATTTCCTTGCTCTATGTCACCCATGTCAGTCTCAGTGATCACATTGCCAAATTCGTCTGTCCTGTCTGGGTGATCGGTGACTACATACATAGTCCCCTCTTTATCTAGATATGCTCCATTCTCGAACTTGACTACCGGGTGTTCTAGTCCGTGGGGTTGATCGGGGTTCTTAATCTGGACCACCGATCTTCTCAGGCCGTCTTTGTAGATGCGAGCACCTAGACGATTAGTCCTGATGTATTCCAATTGAGTCTTGTAAGGTCCTTCTGGCTTTTCTAGATACACCACCCCTGAGCTACCTACTGGTCTCTCCATGTTATAGGACATCTCAGAATCACTTGTTTCTGATCTGGGAGTGTACGGGTAATCACTCAACTGCTGGGCCCAAGACCTAGCAGTGTGATTGACACTAGCTTCAGAAGATCTGAGGCTTTGTCGGTCTCGGCCTAAGTGTTTGCTTGACCTAAGGTTCATATGAATAGTTTCTCTACCCCCTTGGTCCCAAGTACACTCTCGTTGCAAGTTAATTTGCACCAATCACTTTGTTCTTTTTAGTTGACTATTATGTTAAGCTCTTGTTTGAAATCACGTCATTGGGAGTACTTAAGTGAATTCTGCACTTGATATTTGCTCGATTCAAGTTTACTTTTGTTCCTTAGAATTTTCGCACTTAAGCTCTACTTAATGCGTGTAGTTCTCTTGGACTTGATTAGTGCCTAGCGTTGCTCTAATTAATCACCACATCTAAGTCATACTAGCCTAAGCTAGGAATTGACAAAGGAGGGTTGAGAGAACTTCCAACCTCAATCCTCTGGTTGCTCAGACTACTACACCAGCCCAGGAAGCCTTCTCCCAAGCTTGGTACTCACCCTTGCTAGCTTGCCTTGGAATGCCTTGAGTGCACACAATGTTCCTGCAAAAGTTCACAAGCCAATATAGCTCCTTTACCACAATGGATTGAAAGACACACATCAACAATTACAGGCCCCCCTTGGAGTAACTCACTGTACCCCCAAAATCTTATGACCACCCAGTCCCACCTAAAGGCCAACTTAAAAATACATGTTCAAAAATACAAGCTTTCCAACGATACCAAAATCTCATCAATCGGAGTTTGTATGGTGAAGTTATGACCATTCAGGCATTTAGGGGTCAAAACAGGCTCTCAGGGTTCAGGAAATTCATCCCTAGTTTTTAGGTATTTTGCCCACTTCTAAGGCTCTAATAGCATCCCAATGTGTCCAAAATTAAGCCCAAAAGTACCTCAATTCAATCAATTATTTCACCCTAAAAATTCATGCGTTTAGCCGGTGTATCGTGATAGGTCGGGTCAGTGTGTTGCGATAGGTGGAAGTGTTGCGATACCTCGATGTGTCGCGATAGGTGAGTGTGTCACGATAGGTGGAAGTGTCGTGATAGGTAAGTGTGTCGCGATACCTCGGTGTGTCGCGATAGGTGGAAGTGTCACGATAGGTGGAAGTGTCGCGATAGGTGGAAGTGTCGCGATAGGTCGGTGTGTCGCGATAGGTGGAAGTGTCACGATATCTCGGAGTGTCGCGATAGATGGAAGTGTCACGATACCTCGGTGTGTCGCGATAGACCAGGATATGGTGAATTTTTCTGATCTGGCTAGTGATTCTAGGAGCTCTCAGCCTGCGCAGTGTCGTGGTGCACTCAGAATCGTGATTGGGTAAACTTTTCGGTGTGTCGCGATAGCTCGAGCTCGACGCCTCGGGGCTTGCGTAGAAAGATTCCGTACCTGCTGAGCTTGCTGGAGATGGTGATGATGCTGAAACCTGCAAGAAACATGCAAAAACACACAAAACAACAATGCACTCTCGCTCTCTCTCAAACTCGCACAAAGCAAATGAGGAGAATGACAAGGAAGAGGGAATATGAAGTGGAGAAGGAGATGGAGATGGAGGTGGAGATGGAGATGGAGATGGAGATGGAGATGGAGATGGAGATGGAGATGGAGATGGAGATAGAGAAAAAACAAGAAAATTACCTACTACTTACCATTCCAACGCATCCTCTCTACGTCTTACCATCACACGCTCGTCCTCAAATCTCGAATCCTCGGCAACGGTGCCAAAATTTGGTGTAGCTCAATGATGAGTAGCACCTCCTTCAATGTCAATCCGGGAAGACATGAGGATGGTATGAAGACCTCGAGCAAGTGAAGGCACAAGTGTGTGAGTGAGAAGCACACAAACGTGCACACACATACACACACACGCGCACACACGGCAAGAACAAAGAGAGTAAGACAATGGAATCACTTCTATTGCAACCAAGTTCTCATACCAGATCAAAACTACAAGAAGCTACCCAAAAATGAGCTCTCTAGCTCTATTTATAGTTTTTGACTAGCTTTGGCCCTGTCCAGACCTAGTGTCTGGCCTAGTTAAAAATTAGGTTCCAGGGCTTATTTGAGGGCTCAAACAAGGTCTAAAAAATATGAAAATTGGTAGGCAATTACTTCTAAAGCTCCTCAAGCTCGAGGACTCCTCGGCTTGCACAAAATGGAGCTACAAAAAGGTGAAACGGTATTTACAATGGTTTTTAGTGATGAGAATCACTTTAAAATGATGTAGAGATTGGAAAAATTTTAATGGGTTGCCTCGGTGCTAGATCTGCATGTATGCCCGTATCTGCTTCTTCCCGTATGATGCCAACAAGCATCCGCTCATGCTTTTGGATTTCACACCTTTAAGAAATACCTTTAAGGATAGGTAGACTTTAATTTTTACCTTTAATATGCTTAATTACCATCATCATGGTTGCAGATTATGTACTTGGAACAATTAACTCTTTTTTTATTTGGATAAGTGGAACATAAGCATGCTTTATTTACCTTTGTGGTTTTTAGCCACCTTTAGGGATCCCATGTTTTCTAAACTTTAGCATGCCTGAAAGTTATTTTTTAGACAGCTGTCTTCTTGGCTAAACATTCATTTCTTGGAAGATGTTTGCTTTATACATTCCTCTATCTAGCCCATCAGTTATCTCAAGCTTGATGGGTATGTCCTATTTTCTAGGGAGATATACTTGAAAAGAAATCTAAGATTTCATCATGTGGTAGCCTCTATCTCTGGCTAAACATATTTCAAAAGGACACTGTCATTTACTTGTCCAAACATATTTACAAAATCGTACGTGTTTTGGAGAAAGTCCATGGATCAATTAAGATCCATTACTTAGAACTTCTTGCATTCTGAAAAGATAAGTTCATCTTGAATATAGTAGGAGAATGACTTGATTTATGAAATAGAATAGTAAACTATTTCATTTAATTTCTTGTCTTTAGGAATGATCTCTTTTCCTAAAGATCATTTATCTAGGTTTCAACTTAATATGCAAATTTCTAAAAATGAAACTTCAAAACAACTTCCAACCTTTCTAAGAAGAGGTATTTCAAATATTCCATGCTTCCTTGGCACAATGCATCTTTACTATAGATGCGAACATGGAAACTACCACCCAAATGTTGAACTTTGATTTGCATCACTCCTTTGGATGGAATCTAGCGAGAGCTCTCATTTCAATTGGATACATGAGAAGTTGCACAAGAAAGTGCATGATCTCATTTTTATCATCCTATTTGGATGCATGGGAACTTACAAAAGAAAATGTACGATCTCATTTTTTGCTTGTCTTTATGATTCTCTAAGTATTTACTAGATTTAGGGTCGTGATAAATCTTTCTAGGTTTGTAATTATGCACATATTTTTTCCTAAAAATATGGTAATAAATACATTGGAATGTAGCTTGGTTCTCTACTTTATGTTTATTGTTCTATGCAAGATACCTTTTATACTTAATATAAAATCTACATTAAGTACTTGATACCTAAGTATCCCTTTAGGAAGGAATTTACTAGTTACTTGAGTTGCAAAGTTGTGGCTATCATTACTTTGCAACTAACTCATTCTTTATGACTTCCCAAAATGTGAAGATTGATCTTTAACAAGTAAGCTAACTACTAGAAAACTACATTCAATTATTTACTTAGCAAACAACCATGCCCCTTATACATGAAAATACATGTGCTTGCATGCATGTGTTGGCATGTGCATGCCCTAAACTAACTCAAGCATTTCTTGTGTTTGACAGGCATGCACTTCATGCATCTATATTTTGCACAAGTTACTATCTTTGCTTCCTTTTATTGCATAACATGCTAATGCACATGCTTGAGTGCATAAAATATTTTCTTTAGAATAAGGAAGCTTTTGATGTGGAAAATGAAATATTTATTCTTAAGTTGTGTGTTGAAAACATTTTTTGGGAAAGGAGAATGCAGAAAAAAACATTCTTTTTCCATGCATGAAATGGAAAATAACTTATGAATGCATGCAAGTACTTTTGGTGCTTGATTTGCTTCCCTTACGCTCATGTTTGTACCTTTTAGCTTTCATTATCTTCTTGAATATCGTTTAATAATGATAAAAAATGGTCTTATAACATTCTTCAATGATGATTCTATGCAAACTATATTAAAACAAAAAGCAAACAAATACTTGGAAAAAACTTACCTATAAACAATAACTATGTCCATCAAATGCCCCATGAAAAGAGCAATTTTGTCCATCTTGGAGGTCTCCACTTGCATGGCTTTGGCACACCTTCCTCTTAAAAGTAGATCCTTCTTTACTACTCGGTTGAAGCAACAAGATCCCTCCTTCACTTTCAAGAGCTTGAAGAAGAACCAGCTCCTCCTTGGGAGACACTTTTGAGGAAAGAAGAGAAGTGAATCTCAAAAAGAAAGGAACATATATACATGGTAGATATAATATATCCCTGGAATGCATGCAAGTGCTCCTTGTTTGTTCTTCATGCACATGTAGCAAACAATTTGTTAGTGAAAGCATGTAGCTCGAGTGCCTTGCAAGTCATGACATAGAAGCTTCCTATAGCATGGAAAAAATGTCATGTAGGAGCATAAGAGAGCTCTTGGGTTCACTTTTATGCAGGAAAAACACTAATTGGGAAGCTACTCAAAGATCAAAGAAGGTACAAACTTGCGCATGGGCAAAGATTCTCCAATAGGGTGGTAGCTACTTAGGGATCCAAGAAGTTCCAAATTTGCACATGGGTCGAGATGCTCCAATTTGGCCCATAAATATCCCACATGTAAGCAATATCTTCTGTAGAGTGCCTTCAAATAGAGGACCTTCATATGTCTCTTTGCATCTCAATGGGGGGAGACAAAGAGAGAGAGAGAGAGAGAGAGAGAGAGAGAGAGAGAGAGAGAGAGAGAGAGAGAGAGAGAGAGAGAGCAAAGAATCTCCTCCTTCCCTACATGAGTGGACATTGTCTATTGTCTCATGGGTAGCTCGGACTGGTGTGGACAAGTCGTGCAGTTCTGTGTCTCCACTTGTTCATGGGTGGTCAAGTTAGTGCTTTCTCTGCTACTCATGGGTGGACGGATCCCATTCATGGCATGGGAGGCCAACTTTTGTTCTATCTCCCAAAAGAGAGAGGGCCACACCCTCTACCCTATCCTTTTTTTGCACTTGCAAACTCCACATTGGGATAATGATTTGCCAAAAGTCCAAGAGAAAATATACATCGCTTACATGCTACTAATGAGAAATAAGAAGCCCAAAAATCCTCAAAGGGAACCACTAACTAATGAAGATGATCAAGTTCATGTGGAGGACTCCGTGAAAGATTTGCCTATGCTCTAATACTATTTTTTGTATCGAAGGGGAATTGAACCCAAGGTCTCCTCCTCCCAACACTAAGACTTAAGCACTAGGCTAAGTGGATTACTTAGTTTAGAGAGCACATGAATCTATGCTTAAGTCTAATCTCAAGATCTTTGGCCATATGCATGAGTGATAAAACAATTTCTAATTTTAGATATGTTTGAATTGATCAAACACTCATATCATAGACTCTATCTTATAACCAACTTACTAGTGTGAAATGGTGTCCAAAGCTTCACATAGGTCATGCTTATATAAACAATGGGATTTAGTATAGGAAACATAGTTAGGAGAGATAGAATAGATGAAAAGATATAATATCCAAAAGTCATGACCAAAAGTCCTATCCTCTCTACCCTAAGGGCCAAGTGGATAGCCCCCCCACCTCGTAGAAGGGGCAAAGTCCCTCGGGGGAATCCACACAATGCAAAAAGGCCTTTCTTTTTTCCTTGAATGGAAACCCAATGGCATGCAAGTTTACACCCTACCTAATCTCATGGATAGGCTCACCAAGATCATCTATTATCGTCAACAATCACACATAGACCTCATCTAACTTGGAAATCAAGGCTCCTCCAATGTCTAGGCTATCACAACCGCATTTCCTCATAAGGGAGCCTTACAACTTAGAGCACCATGGATCATTTGTGGTCACTTGAGGGTGGAATATTGAGTATATCTAACACCGCCCCTCAATGTCCACACTACGGTGAACTACCTCCTTGGTCCAATACCAAGCTCGGGAAATTATTGATGAAGTTGCTATCTTCAAAGAGCCTTAGTGAAGATGTCTGCTCCATTTTCTTTAGTTTGAGAATAGCTTATCTCCATGACCTTGTTCTCTATCAATGATACTGAATTTCTATGTGCTTGGTATGTTCATGGAAAATAGGATTTTTGGCAATTGCCATGCAACTTTGGTTATCATACTTCAACTTTGTAGCCTTATGCCTTTGTAGCCATAGGATCCCCCTCAACCATACTACTTCAAATCATGCAACACATGCTTCTTTCTACTCAACTTCAATAAAAGATAATGCTATAGTTGATATTGATCCAAGAGAAAATCCCATATCCTAAACTAAAGCAATATCGAAAGATTGATTTTTTGGTATCAATATCTCTTGCCCAATTTGAATCACATTATCCAATTAGAGATGATCCTTCTTCATAGAGAATACCATACCTAAATATCCACATATTTGCCTTCTAATGAGATCCTTCTTCTTTTCACATACTTGAATATCCACCTACTGAGATTGGCAAGGATTGTTAGAGGACTTGCTTATTACTCCAACAACATAGGAGATATTTGTTTCTCCTTATCAAATGCCTTCAAAATCTGTCTCGCACTTCTAATGAGAGATGAACATATTCCTTGTTTCTTTACGTACTTCAATGCCGAAGCAATAGTTCATTAAGCCTAGTTCTATCATTTCAAATTTTGAATGCAAGGCCCCCTTTTTTTTGTTTTAGAAGAGAATCATCATTTCTTGTAAAGGTCTACACACAATCACAATCGTCTTTCCTCCTCTCATTAGAACATACAAGTTAGCATTAGAAACACATCATTTGGAACCTCGATCCTAGAGATTCAAATGAATCCATTGTTGCCATGCGCTAGGGGCTTGTTTTAGCCCATCTAATACCTTCAACTTACATACCATGTTCTCTGAATGATAGCCTCAAACATTGGTGGTTGAGACACATATACCTCCTCCTTGAGATATCCATTTAGGAACATGGACTTGACATCCATGTGGTAAAATGACCACTGCTCATGCTTAACCATAGCTACTACTCAGACAATAGTCATCCTTGCCATTGGGGCAAATGATTCACAAAAGCCAATCCCTTTAAATTGTGAGTAGCCATGTGCAAACTATCTTGATTTGTACTTCTCCAAAGTACCATCAACCTTGTACTTTATCTTCTAGACCCAATTTGGTGCCAATGACTTTGCACTTAAGTGCTCAATCCGCTAGCTCTCGAGTTCCATTTTCATGGTATTTTTGTATTTTGTTTGCATGGAAGACCTCCAATCGGGGTCATAGAGTGTCTCTTCCACATTTGTTGGTTCCGTTTTTCGTTCTTCAATGAGTTCAGCCATCAAGGCTATGTTTACAGTACAACGGCTTGCCTGTGTCTACTTCTTTATTCTCTTTGATAGCCTGTTTTGGTGATTACGAGATGGGGTTTTTAGAATCATAGAGTTTCCTCACTCAACATCGCAATGACTTTTCTGCTTGAGTGATGTTGATGCCTTTCAAACTCATCATTTGAAAATGATATTTTCTTCTCTTGTGTAGAAGGGATAGCTTTTGGGCTAGTTGTATAGTGGATTGAACCTTCACCTAATGATAAAGCGGAAGCTCTCTTTCCTCCTCCCATGCACGTGGATGATCCTCCTTAAAGATCTCATCTCGAATGGCCATGATCTTCTTAGTCTTAGGTTTGTAAGGCTTATAAGCCTTCTTATCCTCGCTCTACCCTAAGAAGATACATTTGATGTTTTTTTATCAATGTTTGTTTCTCTCCCTATCTAGAACATGTACATAACATTCACCTCCTAATACTTTGAAATGGGAAATAGGTGCCTTTCTACCACTATAAGCCTTTGTTAGAGTCTTTCCCTCAAGTACCTTGATGTAAATTCATTTCAAGATGTAGACAAAAATGTTGATGGACTTTGCTCAAAATTGATTTAGCAAAACTTTTCCCTTCAACATGACCTTTTTGCCTCCATGATAGTTCATTTTTTATGTTTTGCAACATTTTTTGTTGATGGCTATGTGCCACTATGAGTTGATGCTTCATCCCTTTACTCTTGTTGAAAATCTTCAAACTCTATTGATGTAAACCCACCATTATTGTCTTCCTTGAATTTTTTTCATCTTCTTCCTTCTTTCGGTTTCAAAAAACTAAAGACAAACTTACCAAAATCTTAAGTCGTATTGCCAAAGAAGTACGCTCACATCTTCTTGTTGTAGTCACCAACAAGTAACATGACGTAAGAAGATCTAACAAATGCCTATGTAGGCATTTTTCCACACAAGTCTGCATGCACCAACTCTAGAGGATAGCTTGCTCTCTTCTTTCTTCTTTGTGGGAATGCCTTCCTCTGTTGCTTGCCCATTATTGAAAGTAGATCTCTTATGATTTGTGGAACATAAAACACATTTGAAAGCTTTTTAATCAATTATAGAAGCTATTGAAAGTAGAGCTCTTATGATTTGTGGAACATACAACACATTTGAAAACTTTATTATATCCCCATTAGAATTAATGAAAGAAACCATACCTTCACCCTCTTTAGGATATCTTGCAAGATTGCCTACCTTTGTTGTGATAGGTTCCTTTAGATCTTGTATGGAACTTTAAAGGTCTTTTTTGCTCATCATGTGACGAGGAGCACCACTTTCCAACACCCATTAGTCATCTACTCAAGAATATTTAGCCAAAGAGTTTACCTCCTCTATCATTACAAATAACTCAAGCATTGTTTGTAGAGTGTTGATAGACTCCTAGCCCTTGCCACTTTTGAAGAACCATTCTTCTTTTGTACCTTCTTGATGCAAAACTCTTGAGTTCTATGAAATTTCTTCTTGCAATGGAAACATTATCCCTTCAATTTATTTTTCTTTTTCTTCTTTCTATCGCCATCTTTTTGAGAGTCCACTTTGCCTCCTTTGGTATTTGTTGTGAATGTAGCATCTCTTTTGTTGCCATCGCTCCTTGCCTTAAGTCATAGCTCCTCCTCGATCATCAAAGCATCGAATTCTTCAAAAATTAGAGGTTGAGGCTTAATTTGAGTATTGAAAGCAGTTACCAAGCCATCAAACTTTGGCGGATAGACTTGAAGACAATGTTGAGATAGCTCCTTGCTTGAATTTCGTATGCCGAATCTCATCATTTGATCTCATAGATTCTTTATGCAAGTGATGAACACCTATGAGTCCCCCCATCAACAAAATTTTTTTGCTACTAGTTAATTCTCCTAGTTCTGAATCCGTACTTGATTATGAGCTTCATATTGATTTATCAATATGTTCCATGCTTCACAAACCTTGGCACTATGTTGAATCATAGTAAGAGTACTATTAAAAGTACTTGTAACTAGAGCATAGAGTGCATCAATACTTCTACATTTCCAAGAAGGTAAAAGATCATCATGATGAGGAATCATTTGTCCATGATTATATTGGATCGGGTGTTTCTTGAGGCTCATGATCAATCCCAAGAAAAATCTCCAGAAGCTCATATGATTCAAGAATCTAAGTGAATTTAAACTTCCACAAGATGCTATTTGCTCCATTAAGCTTACCTTCTATGAAGGTTGGTGATCATATCCATAATGTTGGGATGATAGACATCATTCCCATTTTTGCTTGTGCTCCACCTACTCCTAGTCATAAACAATGACACATCACTTGATGTCTTCTCTCCTTTGTTGTCAAAACCTCTGTGCTTCTTCTTTTACACCATGCAAATACCATGTAAGATACAATAACACAACGGAATAAACCAATAGACAAATATGAGAAAAAACATAGATTGAGAGAAATGCACATTGAGAGATGGATAACTCAAATTCTCAAATTTCCAAGAGGAATCTAGCAAAAGATGGTTTTGCCCACCTATGCACTCCCAATATGGAGCTTAGATGGTGATCTAGATAGAATCTAGAAAAAGGGATTACAAGTCAACAATGGTATCTAAAGCTTTGCATAAGCCATGCTTATATAGCTTTTACAATGGGAGTTGGTATAAACAAACATAGCCAAGAGAGATGGAATAATCAACAAAACATAATATCAGATAATATCTTCACAACCAAAAGTCACATTATCTCGGCCTTGTGGGCCAAGGGGATAGCTCCCCTAGGTTTTACAAAAGGGGAAAAGCACCCCTCTACACCCCCCCATTGAGGTTCTATGGGAAAACTATATGGCACCACAAGGACTTCATTTTTGCCTTGAATGGAAACCCAATGGCCCAAAATTTTACATCCTTCCTAACCTCATAGCCAAGCTCATAAAGATCATCTATTATCATCAATAGTCATGCATAGACCTCATTCACCTTGTATTCCAAATTAATAAAGGGGAATTTACTCTATTATCCCTAGCCAAATGATTCAAAACACCATCTAGATTTGTACTTGGTAAGCTAAACCAAGTGCAAAGTATAGCATGAAAACATGTTTATGGTTGAGTCTTTAGGATTATGGGGATGCATTTGATTTGTTCTCTATGAGTAGGTTGTTGGATGCTTGATTTCCTTATGCATCTTCGGCCTGATATTCAGTTTGCTGTCTCACAGATGAACAGGTTTATGCATTGCCCATGTATCAAGCATTGGCAGGTGATTAAGTGCATCTTTCGCTACCTGAGTTATACTTGGTTACGTGCATTGTTTTATCCCAAGGGGATCACTACCACCATATTTACATGGTTTTTTTAACTCTATTCGGGCTAGTTGTTATGACATTCGTGTGTCCACTAGTGGTTTTTGCTTCATGCTTGGTAGCTCATACGTATCTTGCTTGAGCAAGAAGCAGCCTACTATGGCCACTTCTAGTTGTGACGCTAAGTATAGGGCAACTTTCATAGTGACTGTTGAGTGCATGTGGTTCAGATGCATTTTGGCTGATTTGGTTGTTGGTCAGTCTTTGCCACCACCATCTTCACTGACAGTTAAAGTGCATTGGTAGTTGCAAGGAAGCCTGTATTCCATGCTTGCACAAATCACATTGGGGTGCATTATCATTATGTCAAGGAGAGGTTCTATGCTGGAGAGATCAGTTTGGCATATGTGCCCACAAACGATAACATTGTAGATCTTTTCACAAAGGCTTTGCCTTAGGAGAAGTTTGAAGCTTTCCACAAAGATTTGGTCTTACTTTCTTTTATGGACTGATCTCTTTCCACATAGCTTGCCACTACCTTATACATGAGTGCCAATTCATTGTTCACTGCATCACTCCCAAGGGGGATTTGTTGATATATTTCGGTAGTGATATGTGTGAACACATTTTTTCCCTCTTTAGGAGTTTTTTCCCCCCCAAGTTTGTATACACACTTGTAACCCTAATGGGTTACTTATCTTTGTACATTCACTTGGTAATGCATTTAGTATTGTCTGTTGTGCTCCAAGCTTCTTCTTCTTCCTTGTGTTGTTTGTGTGCTTTGGCATACCTTAAACTCCAACATTCCTCTTAAGATGCTTGAATTTATCAGAGCCGAATACTCCTAGTAAACAAAGAGGAAGTTGAAATTAAGGAGATAGAGGGATTGACAAGGATCATGGAGTATGAGAAAGAAAGCCTGTGCTTGGAAGACACTATAGAATTTAAAGAATCAGAAGGACTCACTCTAGAAACACATCAAGGTGAGAAGGAAGAAGAAAGAAAGAAGATACATAATTCCTAATTAAGCTAGTGGAAACAAACGTAAAAGCAATGGAGGAAGAAAAAGAAAATCAATAGAACACAGTAGAAGATATTAAATGTTTTGGACAACATCCAACATGAAGAAGAAATAAATGACATAGAGATGAAGGACGTGCAAATCAAGAAGAAGAACAACAAACAAAGGAGATGAAGAAAAACATCAAAACGATGATTAACATACTTAGAAGAGTAACCAAGAAGATCATGAAGTTCAACAAGAGGATTATGAACATGAAGAAGATAATCAAAATCATCAAAAGTAGAAAAGGACAAAGAAGAAGAAGTAGAAGATAAACATATAGAGGTGAAAAAGCAAGAACAATTGGTGGGATTGAAGAGGATTCCTAGAAACATCAAAGGAACCTATGAAATCATAATGAATCGGATTGAAAGTTTTAGACCATCAAGCAGAAACATTATAACATCATGGATTGCAATTGAAGCGAATTTCATAAAAGGGAATAAAATGATTGAAGATCAGAGAAAAGAGCAGAACATACACTAATTGAAGAAGTAAAAGAGCAACAAAAGAAGATTGAATCCTATCAAGAGAAAGCCATGAAATTAGAAACAGAAATAATTTAATGAAAGCATAGAATTAGCTATGAAAGCCATGAAATTAGAAACAGAAATGTGAGAAGCAAACAGAGAATATAAAGAAGTTGGATGGTGATGTGAGAAAGCTAGAGTTAAAAAATAGAGTTTTACAGAGCTCCTATCAGGTATTAACTAAAGACAATGAAGAAATAAATAGAATCTTAATGGAGGAGGGTCACTACAAATTCTGGAATGCTATAAGAGGTGAGACCCTCAGGAAGATGTGGAAAGAGAGGTGTGATGCCAACTTTGGTAGCCCTCTTAAAGAATGGTCGATTGAAAAATCTCATTTCCACTTAGGCAAAAGAATTTCCAGTTGTAAGAAGCCCCTGCCTTTTAGACATCACAAAGTATTTTCCCTCTAGAGAAAGAAGATTAAAAGCAAGTGGGCTCTTCATGAGGGGGATGAAAGGGTTATCGACCTTATTTCTAATGTTTTCTAGCAATTTTTAAGCAACCCCTACTTTGTGGAATTGGGGGGGTCTCATGGGTGCTAGGTCCGTTCACTTGTACAATTGTTATTTCTTTTAATTAAAGTTTGGGAGAGTAGGCTATTGCCAATCTTCCTTTTGGAAAAAAAAAACTTCATTGGTGCCATTTCCACGAGTGACAACAATCCAATATCTGTAAAGGAACCTTTTTCACACATATAAAAACTCATACTTTTCAATATTATATTTTTGATATATAAAAATTACAAAAATACATGATTGAACTTTAGGTGACTTAAACATATAGGGAGGGCACATGCATGTTTTTCCAAGTGACCAGATTACACTTTTTGGGTCACCGGACGAAGTATTAGGAACACATGTATGATAGATCCAATGAGCTCCGTTCGTCATAATCAGGGGCCCATGTATATCAGTCACCAGACTTTCGATGATCAAAATTTGGGGCACATGAAAGCCCAACAACGTCAAGAATTCTGAATTTCCTCTTCAACTTACTCCTAATTCTCTATTTCTATTTGAAATCCTCAAGCCACCATCCGTTGATTCTCTAAATATGCAATATCAAATGGAGATTATTGTGTCATTAAATTATTTTCATCATCGAAGTAGTCAAATTATTTTCACAATGATAAAAATTTTACACGTAAAGATGAAGTATCAAATGTACTCTGAAATGATATGCAATGTAAAGAAATGAATGTCGTACGGGTTCTTTCAAAGCAAGCTGATGTGCAATGTAAAAAAAGAATGCGAGAATGGTAAATGATTCATACATATGACGACCCAACAACGTTGAATGAAAGCAAAGCAAAATAAAGGTTTTTGTGTGGCGTGAGGTTCAAAAATCAACCATGCTAAAACTGCTTTCAGAACAATCCGTGGGCTTCCACCCCAAACTCTTGTTAGATGAGGGTATCAAGCTATCCTTAGAGGTCAAGTCTTTCGTCTCCTCGGTATTTGGATGGGCTTCGACATCTCAATGGACCAATGGTGGAACTTGGTGCTATCCAAATTGGATAGCAAACTAAATCATTGGAAAGGTATGCAAGTTAACTTGGCAGGGCATGCAATGGTTGTTAACACATTTATGCTTTCTACGATTATTTACTTTATCTCGTGTTGGAGACCTAAGGAGAAAGAGTTGGCCAAAGTGGAAAGAATATGCAGAAACTTCTATGGACTAGGGACCCTAATAGGAGGGGGATTCCCAAAATCAAATGGGAAGCTTGCATTAGCTCGAAAGACTCGGGGGGTTTGGGTATTTTGGATATCGCTGGGTTGGCTGACAAGTTGCCAGCAAAGTGGTTTATCAAGGCCTGGAGCAATAGTGAGTCCTCTTGGGCTAAATTGATATTCACAAACATGAAAGACCTTACCTTAGTTGGCTATCTTGGTTGGAAGGACATAGGGATCCTCACGCTTTGTTCTCCCCCACCCGGTGTCCCCTAAAGGCTCTAGCCTCATGTGTTCCTTATGGAAGAGTTGGAACAAGGCCAAACAATTCATCAAAATCAGTGATAAGTGGAAGTGGGCCGCCAGGATAAGACAAAATGACTCTATCTGGTTCTCGATCAACAGCATTAGTGGGGTGGAGTCCTGGAATCTCCAAATTCCTAAGTGGTTATGGAACAAGGGGTTCAAGCAGTGGAAACAACTCTGGAAACAAGAGACCGACAGTGGATCAAGTTCAAAGACTTAGACCCGAGACATAGAGTTACCCTCGAGGAATGGACTCTTCTTTAGGGCAGGTGTTTAGTGTGGGACCGCTCAACTACCTGCCTTCTCTATGGATAGGATCTTCCTTGCTTGGAGGGCCTCAAATGGAGCAATGGTAAGAAACTATCCAAATCCCCAACTTCAAAGAGAACTTAGATGTTCATCACACCCTTAACAGGTTGTGGTGCCTTTCTTGGACCAAACTTTGATGGGAACTAAAGTTCATGTCTATTTGGCACCCCCTAATTGAGATCAAAAAGTCCGTTCTCATGTGGCAGATCTTGCATAAGGGTATCTGGTCCAATGCAAGGGCTAACAAAATTTGTGGGGTTCCACCATGGTGCAAGCATTGCCATCGATGCATTGAAGATTTGGTTCACCTTTTCTTCGATTGCCCCAAGTCCTGTGTCATCTGGCATCACGTGACGTGGGTATTGAGACTCATGAACCAAATCAATTGGCAACAAGCACTTTTGGGTGAGGTGGTTGGCTGCTCTTCAAGGCTGTGGAATGCCATCAGGGGTGAGACTCTTTGGAAGATTTGGAGGGAGCGATGTGCTGTCAATTTTGGCCTAAAATCCAAAGGAATGGTAGATTGAGAAATCTTTGCTTCTTCTAGGTAAAAGAATCTCCCAAGATAAGAGATCTCCACCGTTTAGGCACCATTATATTTATCTCCTCGAAGATAAGAAGCTGAAACCCAAATGGGATTTGGGGGGTCCCATGGGCACTAGTCCCATTCACTTGTAACTTTTCTCCTTTATTATAATTAAAGTCCGGGAGAATAGGCCAAGGCCGAACTTCCTTTTATTTAAAAAAAAAAATTGTGGGTCTTCGCCATGGCGCAAGCGATGCCATCGCAACATTGAGGATCTGGATCACATCTTCTTCGCTTACCCCAAGTCTCTTCGGCTCTGACGGACCCCTAGGAATATTTTGAGACTGTAGGGACAAATCACCTAGATGCAAGAACTCCTGGGCAAAGCGATTGGCTTCTCAGCGGCTCTGTGGAATGCTATAAGAGGGGAAGCCCTTTAGAAAATTTGGAGGGAGTGGTGTGCCTACAATTTTGGACACTCTCCTAAAGAGTTGTCGATCGAGAAGTCTCTATTCCTCCTTGGCAAGAGAATCTCCAACTGCAAGAGGTCCCCACCCTTTAGGCATCATAAAGTGTATCTCATCAAGAACAACAAGCTTAAACCCAAGTGGGCCCCACATGAACGGGATGAGAGGGTTATTAGCCTCCTTTGTAACACTATCTAGATCCACAAATTCTATAAGTGAATGGGACTAATGCCCTTGATATTCGGGGGGTCCCAAAGGCACTAGTCCTATTCACTTGTATCTTTTTCTTTTTTAATTAAAGTCCAAGAGAGTAGGCCAAGGTCGAACTTCCTTTTACAAAAAGAAAAAAAAAAGTTCAATGAAAGGGTAAGTAAAACATTGTTGTTAAAAAACAAAAAATAGAGGTTCAGTCGAGGCCTACTTCTCCAGGCTTTAACTTTGAAATTGCAATTGTACAAGGAAGGGCATAGTACCCATGGGACCCCCTTATCCCACAAGAATAGGGGTTTACATAGCTGGGTTAGACTGCGGTCACAACTACCATGAAACAGGGCAAACGATGGCACATCAGCCACAAGATACAAGATTTCCAAGATAACATGTCCCTTACATGTTGCCGGTGGGGGTTGAACCCTCGCCCCCGCCTCAAGAGGCGAAAGGCCCAACCACCCAACCAAGCAACTTGGGACCGTAAAACAGTGTTGTTCTTGGGTGACCCAACAAGATAAATCAGTCGGGTGACATTCCTTTTGGACCCAAGAATTAATCATACACGTCAGACTAGACATGTTGCCACGCTTAATCATTCCTTTTGTACTTCAGGTCGCCGGGCCTTCATGTGCCGACTGGTGCACTCACCACTGCTCACCAGCTCACTGACCTCAGCTCGTTGAGGTCATCCAGGAAGTGCAATTTTCACCCGATGCACGGCCAAAATCGCTGATGTACGACCTCTATCAATTGACAGAAGGAAAGAGAGAGAGAGAGAAGGAAAGAGATAGATAGAGAGAGAGAGAGAGAGAGAGAGAGAGAGAGAGAGAGAGAGAAGGAAAGTACGAGGATTATAGGGGCATTCATCTATGAGCACATTCAATGTGCCATAGAAGAGGTTGGAGCAGAGAACGTGGTACAAGTTACCACTAATAATGCTTTCAAATTTAGAAGAAGGGAAGAGATGATAGAGAGAGGGAGAGTTTCCCTTCATAGTTTGGGCCCTTTGCATTGTTAATCAGGATAAACACAAGTATGACACATATAGGAGAATACACACTCATAAACAAGAGAACCTACACAAAATACAAAAAGTATGGTAAAAAATTGTAATGCTCCATTAATGACGAAAATGTACAAGATCATGATATGCTTCACAATCTAGAAAGAAATTTACTCACAAGTACCAAAAAGAGCAAGTGAAGATAAGGGAAGATAGGGTATGAAGATGCATAGGCTGATAATAGGGACCCCAAAGCAACTTCTCAAGAGAGTATAAGAGTATTCCAAGTGTATGCGAGTTTGACAATGAGAGAAATGTCATTTCTTTTGGAGACACTCCATCATTTTCATCATAAGAGGACTAAGACAGTTAGATTTAGTGTTATTTTTATCATTGTATCTTCTTGTCACTTGATATTATATTTTTGTAGTCATGAGTGAGCATTGGACTATGATTTATCATTTTGTATACTTGCGATGTATTGTGGTCACACATGGATGATGGTGTTGACGTAACATCACAATTCATATTTGTCAAACCAAGGCGAATCTCACAAGACCCAAATGTGGCATAGAAGGAATCAAAAGATGCAATGGTGTTTCGTTAGAATGAGATTAACAACAAACTACGTGGAGAATTAAGATGAAATCGTCGTTAACAACACACACAAGAATCAACAAACTAACGTATCACAAGCATGAGGCAAGAAAGGAACAAGAACACAAGCACACAAGCAAATCATGAAGACAACAAGAGCTCTCCAAACATTCCACAAACTAACATGATCTCATTATCTTGAAGAATGCCCTCCCAAACAAGAGGTAGTGACCTCTTTATATACAAAATGGGCAAAATCCATGCTCTGTGGGATTCTCGATTAAAAGGAGAATGAATCTCACTTATTGACTAGTGTAGCACTCACACACACACCTATACAAGAGTGCTTATTAAACGAGTAAAAAGATAAAAAAAGGTACAAATGGTGATGAATAACACTAGCATCCAAGAAGTATAGTTGTGTTGTCAACACTTCCCCCTCCTCCTTCGAATCTGTCATCCTCGACAAAGCCATTGCAAGTGTGAAGCTTTGTATGGAAGAGTATGTAGAAGTCCCTTTGAGTGCATGATCCTGTGTCATTGGAGTGCATTACCTTGTTGCTTTCCTTCATATTGCTTTTGGCATGCTTTTGGAGTTGGCAGCTGTTTCTCTTTGATCTTTTACCTTCTGTAGAGAAGAATATGCTAGAATGTTTCTTTCTTTCTTTATTTTTTCCTTTTTTCCATTTTTTTTTATAATTTTAAAAATGGGAATGTAAAAATGAAATATGAATGATGTACGAGAATGTAACGATGGAATATAGATGATAGATACATATGGATGAAATAATTAATCTCTTCTTAATCCATGTGCATGAGTGGGGACTAAGGGTGCATTGATGGTAATCAAAAAAGTGCTTATGCATGGTCTTATGATGAGACCCTATCTTATGCATACTCAAAAAATACATTCATAAAATAATGATACTAAATAGAATGGCTCTTGAGCAAAAAGTGCTCAAGGGCGAGGCGATGATGAGTCTTTTTTCAATTGTTGAACTCCAAGAATCTTCTTTTTTTCATCATCCATTGCAATGGATGATATCTTTGTCCACCAACTTGAAAAAAGAAAAATTAAAAACAATATTTTATAATATATGTACATGTGCTCTCTTTGTGCCCGAGTCAAACTTAATGTGCTTAATGCTTAGCCTTTTGAAGAGGCCCTAGTCACATGCATACTTGATGTGAATCTTGAACATAAGCTTTGCATTGGGCAAGGTTGGGTTTGATCCCCATGGATGTCACATGAAGAGGTTTTAGTCCGTCAATATGTCGTAGCTTTGTTTGTTCTTGCTTTGAAGTTCTTCTTAGGATCTCTTTTAGGTTGTTGCTTGATTATTTAAGGTCCTTTGGTTGGAAGTGGTCTTTCATGAAGATAAGGTGTCATGGATCTAGACCAAGGATTATAGAGCTTTTTGTGAGTTGGTTGATTTTGTAAAAATGATTTCTTTGGTACCCATATCATAGAATGATTTGGTTGGGCTCTAAGTAATTGCTTGGCTACTTAAATTTTCTTGACATTACAAGAGAAATGGGTTTTTTTTCTTTTTGATGTAAGGATCTTTTGGGCCTTTTATGTGATTCTGTAAGAAAAACTTATCTTTACATGGGGAATTCAACAATGTTTCTATCTTTTGGATTGATTTGCTCCTCAAAAGATATATTACTATTGTTCAAGGGATCAAATATGGGTGAAGTAAGGTCTAAGTGATCTTCTATACATACAACATTTTTATTCAATAGATCACTAGGTTGTGCGGTTTGGGATTGATCTAGAGATTCATCGATACATTCATTCTTATCACATGTAGAATCTCTAGAGTTACAAATTGGGAACGGATCTTCATGATTGACCATAGAAACCACATATCTTTCATAGTATTGATACAAAATAATTTCTTATCTCCCTCTTGATGATCAACATGTAGATCATCTTTGCTCATGGATTCATGAGAAGATTCCAAACTTAGAGGAAGGGAGAGCCCTTCGACATCCTCCAAGCACTTGAAGTCCTCCTTTGCTCCCTTGTTCATTTACTTCAAGTAAATCAAAGTGAGATGAATAATTTTCATTTATTTCAACATGCAGATTATTATGGATGTTGCTTTCACTTATGTGGGAGAGTTTATGTGGATGATATGGACAATTAATAAACAAATGGTCATGCCCATATTGGTTATAGTGAGGATGCATATTAGGATCGTCAAATGCATCATGAGTAGGAAGGGTTCAAAATTTTCATAAATGAAGGCTCTTTCCTCTTCCCTATATTTTGTAAGCCATAGGGAACCAAACATGATATCTTCATTCATACAATCCAAAACATAAAACCTTTCTATAGAGCATACCTCATTTACCACCGCTTTTGTTTCTATCATGCCTAAACAATCTAAAGAATCACAATTTGTAGGAAGAATTTGTTCACTAATAAAGGGAATCACATCAATACTCACAAAGTTCCATTCACATTTTAAGTTAATTGCGGCAATAAACACCCTAGAACAAATTCCTAATTGAGCATCCACAAATATAAGTTGGGTTTTCTCCACTTCAATTCCATTTGTTTTTTGTTTAAGTGAGGTTGTTGTTCTTGTTTCTTTGTTTTCTCTATAAATTTCCAAGTTCACTTTTTCCTCCACCTTTGTGTTCTTTTCCCCTTTCATTTTCTTTTTAGCTTTCTTTTTTCCCATATTAGATGAAGCAAATTTTCAATTATTTTGAAGGTTTTTAGGATTTGTTTTGGTTTTGAGTGTTTTTTTAATGTTTTCAAGATGTGTAAATAAGTCCTAATGGGGTTCTTCTAGCAAGAAACAAAAAAGGCGTTCCACAAAAAATATTTACATGTGATAGATTCATTTTGGGGAAGAGAGGTAAATTTTTGCATACATAATATTCAGTCAATCAACCCTATCCATCCTGCAAAACCTACTTCCATTATCCCCTTCTACACCGCACTCGTAACTTATAAGATTCAAATCTTAAATTCATTTCAAATCTCTCTCTCTCTCTCTCTCTCTCTCTCTCTCTCTCTCTCTGTTTGAAGGACTGCAAGCTTATCATTTTCATATACAGTGGATACATTCGTCCTTCTAAAATTTCTTGGTCAGCACATCTAGCATAACAAGAGTTGTAAGGTTGTGTAACAACAAGCCAAACAAATAAGCGTAGCCTAGAGTGCACATGTGGTTGAGAGGTGTCAAGGATCATATGAGGCAAACTCCCTCGTGAGAAGCGGAAGCTTCCAAATAAGTTACCAGAGTCCTTCCTCTTTCTTCTAGTATATTCATAGCCCTAGCACTCCTCCATTGTTCCTGAAAGATCTTTCTCCAAAAGAGGGGTTGACCAGCCTTTCACTTCCTCCTCTTCCTTAACATGTTCATAAGCACTATCCCTATTGACGAATGGTGATCTCTCTGCTGCTTGGCTTTCCTCATTACATTTGGCCTTGCTTGCTTGTTCCCACTGATCCTGATGCTATTTCTGGTCCTCCAAGCTTCGTTGTATTGCATCGAGGAGAACAACAGTAGAGTCGAGCAATCGAGCACTAGAGCTAATTATACTTCTTGGCCTTGATAGCAGTCTGTGATCACCTTCTCTCTCAACTGTTTGTGGTGTCACAATGCAGGATTGGATGTATTCGGGCTAAAAAATTACTATGTCACCCTTTGTTTCAATTGGTTTTGTAGGTTTACCTTCCTCAGATATGATCGTGTCCACTGGTTTCAATATGTACTCCTCGAATGCCATCTTCCCTCTAACGTCCAAACCCTCCCTGTGATAGAAAAAATGAAGCCTTTGATGTAGAAACCACATTGATAGGTCCATGCCTCCCATCCATCGCACTTTCTGATGCCACGGATTTTTTTTTTACATGCTAACATCCTTTGAAAGATGCAGAGAAGATTGACACGAACTGGATTCTTCCTTGCATGTGTTTTTGCTGACATAGATGCCAGGGTTAGGTGTTCATCCATCTCAGATGATCTATCCAAGGAATCCTCCATTAAAAAGCTACAATTTATTTTCGAGTGGCTCTTGATTATGCCTGAGGAAGTGACCGTATCTGTGAGAACATATCCTTTTCAAACCTTTATTGGGATAAGCTTCCTTGACATCTTTGGCTCTCTTCTAGTCCTCTTGCTCATAGGGGAGACATCCTCATTTCCATCGCCATATGAGCCAACCTTACTCCTCTCATACCTACTATCTGCAGAAGGCCTTTCCATCTATTGCCATCCATCCATGTCAGGCCCCTCCTTACTCCTTGGAGACTGCAAACTTTCACTAGCCTCCTGACTAATGGTGACTGACTTAGTTTTCAATGAAGAACCTTGAGCCATCTCGTGCATGACATGATTTGCTGCATGCTTTACGCCCATACCTCTGTTTTTTTCTTGCCAGCAGGATGCTTCCTAAGACGACGTCTTCTACATGCGAGTTTTCCCTCCCTTGTCACAACTTCAGCAGACTCACCCCAAATCTTCACGAAGAAGTGGGTTTTCAATAGAACTTGTACATGGGTTCTTTTGATCAGAGTTTGCAACACGTTTTCTTGGAGGTTTTTTTATCACCTTGAGCCATATTCGACCATCTCATAATCTCCTGCTCTTCTTTGCGCATATTTGTCTCCTACTTCTCATTAGCAACTAAAGCGTCAGGAACAAGTGGTCCAGATGGTTGATTACCTGTACCTTCTGTGCTGCCCACTGACTCAACTGACAAGTGAGATTTCCTATCTGCAAATATCCAAAACCTTGTGAACATGTGTTTTGTCATCCACCATCTTGGGAGCATGCCTCCTTGTTGAACCAGCACTATTAGAATCAACATTTCTCCTGCACTTTGCTGGCTGTGACTTCGGCTGTGGAGAGCCCAAACTTTGTGATTCATCAGAAGTTTCATCACAACTGCATTCATCATGCCAGCATGAACTTGTCAATCCCTCTGCAATTCCTCTTTCAACCTGCTTCTGGCCGAGTATTGAATTTGCATCTCAGCTGGTGATCATGAAGGCATAAAAAACCATTCTCAAGAGAAGAACATCCTCCATATCTAGGATTCATATGTCTCATTCAATCCCAGATTCTCTAAATATTTGCTTCGCTCATCTAGACTTGAGTTCTCTTCTTGCCCTCTATCACTCTCTGCGCATGGAGACATTCTTCCACCTGCCACCACAACATTGCTAATTCCCTCACGGATGATCATCCAACATCCTCTCTGACATCTTCCGTGACTCTTTTGACAGCTTCTTCCAATGATCACCATTTGTTGAGATACGTTTCCCTCTCCTTAGAACTGGTGTCTGGTGTCTTAATTTGATCGATCTTCTCCTTTAGTTATAATGAAAATATCAGGGCAAAGACACATGCGATTAAACAGAGCAGCAACCTGCGTACATCTCTTGCCATCACACGATAACTTACAACCAATCATCAGAGAATGCGCAACTTTCTGCACCCTTTGCCGATTGCATCAAGGAAAACTTCCCATCAAGTGCTATTTACAACCAATCATCAGAAATCATTTGTGCTGTTGCAAGGTCAACAAGTCCAGATCCAACAGATTTGAAGACAATGAAGGTTTCTGAATGTGTCCTGGCTTATTTCTCCCCTTCGACTAAATCAGAAAGTGATCCTTTGACAGACCCTGCATTGCCCGTGAGTTCTCCCGCCTCTGTAATGGCGGCTAGAGTATCAACAAAGACCATGGTCTGGTTTATAACATCATTATCGCACTCTCTCATATTCGGGTTAAGCGAACCCACGAGGTCAAGATGGAACCCCGGCCTAGGCCAAGATCCTTTTATGAGAGGAGCTTCTAATAACATCGCACAACGGACAATGTCCGCCATGCGTGCAACTTTCTTTTCAGTTCAGAACATGCAAACACACTCATGCATGTCATAGCCTTGCCCTCGTTTCCACAGTGCTTGCATTCGGATGCCTTCCATCTATCCTGAAGCTTCTGAGCAAGAGATTCTGCTTTGCTTGTGTGATTAGCATCAGAAAGCCTTCCTACAAATTGGGGTCTGAAAAAAAACCATCGACGAGAATAAATGTCCCTTATCTGCTCCTCTATGTAAAGAATAATTCGTACAAAAGAATGTAAATCTCAATTCTACTGTACGTAGAGTTATTGTTCATCCTAGAATAGTGTCCAGCTGAAAGAAAAAAATCAGCTCCACAGTATTATGTCTATATCTAGCTTCAAAATCGCATCTCCATGCTACTCTTGCTTGTGGCCACCTTCATAAGAAATAGCATCATGAAGAGAAAAAAGATGAAACTTGACATGGCTACCAAACCAGGGCAGCTTTTTCCTGTGACAAAGTCGGGGCTGGTGGAGCGATGAGAGGCTCATAATGATCAGCACCAGAGCCACACCAACCAGTTCCTTTCATAAACAGGAACATGGGGCTGTGCAAGATCTTGCCTCATGGCCGATGAGATAGGAAAAAGATACAATGATCTGCGTCGACCATGGCATCACTTCCGTGGGCCTGAACTACAAAAACCTCACGCTGATATTCTGATGCAAGACTCTCAATTGCAATGTCATTAATGCAGCTGCTCTCCCATCTCTGTTCTCCTTACCTCCCTGAGCCTAGAACAAGGTGATGATGTCATACTCATCACTCTCATTGCCTGCAATTGACATGTAGTTGGCCCAAGTATCACCATTATTAATACTCAGACATCTTTCTTTGTAAACCATCTCAGCAGCATTCTCTCTCAATACATTGCACCAAACGGGCGCATCTATAGCAGTGTCCATTGCTTCTCTGTCGGATTTCCTTGCTAGTGATTTCACCTCTTGGACAACATGAACCCCCCATCCTGAAGCTAGATCTGGATTATATAGATGCTTGATTGCTTGATCTATTGCTTCCTTTTGTAGCAGAACCTTCTCATAGTCGACAAGGAACCTCTTGACAGTCTTTTTCCTCGCATTATGCGGATTCTCTCCCTTTAAGGGCACTGCTTTTTGAGCAGCAGAAAGGAGGCAGTTTCCATCAGCTTCTACATCACCACCATGGTGAAGAGTGAAAACATGCGAGCTCGATTTAGAAGGGTGTTTCCAGAGGACTCCTTTGACAACAAGCTTTTGCAGCGCCTGCAACTGTTGAGGCTCGAGGCCAGGTACAACTTCCCAAGAAGCGACATTAGGGACAGTTCGTCTAAAATAGTCTGCAGCAACGAATTGGCATTGGAATGAGGAAGAGGAGATGTTGGAGCTGCGGCGGTAAGAGGAGAGCGATTGTAGCACTAGGTGAAGAAGAGGGGGTTGACAAGGCTGTAAAAACGTGATCACGCCAAGGATCGATGCCTGCCGAATGGCATTGTTGAGGAAAAGAATTGAGAACTGGAGCTCCCTCGCACTGCAGAAGCTTGCCCATCTTGGCTATATGGGTCGGTAAACCGAAGAACATACCTGCAATACAATGCAAACTCTCTCTATTAACCCTAATGTAGCATGTGATTCCATATGAGGACAATCTTGATGGAGGGACGAGCACTACAATGGGCTTCGATGAGGTGAGGAGCCATGGCACCAATACCTACCAAGAGAAGAATGCGTGAGTCCGGATTTGAGAGATGCCATGAGGCAAGTCCTGATACAAAAGAAGTCCACCACAAAGTAAGCTCTCCTCCAAGGAAAGCAAGTGGGATCCCAATGAGAATTGAGGAGAGAAGGTTAGAAGCTGAAACTGACGACATCCCCGCAGATGAATTGAAGGGAAACAAAGACATAATTTTAACACGCATGTAACTAGACAATGGTGCAAAAGGTACGCAGGGCCAATCTGGCATTAGTAAGAGAGTAGTGGAAGGAAAGGAACACGTCAAAGCCTGAAGAGTGAGAGAAGACGATGAGTTGGATTCCTCCTAAGAAACAAGTCACACAAGCCCATGATCATTTCTTTCATCATCTGCTTTATTAAGAACTTATTGATGAAGTTGAAGAGCCATACCTTCTTTGAAAGTCGTAGAAGAACCCCAAACAAACACACTTACACATGATTAGGCAAGTAATTAACGAGGTAAAAAACGTCATTAATATAATTAACTAAAAATTTGTAAAAAAAGTGCTTCTATTCTACTTGTAACTTGGAGAATCTCCACACATGGTAGACTAATCACTCCTAATCATTCCAAAAATGGATCATTTCAACAAGTTGTGTCCAATCTTGCGAACCACTATCGTTTACAAGAGCATAATAAAATGAAGAACTCAAAAATCATCATGAAAAGTTTGTGTACGCGTCACTTTCACGTCATAAACCATCACGTAAATGACAAGAGAACACTCCTCGACAACGACGCCAAAAGTTGTTGACATTGTAACATCACAACTCATATTTGTCAAACTAAAGAGCATCTCATAAGACCAAATGTTGCGTAAAAGCATTCAGCAGACGCAATGATGCTTCGTTAGCATGAGATTAACATCAAACTATGTGGAGAATTAAGATGAAAACATCGTTAACAATGCACACAAGCTCAAACACACGCATAATCACGTTGCTAATCAACAAAATAACATGTCACAAAGCATGAAGAAAGAAACAAGCACACAAGCACATCATGAAAACGACAACAGATCTCCAAGCATTCCACAAACTAGCATGATCTCATTATCTCCAAGAGTGCTTGAAAACAACAACATCTCTCCAATCATTCCACAAACTAGCATGATCTCATTATCTCCAAGAGTGCTCTTCCAAACAAGAGGTGGTGACCTCTTCATATACAAAATGGGCAAAATCCATGCTGTGTGGGATTTCTCAACCATAAGGAGAATGCATCTCACTTATTGACTAGTGTGGCACTTACACACACCTATACAAGAGTGCTTATTAAACTAGTAAAAAGGTAAAAAAAAAATGCAAATGGTGATGAATAAGAGTAGGATCCAAGAAGTATAGTTGTGTGTAAATAGATGGCTTGTTTTTTGATATAATATATGGAAAGTATTGACTCTCCTTATGCTACTTAGTACTTTCCATTTTTCAAGTTCATTGCTCAATTTCATTGTGACATATCTTATGGAGTTAGGTCCAATGTGCTTTTACTTTTTTGCAAATTGCCATTGATCATTGATGATGATCAAGATTAATACATTTTAGCCAATGTACATACATGTACATACATAGTGCACATTGCACACACACACATATATGTGTATGTATATATATATATATATATATATATATATATATATATATATATATATATATATATATATATATATATATATATATATATATATATATATATATATATATATATATATATATATATATATATATATATATATATATATATATATATATATAAATAATTAATTATTTTTCACATGTATAGAAAAACCTTAGTGTACTTTACAAACCTTATTTTTGACAAAGATCACTAGAAATGTTGGCCTATCTTATTTCTTCATTGCTGACCATGCAATTGAGAGATGAAGTCAAATAATTTGGAACAAGAGGTCATGGGATTGTGCTAAAGTGGAAGTAAGAACTTCACGTGACACCATTGTAGTGATGGATGGTTTGACACTTGAAGTCAACCTATCATCTTTCTTTTTGGCATGCTTTATTTTTAGAACTGTACTTTTGAAGTTTGTTAACATTATAGGTTAAGTGAAGTTTACATAGTGTATTTTAAGGTCGGAAAGTGAAGTGGATGTATGCATGGTTAATTCATCTAATTGTGTCTTGTTAAGATAAATCTTCGTCGTTCGTTCGATAATAGTAGCCTTATGGTTTCCACAAGATGTGCACGCCATTGTCTTGATTTGCTATTTGAAGATGTTGGAAAGCTTGATTGGGTGTAGCATGGATCCTCAACCAAGCAACTTGTATTGCTTCTGTTTGTGTGTAGAAAGTCAACTGATTGGCTTATTTAAAAGCTTGTGTGAAGTATTTTTTAAATTTAAGCAGCCTTGTGGATGAGAGATGTACTCAAAGGTTTGCAAATGGTTGATGGCACAATTTTGAAAGGGAAGCATCAGACTGATTTATTGTGTCTTCAGATATGTCAGCAAGAGTCCGGATGCGTTGTGAAGAGATGTACCCCTATCTCAAGTATTTTATTTGGAAGATAAAGAAGGTGTTATGATGCGATTGATTTATTATGTGATGGATTTTATGGGTGAGAAAGAGTAAAAGATTCGAAGGCATTGGTGTGAACAAATTGAAAGAAATAAAAGGTCTAAGTGTTGATAGATTAAGAGATAACACATGCTCAGAGAAGATGCTGAATTTAGAGTGCATTAAAGATGAATGACATTTTGAAAAGGTGTACTAATGATCACTTTGCATTTCCAGTTAAAATTATCCTTGAATTTTACACAAGGCTGAAGGTGGTCCTTCTGGTGATCAATTGCAAAAGATGAAACAAGACTACAATGGGGAAAATGGTGGAAGAGATTTGGAGCTGCCATTCTCAAATAACAAGCCAGGGATCACATTTTCTTTTATTAGTCTTGAAAGAAAAAGTAGGCTTTTTCACTCTTGAAGAAGCTTGTTTCTTATACATGCAGATTTGAGATTCATTTTCAAGATAAATGACAGAGGATAAGAATGAATGGAGCTCACCTGAGGTGCTTAACAGAGAAAGGGAGGATTAGTAATGTCTAGCCTTACAGGATTTGTAAGAGGTAAATGCAGAGTCAGATGATGCTCTAGAGAATCTGGGAGAGGATCTTGCATTATTCAACCACAATCATGTGGTTATCATCAGCTTATTAGCTTTTTAAGGATCAGAGCTGGTTGTGATAGTTATCATTACATCAAATCCCTTGTATATACAGAGTAAATTTTTCTCAGCTGGAGGATTTTGGGTATTCCTTGATTTATTCTACCATTACTCTCATTAGTTTTGCTGCTGTTATTATATCCATCTGTGTCTTTATTCATCAACTTATCTTGCTTAGCATTTTTCCTGAATTAGTTTTTGTTTGGTATATATGAATTTGTGTGTTCTTTGGTACATTTCTTTAATTCAGAAATTTTCTGATTTGACTGGGGCTTTAGATTGTTGATGAATATTCAAAAGTCCTGAATCTTGTGGTATTGTAGTGATTTTGTTAAGTTTGTAACACATCAGCCTCATTCATGAAAGAAAATGTAAGTTCTGTTAATCTGGAAAGTATGTGTTGCAGATGACATATAAGATAAGCTTTGGTCAAATTTATCTCAGTAAGCCAATGATGACAGAATCTGATGGAGAAACTGCCACTCTATTTCCAAAGGCTGCAAGACTACGCAATCTGACATACTCTGCTCCTCTTTATGTGGATGTTGCAAAACATGTAATGAAGAAAGTGGAGGATGGAGAAGAGGAGGTAGAAATTGAAGATTTACCAAAGGTTTACATTGGCAAGGTGCATGATTTATGGACGTTTTTCTGTTATGACCTTTTGGATGTTTTGATTCAAGTTCATGGAGTGCCTGAAAGCTTGGGTCGAATCTCAATCATAGTAGGGATGTGTTTCTGAGTTCACGAAATTTTCCTGTGCATGTTTTGTGCATTTTTATATGTTCCATTGCATTCTCATCGGGATTCAAGTGGAGGGTAACTGGTCAATTGGTTTGCTTTTAACAGGTTCCCATAATGCTTCGATCAAGCTGTTGTACTCTTTTTGGTAATAGTGAGAAGGACCTTACCGAACTTGGAGAGTGCCCTTATGATCAGGGGGGTTACTTCATAATCAATGGAAGCGAAAAAGTTTTGATTGCTCAGGAGAAGATGAGTACAAATCATGTTTATGTGTTTAAAAAGAGGCAGCCAAATAAATATGCTTATGTGGCTGAGGTTCGGTCTATGGCTGAAAATCAGAATAGGCCTGCTAGCAGCATGTTTGTGCGTATGCTATCCAGAGCCGGTGCAAAAGGGGTGAGTTGAGGAGCTTGCTGTAGTGCAGCACTCATCTTATAAATTACTCTAGGTGTGAGAGAGTGTGTCTTCATTATTCTATGATATATAGGTGTTGGAAAAGGTTTTATTGGTAGTTTGTTGATGTTGTTGGCAGGGTTCTTCAGGCCAATACATACGTGCCACCTTACCATATATTCGAACAGAGATACCAGTAATTGTTGTTTTTAGGGCACTAGGATTTGTGGCTGATAAAGATATTCTAGAACACATGTGCTATGATTTTAACGATACTGCCATGATGGAGCTACTCAGGCCATCATTGGAAGAATCATTTGTCATTCAAAACCAACAGGTGTGCCTGATTGTTTTTTAATCTGAGTTTTTGGGCACTTGAACTGCAGCTATTTTTGTATTTCTAGTTCAGTATGTTTGACAGGTAGCACTTGATTATATTGGCAAACGTGGATCTACAGTTGGTGTTGCAAGGGAAAAACGTATCAAGTAATCTCCGTTTCGCCTTTCTCAAAAATAAAAGATGGTCCAGGGTCTCTATTACTGTGAAAGTTTTGTGATGGTTAACCTTGTCTGAAACCTGCAGATATGCAAAAGAGATTTTGCAGAAAGAGATGCTCCCTCATGTTGGGGTTGGTGAATTTTGCGAGACAAAAAAGGCCTATTTTTTTGGGTAGTGTTTGAGCATTTCATATCCAACTTTATCTTTAATATTTGAGACAAGTCCTGGTGCTGAGTCCTTGCCCTTACGCTTGTTATTACTGCCATATAGCTATATTATACACAGGCTATTACTATGTGCATTGGGACGGAGAGCAGAGGATGACCGTGATCATTATGGGAACAAAAGGCTTGACTTAGCAGGGCCCCTGCTAGGAGGATTCTTCCGCATGGTATTTGTTTTCTTTTGGATTAACCTGATGGATAAAATAGAAGACCCTTGGAAGTTATGGATGATTTTTGATTTTGTTTTTTCTGATTGGAACTGTGATTATGGTTAAAAAAAACAGTTGTTTCGAAAGCTTATGAAGGATGTTCGTGGTTATCTCCAGAAGGTTTGATCTCTATCAAGTTTACAATATAAATGCCAACTTTTTCTTTTTGTCTAAACTGATTATTATATGGGCATGGCAGTGTGTTGACAATGGAAAAGAAATAAATCTTGCATATGCTGTAAAAGCAAAGACAATAACCAGTGGATTGAAGTATTCATTAGCCACTGGGAACTGGGGCCAGGCCAACACAGCTGGTGTACGTGCAGGTGTCTCTCAGGTGTGTATAATGTTAGTTGACTGCAGCTTGTTATGAAATCATGTGATTCTCAAAATTATGTTGGTTTCTTATCTGGAGGTGTTAAATCGTTTGACATATGCCTCTACTTTATCACATCTGCGGAGGCTGAACTCTCCCATCGGTCGAGAAGGTATTTTGTTAATGCTTGTTGTGAATGTCTTCCTTTTTTGTTAAGGTTTCAGTTTTTATATTCATTTCTTACTACCTTTCAGGGAAATTGGCAAAGCCTCGCCAGTTACATAATTCTCATTGGGGGATGATGTGTCCTGCAGAAACCCCCGAAGGGCAGGTATAAGTAGTAGTTTCTGTGGCAGATTATTGAGTTTCTTAATAAATCTAGTGGTGTACTGACGTCCATTGTTGCTGTTGAGGCTTGTGGCCTTGTCAAAAATTTGGCATTTATGTCGTACATTACTGTTGGCTCAGCTGCAAATCCAATAATGGAGTTTTTGGAAGAGTGGGGCATAGAAAATTTTGAGGTAAAACATTTTTTCTAATGATTCATTGCTTCTTGTTCTCTGAGAGTAACGAGTAATGGCAGAGATTCATTAATGATTACAACTTCAGGAGATCTCTCCTGTTTTAATTCCCCAAGCAACCAAGATTTTTGTGAACGGATGTTGGGTTGGTATTCATCATAACCCTGATCTTCTTGTGCGAACTCTGCGACAGCTTAGACGGCAGGTAACCTGTGGTTCTTTAATTGATCGATTTGTCATTTGTATTTTTGCTCAAGCATGTAAAGGTGCACCACATTTTGGTCGACAGGATGATATGAATACTGAAGTTGGGGTGATCAGAGATATTCGGCTGAAAGAACTAAGATTGTATACAGATTATGGGCGTTGCAGTAGGCCACTTTTTATTGTGGAGAATCAGTGTCTCTTGATTAAGAAATCTGATATAAGGGCATTGCAGCAAAAGGTTCGCTTTTATTAACTGCCCAAGAAACTGTGCTTTCATATTTTAGATGCTTTCACATTTAGCAAGTGATACTGAGACTGCAGGAATCGACAGAAACTGGGTGGTGTGATCTTGTAAATAAAGGTTTTATAGAATATGTTGATACAGAGGAGGAGACAACTATGATCTCCATGACAATACAGGTGCTCTGTTTACTGTATGGATGTGGGGTCCTCAGGGAAAGAATCAAGGCTTACTAAAGTGGTTTCTCTTTTGTTTTAGGATCTTGTCCATGCCAGGCTTCACCCGGAGGAGGCATACTCTGATACCTACACACATTGCGAGATCCATCCTTCTATGATCCTTGGAGTTTGTGCATCTATCATACCCTTTCCTGATCATAATCAAGTATGATAGTGTGGCATTGTGTGACCAACATCCAGAAAATGTCTCTTTTTATCAACCCTTGGGTTATGCAGTCTCCTAGGAATACATATCAGTCGGCAATGGGCAAGCAGGCTATGGGAATCTATGTAACTAATTATCAACTGCGAATGGTTAGTAACTGTTCAGACAATGTCCTGTGCCATTTATTGTACTCCTTGGAAGTAGAGTTGCATCGCAACGTGTTGGGATCGGTTCGTAACTTTGCAATGTTGCGACGTTTGCAATGTGTTGCTTTGCATTCATTTTTCTAAAAATGCAAAAAATACCAAAAAAATATATTTTATTTAGGAGAGATAAGAAATTATCTAAAATCTTGTCCAAAATCTCCAATACATGCAATGCAAAAAATGTGGAGAATGAGGAAGACATAAAATGTTTTAGAAGAATAGAGGCTCATTTATGTATGATTTTCTTTTTGGGCCTTATCATCTTGAGATAGATTGATATTTTGGATTTCACATGTTCTCCTTGTAATGCACTTTCAAGTCTTGGACAAAAAGTTCCACCCTTGACCTTCAAAGCCAAGGGTACTCTTCTATGATGATTGATCTGACTATTGACATCACTATGAATGGTGAATCATGTAGTGACTCATCTATGCTATGTATGTCTTATACTACAATTTATGGTATATTTAGTCATATCTCACCTTATATGTGTCAGAATATCCACAATATAAAAAGGTATATAAATATACAAATTTTGAAAAATAAATCACTTTATTGCAACCCTCACTTCAAACGTTCTGACGTTGCTAACCTGTTGCCATTGCCATTGCAAAAATGTTGCTTTCCACTATGTTTGGAAGCTAAAAGTTACCAGAGATTTTCCATGATAATACTGATTTATTGTTCTCTTGCATAGGACACGTTGGCCTATGTTTTATATTACCCTCAAAAACCACTGGTGACAACCAGAGCTATGGAGCATTTGCATTTCCGCCAGCTTCCTGCAGGAATTGTAAGTCAGAGCTTTGCAATTTGTTTCTGTGATAGCTTTTTCATTTATGTGACATCACTTTCTTGTTTGTAGAATGCTGTTGTCGCTATTGCTTGCTATTCTGGATATAACCAAGAGGACTCTGTCATTATGAATCAGTCATCTATTGATAGGAGTTTTTTCAGGTCTATATTCTATCGCTCATACAGGTAAATGTCCGGTATTCTTGTTCCAGGGGATAATAAGTTGTCTTTTTTTTAATTAACCAAATTAGCATAATTTATCAGAGATGAAGAAAAGAAACAAGGCACTTTGGTAAAAGAAGAGTTTGAGCGTCCTGTAAGAGAACACACTCAAGTAAGTTTGTCTTGGAGTAGCATTGTAGCTTTTATCCTTTGTTTGTTTTCTCATCACAGGCTGTTTAACATTTCTTTTGATGTGCAGGGGTATGCGGCATGGATCATATGATAAACTAGATGATGATGGTTTAGCTCCTCCAGGTACCAGGATATCAGGGGAAGATGTGATCATTGGGAAGACAATCCCTATTCCACATGATGAAAGTGGCACTCAAGCACAGAGATACCAAAAAAGGGATCAAAGTACATGCTTGCTACACAGTGAGAGTGGCATGGTTGATCAGGTATATAGTTAATCTTGCATCTGGCTATTAATTTGTGGAAGGGGATTTTTCTCTACATACATGATTAACCAAGTGGGGATTTATAGGTTCTTTTGACTACAAATGCAGACGGTTTGAAATTTGTCAAAATAAGAGTACGATCCATTCGTATACCTCAGATAGGGGACAAATTTAGCAGTAGGCATGGTCAAAAAGGAACAGTAGGAATGACATATACACAGGAGGATATGCCTTGAACCCAGGAGGGTATAACTCCTGACATCATTGTGAATCCTCATGCTATTCCTTCTCGAATGACGATTGGACAACTCATAGAATGTATCATGGGAAAAGTTGCTGCTCACATGGGGAAGGAAGGGGATGCAACCCCATTTACAGATGTCACGGTATATCCTTTTCAACTTTCATTTTCTTACAGAAAACTATGCTACACACATACAAAAGTAATTAATACTCATATGTATAAATTTACACGTGCACAGTTATGTGTTCATGTTGTGTTCTATGCCATGCTTGTTCTACTCTTTTACCATGCTATATAGGTAGTACATGTGTATGCTTACATACACAAATAATCCCTTACGTTGATAAGATAAGTATACATACATGTGTGTGTGCATGTTGTGTGTAGTTACTTGTAAGCATGCTCAGTCTATGAATGTGGTGATACTTATTGTTGGATCTTCTATCATGGTTTCTAGGTGGACAATATAAGCAAAGCATTACACAAGTGTGGATACCAAATGAGGGGTTTTGAAATAATGTATAATGGGCACACTGGCCGGCGATTGAATGCCATGATATTTTTGGGTCCTACATACTATCAACGATTAAAGCACATGGTTGATGACAAGATACATTCTCGAGGTCGTGGACCTGTTCAGATTCTAACACGGCAACCAGCAGAAGGACGATCACGAGATGGAGGGCTGCGATTTGGGGAAATGGAGCGTGATTGTATGATAGCACATGGTGCAGCTCATTTCCTTAAAGAAAGGCTGTTTAATGATCAAAGTGATGCATACAGGGTTCATGTTTGTGAGCTCTGTGGTCTAATGACAATTGCAAACTGAAGAAAAACACATTTGAATGTCGGGGTTGCAAGATTAAAACTGACATTGTACAGGTTAGATTATGGAAGCATGCTTATGCATTTGATGTGGACTCCATAGTTAACAAGGCTGATTGTGTTTGATCACTTATGTTTACAGGTTCACATCCCATATGCTTGTAAACTTATATTCCAGGAACTTATGTCAATGGCCATAGCTCCTAGAATGTTTGTTAGGGACATCAAGCAAATGAAAGAATCCACAAAAAAAGGAGGCTGACTTCATGACTCGGTGGCACGATTTTCAGAATGAAATACCCGAATTGGGATGCAGAGGCTTCATATGAGTGCAAGGTGGAAAAGTAAGGTATAGAACAATATGGTACGTATAAATGATTTTTAAGGTACATAACCTTTCGTAATATGTGTGTAATTATTAATACATGTAATATTATTTATATATGTATGCATGTGTATGTTTGCATGTATGTATGTAGTTATTAATATGTATTTGTACAGGTCACATGAAACATACTACCCTTCAAATGATGAAACGTGCTGCATGAATGCACATTCCATATTGATGATTGAACGTATAATGTGTATGTGTGCATCACACACACACACACACGTGTCACACACACACACGTCACACACACAGACACACACACACGTCACACACACATCACACACACGTCATACACACATGTCACACACGCACACACACGCGCGCGCACACACACACACATGTCACATGCGTGCGCATGCGCACACACACACATGCATGCGTGCGCGTGCATACACACACAAACACATACACACATACGCACACACACTCACATTCCATATTGATTATTGCATGTAGAATGTGTATGTTATAAAAAAGAATCACAGGAGTTATACATCTACCATTATTGCTTGTATGCATAGAAAGCATACCTCAAAAGTTAAAAAATGAAATGCTTCAGCTCCAAGTCAATCTATCGCTTCCCTGTCAACATCTGCATCTGACCCACAACCTCCACTAAAGAATAAGAGTACCAAAAGTGTTAAAGGAGTGCTTGTTGAGATAGAGAAAGACATCTCAAAGAAAGAATGTATAATGTTGGAACTTCAAGCTCTTCATATCATAGGTGTTCTTAAACCTTAGGCTCAAGAAAACCTAGGCATCATGAAGAGCTATTTGAAGGAAATTCAATTGTGAAGATTAAAGAAAATATTTGTGCCAAGCAGCCTGCCTCACATCACAAAGGAGATATAACCTTGAGTCTTGCAACTAGTAATTATGAAGAGCTATTAGAAGGAAATTCAATCTGAAATGAAAGAAATCATTTGTGTCAAGCAGCCTGCATCACATCAGTAGTAGACATCACAACATGTTGAACCAACCAATTTGGAAGATCATAACAAGAGCACCATTGAAGTCATGCAAAATTGGGAAGGTGTCCATTGAGGAATATCAAGAGGTAAGGGAAATGCAAACTATGTGGTTTTCTTGACATGTAAAAGAGGTTGCCCAAGGAGAAACGATGCACCTAAGAGTATCCCCTCCACTTATGTTGAATCCATTTTCAATCGAAGTCATCCCTCCAAGTCTTGAAGCACATCTAGTTCTTATAGAATTGCCATCAGATGTACTAATATCATTCGTGTATCTCAAGGAGGATTGTTCAACAATTTGGGGCATATAAAATATAGGAGACTACTTCTCATAGTAATTTCTCTCAATCATCCTAGTTACAACCTAAAACAACCTAAAATATCTACACCTTTAAACTTCACTAGTACTTCCAGTTCATTCCCTTGAGGTTGGATTGCTTATTTCTATTTGACATGGTCAAGAGCTATTCATGAGGATTACAACAATCATTCTACAACAATGCTTTGCTTCCATCCATTTTTACCAAATGATTATCTTCATATTTCTTCTTGCCACATACTTTCACTGGAAGTATCATAGCATCAACTATTATTTTTGCAACTGTGAACCCTAGATATGAGACCATTATAGCTCCCAAGTCTAAAGTTTCCATTGTAGTATGCTTTGCTACTAAATCTTTGACCTCATGATCCAAGAGGCTCATTGATGAGATTACTCAATGGGATGGAGAAGATGAAAGTTAATTTGAATAGTTGGTTAAGCTAAAAAGAGTTAATGGAAAGGGAATCTATAGCCCTATTACTTCGAGCAGAGAAAGAATGTCAAAGCAGAAGATCAAACCTTTGAAGCAATAGGTACATAAAGAAAAAGAGCTCTCTTTATAAAATCAAGAACGAGAATTGCATTGTTCAACATGCATTGTTAGAAGCTATTGAGCACAAAATGAATGTCAAAGCACAAAATCAATAATTAAAAGGAGAAAGTTTAAGTCAAAGTAGAAGAATTGTAAGTACTCTGGCTAAAAGATGATAATTATACGGTAGGTTATTGAGTAGTACATGCCAACCGAAGTTGCAATAAAAAAAAAGATTCAAATTATAAAGTCTAGCAGAAGTTGACGATTCAAAGCCTTATTGATAATGCTAAAGATGAATAGGAGAAATTATTAAATTTTCATCCTACAATCCTTATTGAAGAAAGCTGAAGAGGAAAACTAGTATTTGTAGGCAAAGATCATGGGATAGTGCATCAACTAGTGTAACACCTCACAACATAACAAAAGAATCGTCTCTCTCTCTCTCTCTCTCTCTCTCTCTCTTGTTGATCGTATATGCCTCGTTATCTTAGCATTAACATGGAGAGGCTATTGTACATAGATTCTTGCGTTTGTAATCTATCTCTTTCTCTTCTCTCTCTCTCTCTCTCTCTCTCTCTCCCCTCTCCTCTCTCTCTCTCTCCCCCCACAAAATTGTAAACAAACAATTCTATCCTTTTGCTCTCGCGTTCTCTCTGTATGACTTGTGTTGTACAAAGGTAATATATCTTAGCTCATTTGCATTATGGATGATTTTATGGTCTTCGTGATTGCTGCATACCTAGCAACGATTGGTTTCAAAGTTCCAAACATCCATCTTCTTTAGTATTGGAAACCAAATTCTATTGCATATCACCGAATCCACCATTATGTTGTTGTTTTGTAATAAATGGCACCACTATCAACCTTGTGAAGTACAAGAAAGGATTAAGTGCTACCTTTGATTGGTGCCTAAATCATAGATAGTGAGAAGATGAAGTTATATGAGCAACTTGTTATAGCTACACCCTTCAAGCTTTTGATGTGCTTGATATTCTCTAATAAGGAAATGTGGATTTGATTGATTATTATGAGGGTTATGCAACATATAAAGATTGGTAAGAAAGTTGTAATGATGGTCTGCATCCTTGAAATCACATTCTGTAGTTGAATAAAGAGCTATGAATAGATTTTTTAGGGAAATATTTCTTATGCAAGCACTTACTATCAGAGCATTATGAGATCTTCGATAGAGTAGATGCATGCATGCCGTTGATGTTAAACCATTTGGTTTTATATTGTGCCCTTCAAGAGGAGTCCGTTTTGGAGAGATTTTGTCCATGCTCTTGAGCTAGGTCTTTGATGTGTGATTTTTGGGAGAATTTTGTGTATATGCAACTTTGGATTTAGATCTTGGGATTTTATTGGACTTCATATGATCTTTGCATTTGCTTCTCCATATGTGAGTAGAGTAGTTATTTTGATCAATCAACTTATACCAATGACATTATTATCTAGCTCAAATTTTATGTCACTTCCACTTGATCAAGGTTAGATAATGGATGTATCATGGCATCGTGGTTATATCTAGTTTATTCCATGTGAATTTGATGTGATTTTTTTGACTTCATATGGTTAAGACGAAGGTGGACAATTCATATATAATTAACATTGATACATGTAGAAATGGGACACGAACCACTCATCCCTAGCCTCATGGTTGTACATGTAGAGATGGGACCTGAACCACTCATCCATAGCCACATGGGCCTACATCAACTTGCTTTTAAAGATTAGAACTTTGTAGAGAAAGATCTAGGTGTATTTTATTGGGGACAAAGATGATGATTTTAAAAAAATTATTTAAATGTGGTACAAATCTATTGAAAATGAAACAATTAGAAAAGTGAAAAAGTTCCATACTGATTGAGGAGGAGAATTCTTATTGGCAGAGTTCAACAATTATTGCAATGGTCATGAAATTAGGAGACAACTTACCACAACTCATACATCTCAAACAAATGGCATTTTTGAGAGATGAAATAGGATAGTAGTTGAAATGTTCCATTGCATGTGAAAAGCTGAAGATATGCATTATATATTTTGGACATGATTAATTAATACAAATGTGTACATTTTAACTAGAAGCTAGAACAAAGGCATTGCATGCATACTCTGGCAAAGAACCTTCAGTTTATGCATTTCACTTCTTTTGGATGTTTGTATTATGCACATATACTTGAATAAACAGATCAAAAAGCAAAAAATATGTCTTCTTAGTATATAGTGATGAGCGAAGGAATATAGACTTTGGGATTTCAAGGCAAAGAGTTCACTTTCATCCGTGATATGTTATTTGATGCACGACCATTCTTAATGGATAACAAAGGTAAACCAACTATCTCATCAACTGAAGAAATAAGTGACCTTGCGCCCTCCATATATAGGTCAAGATCAAAGAGGAGTTAGTCTCATTATATTCAAGAACTCATAGAAAATGAAATGATGGAGTTAGAATATTGTCCTATACAAAGAAATTTTACATTGACATATTCACTAAAGCACTTGGAAAAAGAGAATCTCAACAAACATCTTGAGCAAATCGGCATATGACCTAGGCCTACTTGATTTATGATTAATAAACCTTGAGGGGGGGTCTTAATATATGGCCAATGTCAACCCTTCATGATTGTATGTTGTATTGCACATATTGTAAGGGACCCCATTATGAGGAAAAGCGAATCGTGCATTACCTTAGTTGGTGTTAATCCCAACTTGATGTTGGATGAAGGCAAATTGGACCACTTAAGATATTGTAAGGAAAAGGAGTTACTAGGGTCCCCAATTGTGGGGTCAGGGGTAATTGTTTTCTAGTTCTAAAGGTGTTTTGAGTTGGCAAAGTTCTTTAGAACACGTGTGTTAACCATCACAATAACTTCAACTTTTACTAGACACACCCCAAGGATGGGAAACTTGATCAAGCTATTTCCTTTGATATTTTCAACCAACTTCCAATGTTTGTCAAGAAGATAATGGCGTTTCATCTTGTTCCATGAGGGGATCACTAACTTAGAGCATAGCAAGTATTATAAGAGAAAAGGATGCAAAGAAGTCAAATGTAGGAGTTGGGAATAAGCAACTCACTCACTATTCTCCACTTCAGCAAATGGAAAACTACTATCTATAAAATGAGGGAGATTGACTTTTATAGTGGCTTCCAATTGTAGCACCATTCAAAATGAATTCTAATTTCCAAGGTAGGCAAATGATACAAACAAAATGCAAAGATTGAAAATATTTTTTTCCTACTTTCTTATCTCTCCACACTTCTACAAATTATTCCCTTCCAACACCCCTCCTAGACACTGCCATTCCTAATAATGTTCAAGGTATTGTTGTGTGTTGGGCTTTATTATTGATCCTCCTCTTATCTTGCTTTTCATATGGATATCTAAAATATATTAATTAGATTTTAAACTAGCACAATCTTCTCTTGATCATCAAGATTCTTTATGATTTTATGATTTTTAAGTTAAGAGCATTCCATGATCAAGAAACTTTATTCTCGAAACAAATTTTCTCCTTATGATTGAAGCAATCACCATGTGTACTTTCTATGTATGATATTTCCCTTATCGTAGAGAGAGCAAGTAACATGAAATACATTTCCATGAAATTAGAAGAATCCAACCCTAAAACACCTCATCATTGTTTCCATAAATTGTGAAAAAAAATACGTATATGTATTAATATGTCATGAGACATTGCAAGCTTGGATCCTAGCTTGACTTATACAAAAATCTCTTTGGTTGTGCTTTGATTTCAATTCATGCTAGGGATGTCAACTCAATATTATGTAATTTCATGAAATGACCTTCTATCGTATTGAGAATCTTGAGTGTCATGTTGATAGCTAAATTAGGTATGCCTATCAAAGCTATGCCCATGAACTTGATAGTTTTAAGCATGTAATCTTTAGTGCTAGAAGAGATTTGGATTTGGGTAAAAAAGATTTAAGACTCTTGTGTTTACTGAATACTCTCCTTTTTAGAGGCTCAACATGGAACAATAGGAACGATATTAATGAGATACCTAAAATCAACCAAAATGTGAAATATCATCCCAATCTTAATAAAAAATGGAGAAGCCAATACCTTGCATCAAATGAGAGTTAAAATTTCAAGGTCCTAGTGCCCCTTGCTTGAGACAACAAAGCAACCTTGCTTTGGAAATCCTTCACTAAAAGATTGGACCAACGCTAAGACCCATAAGCAACGCAACGTTACCCTATGGTGTAATAAATACCATAAGAATAGAAAAATCAAGCACCTCTTTTCATGCCCCAAGAGTAATAATTTCTAGACTAGTATTCAAACATCTGCTAATTAAAACTAAAGATCGTTTGGCAACATGTTAGCCCTTGTAAACAAATATGGGGGAGGGATGGATTATGGTGAGGTCATGGTTTATTTGTTCCTAAAGATTATCTAGGCATACAAGTCATATTTTCATCCATGCTTTTAGCATCCATTTGGTAGCCAACTTATCTGCCACGATGATGTCAAATTCCATGTGCATGTGCATCAATATGAAGATTTGGACTTGAGCAAGCTCTTACATCAAGACTAAGCACTCATGGTAGATCATTGAGGCTCTTGAGGAAATAATTCAAAAGGTTTGAGACACTCCTAGAAAGTCTTGGCATTACATATGTTAGTGCATAAAAAAGACATTAGGATCATAAAAAGCATTTAGTTTGTTATCCTTAGTAGTTTGGGAGAGCTTGCTAGTGCCCTTCATAAAACTTTGTTGGACTTTTCCTCGAGAAGACAACAAAATCCATTTATCACAATAGTGAAACAAGGGTTCAAAGAGCACATTGTCTTCTAGATTGTTTTGAAAAGAA